>BGPR01001849.1:69417-215812 GCA_013235015.1 Araneus ventricosus | reverse complement strand
AATATAAATTGAAGTCAATACGTCAGTGTTTTATGTTCTAGATAAGCCGGCAGCTTAATGGAAAGGCGTTTGAATTGCTAGAGGTTATTTTAAAATCTGGTTTATCACAACTTGATGCTTTATCTGGCAAATTAATTTGTGTATTACTGTAATCGGCGTGCACAGGCGCGAAGATTGCCATGATGATAGATATAGCTGGTAGCAGGGTTAACAACAAGCTGGTAGATTTTAATAACATGATATGTCATATTCCGAACAGTTGATATTTACTGTTTTCAGGCTCAAACGAATGTTGAACGGAGAAAAAAATGTTAATCTAAATTATAATAAAAAAACTATAGAATATAGCAATAATCTTTCTAAAATTTTTTATCTTATTCCGTTGCATTTCCCTTGAGCTCTAGGACACTTTCTAGATATTTTTTTTTCAACCTAAAGTGGATGCCAATGCTGAAAATTGAAGATTTTCCGCTGTGATCCAGAAGTTACCTTTTAGGTGATACTTTGCCATTACAGGGAGATGTACTTATGTCTAATTGTTACAGATGATTTACTTAGTCGCCACCCCTATAATATCATTTAACAGACGTTAGAACTACATCTCACATATTCAGGAAAGTGGACTAAGAAGGTGTTACGCCCAGAAGGAAATAATGACTATTTTAGCATAACACAAAGTTCCTGAGAACGTCACATTTTCCTACGGATTAAACATATCTTCACACATTAGAATTTTTCTTTTAATGTTTTACTCCGCTTGTCCTAATAACGATATGAATCCATGCTATACAATGAGGATTAAAATGTCCACCGTCAACCGCTGCTCATATACTATTCATTGTGCAAACTGCTGGATCATATTTTCGGTAAGATGAATCTACTGTATATTAGATCAAAAGTTTTAGGATTTTATTAATTTATAAGATGCGCCTTTATTATGCAGTATCATTCTTGTGTGTACATTTGAATATTCTCGCTCATTGACTTTATTAAACTAAATTGAAGTAATATGATATTAATTAAAGTGTGATTTTTTTTAAATTTTCGTGAGATTAATGAATAATGGAATTACTTTCCTATATGAACAAGTTATTGTGACAATCAGAAAGTGAGTTGAATTCTCGCCTTGCCTTTAGCATCCGGGTAAAATTGAATGACAAAGCCGCCGTAATAACTTGAGTCCTACCGAGACCGGCTACGGCCTATCTCCCTCCTGGAAGAAGGTACTTACTATTACGAGAGGAAGGATTCAACTTTCCATGACTGCATCTCACTACCAGGAGCGAGAACCCGCTTACATGTATAGTATATCGCTAGATTTGTGGTACCTCAGGTGGAAGAAGTTATTAGACAAGTGTGACAAAAATCAAAATTCGATGCGTCATTCAATTTATCTGCTTTAGGTATCTGACTACGTGCGGAACGAATTCTTGAAAAAAAGGCTTTAATGCAATTTCAGTTCATTTTCTGACTCCAATATGATTCAAAACAACCAACACCAGTCAGAAATTTTATGTCACTTGAGATTCAGTAAAATGGGATAATTTAGGTAAAAAGGGGTAAAATTGTATAAAAAGCAAAACACTCTAGCAGAAATGTTCTAATCCATACATTGGAAATTTATTTCTTTAATAAGCACATTTACAGCTATGGTGAAGGCAATGAACTAGGATCTAAGAAATAATTTGCATTTACAGTGGAAAGTTAAGGGTCAGTCGGTATTCTTTATTCAAAATTTTACAAAATGCACATAGGTATAATCAACATTAAGCAGCTCTAAATCAAAAAACTATTGATCCCAAACTATATGTCTAGTTCATTGCCTTTACTACACTTAAGACAACATATACAAAATCAAGGAAATATATAGATAGAGTTTTGAGATATCGTGTTTTGCGTAAGACTTTGACGAAATATAAGTTTTCCAAAAAAAACGCGTTTAAAGTTTTAATTTGTTTTCTCATTACAAATATATTTATTTAACTCTTTTTGAAATTAGTCACATTTTAGATATACCTTCTTATTCAGAATTTATCACATTTTTTTTTTCATTCTGAGAGCCCTTCTTAATTTTTTTCTAGCGTTTTTGTTCCTGTCAAAGACTGTCTATTAGAAGTGACGATTTTATGATTATTGAGGTTAAGATATTATTTCAATGTATATGTTGGCCTAGAACTGTTCCCAGTTCATGGCCTTAAGACCATAAATGAATCATTAAACAACAATTGCTTATCGATGACCCAAAAACGAATTTTGTAACTCCACAAATGTGCATTTTGGCAAAAATATCCATAGTAGCCATGAAACTCAAACTCTTATTCAAATTGACATGACTTGCAGATAGAGTGGCAATTAATCGAAGAAATAAAAAAAAAAGAAAATTAATTTATACTTCAGAGTGCGGTGTATTGATACAAGGAGGGAAAATACCAACTTCCCGGTTTTCGTTTTTAGCTACCGTGTTTATAAAAAAATTCTATATCTCCGTTTCTATTCATCGTAAAATAAAATAAACCCAGATTTAGAAAAGCTAAATAAATGGGTTTAAAGTAAAACCATAAAAAAATTCTTGTGAATTTCGACCCAAAACCGTCTTTAGACGTAGTCAGATACCTTAATTAATTTTACTGATATCATTTATTATAGTTGCTATTTATTTTATAAGTCACCGAGGTGGCCTCAGTGGTAAGGTTTCAGATTTGGGACTGCAGGTCTGGTGGTTCAAAAACCTGATCTGCATCGGTCGTATTAAATTAAGGTAACGTTAAACATATGCAGAGGGGTCAAACGTCTTCCGATTGTTGTGCCGCTGGGTGGAGAGGTACATGCTCAGGAGTCGCCATCTTCATCTGACCACGTAAAACTACAAGGTACGACCCAAAAAATATCCGTAGTGTTGCTTCCAGAACGGACGTTAATAATCCAAATTAACCAGGGCTGGTGAGCCCACCGTTCCGGAGATTCAGCTCCTCCGCGCCCTTTACCTCTCGGCGGGCTCAATTCGTTTGCATTTTGCTGCTACCAGCTTTGATAAACCTGTTAATTTTGGAAATCACTTGTTGGTGACAATGGGGCCAGTATGAAATTCCGAGTGATATAAATGCATGATTTTGAAGCCTATTTGACTTGAAACTAAAATCTGAATGCAAATTGAACCTCTTACTGCCTTTCAGATCGGTTGATTTCCTCAGGACTCACGGGAGGTGATCTTTGACCCTCTGGCAAGCTGCGTCCGTCCTCCGCTAAGTGCTACATTTTTGCTAATCTTCAATCCTCACCAAAAGAAGTACCTCTTTGCAATTTTTTTTGGCACAGATTTAGCAATTTTTTATAAGCAGATTTCATAACAATTGTGTATCTTTCAAAACAATATTTTAACCAGAATTACTTGATGAAAATACTGTAGACAACAAGTTGAATGTATCATCTAGTAAATAAATTACAAATTGTATATATTCTGAGTATTTTTATTGCTCTCGTAACTTTAATCGCCCCAGATGTTTGTTCTGAAAACTTTTTCATTATATAGATCACGGCATCAACTTAAAACCGTTTTGTTTTTTGCGGTGCTTTAGCGACAGCTCATGTCCTGTGCTTTGGCTGGACAAATTCAGCAGCCCCTCGGTGGTTTGAAATGCAGACCTTATCGATCTGAGTTTGACATTCATCCCTTCGAACATTTTCGTTAGTGACGAGATCACTTTTCGCTTTTCTCCGATTTCTTTGTTCCATTTGTTCCATTTAGTGTGTGTCGAAAGATCGATCCCTTCGTGACAAAAATGTAGTGTGCAAAACCTTTCAGCTTACATAAATGGAGTGTCATTTTTCTGCTGAGGAAATCAATATCTCTTTTTAAACTCTAACTAGAGGCATACTGACTTATTTTTCAGAACGTCAAAATGTTTTGTCATTCTTCTCTGTTCATCTCTCCGATTTTTTTCTTATTCTACGTTCCATTTTCTATTCTCTTTGAACTTCAGTAAAAGTTTCAATTCTTTGCCGAGCGGAATGTCATGCCCGTAGTTGATTAATTCAATTAACATTCTTACTGTGCTGTCGAAAAAACGCTGAGTTGCCACAAATAAATAAATAAGCGTCATGAATTCTGTATAATAAATGAAGTTAATATTAAGATGGGAAGAATTCTTGGACCATCAAATGTCTTATTTGCGCTGCGTGATATGTGATATTTTTAATTAAAAGCACGATATTTTTTATTTCTAGAAACGTTAGAAGAATTTTGTTTTATCACGAGGATGAAAATAATCAAAAATTCAACAGATGACTATTTGTGTAGACAGAAGTTGTTGATTTCATTAAAAAGTTGTCTCTTAGATAAATAAATGTTCAGCGAGCATCACTTCAAAAATAATATTTTTAAAGTAAGTTTAAATACCCAGTAGATCTAAAATTCTTCTAATATATTAAATATCTGCAACTTTCATCTGATACGAAAGTCGTAATTTTACTAAGATTCTCTAGGGACAGAAAAAAGTTTTTTTTCTCTTTTTTCTGACGATGGAATGAAGTTTACATTGGGGGAAGAAGAAATATTTCGTTCATTTAGTTTCCTATCTCTGCCACAAGTAAAGATGATATAGTTTTATTTCTTTAATTTTATTAAATAATTATATGAAATTTAACCGAGCTGAAGAGAGTTATAAACTTTTCTTACGAGTTGTATAGATGCGGTATAAACGTACTTTTTTCCCTTTTTCCATGGGTTTGTAAATATGTTGCATCTCTAAATCAAGGAAGTTGCTTGTAGCGATAAGCTATTTTGACTCTAATCACTCTGTGGTCAGTATCATTCGCATTCTTATCTATCACAAGTTTGATTTATCAGTTTTTTATTTTATTTGATGACAGGTATACAACCCTAATGGTAGGTATACACTTCCGAGCCGAATCATTCGCGAGCATATGGTTCATAGGATAGGAAGGGAATTTTAGCGTAGGAAGAACGGCTCGTGGACCTTTCGAGGCGACCCAAATCCTGTCGGTTTTCCTGCGAACACCTAGGGATTCGCAGTTCATGCTGGGACGGTGCATGTGTAATTCGAATTTCAACTCTAACCTTCAGTGATACTTGAAGATCGAATCCGGTTTACGATTTACGATTTATAAAGGAAGATAATAAATTTCTCTCCCTAGTTAGTTGAGAGTCACCATAGATCTTCTATTCCCAAAAAATTAATAGGCAAGAAAGCGCATCTTTTTTTCCTACTAAAATCCCCGTTTCAAGAGGAACTTTTGGATTCTGTTTAGCTTTAATCTAAATGTTAAATTAATAAAAACATGATACTTATATATAATTAATCCATGTAGGTAAGTTTAAGTATTATTAGGAAGGTAAATTTACTTATTATTATTTAAAAATATTTTAATTTATAACTTGTTTAAAAATAGTTAATAAATAATTAGAGAATGATGTGTTAGCAAATGTTTAGTCCAGTCAATGAAGACTCAAAATTGGGGTGAAAAAACATTAAATCGCATAGTTTTGAAAATTAGAATACATGCTCGTGATGGCCTCATATTGAGAATACTATAAGTCCCCAGCCTTGTTGGGGTGGGGCTCGAGCAGCCATCCTGCATTTCATTCCCCCTCTTTTAGTTTCTCTTCAATACCTCGAACACTATTCAATTTTCAATTTACACGTTCGAGAAAAATTAAAAAATGAAGGATGAAATCCTAAATGGGTGATCCCAAAGGGGGACGACCCCCCTTGGAATGAAGTAATTTTTTTGTAGATTCTGTGTCTAGACTATAAACTAAACCCATTCATGACGTTTTTCATCATATTTCACGGCATTAAATTTTTATTTAATGCCGTGTGCCGAAAAGGGGTAAAGCTCGATGAAAAGAGAAAGCATTTATTTGTAAGGGATTACACGCTCTTTTATTTATTGAATCACATGTAATTTGAAAATGAATAGTTTTCGAGATGTTCAAGAAAAACTGAAAAAAAGGGAGATGAAATCCAAGATGGCAGCGAGAGCTCCTCCACCTCACCCTCCAGCACTGGGGACTTTTAGCCTGTTCAACAGCAGCCCCTCACAAACAAGTGTACCAATTTTCAAAACTATACGGTTCGATGATTTTTAAAATCCATCTTTGACTGGACTAGTTAGCGGATTTCCAAGAAAAAATAAATACTTTCCAGTAGTTTAATGGCATGAACCGCCTTTAAAGCACTGAAAGAGACAATTGCAAATGCAAATATTATGAAATTTTTACAAATGAATCTAAAAATAATGTCTATGTGGAATCATACTCACTGTTTGATAATGATGCATCAACTCGGTTTCTTTGACATGTAAAGGATTAACGCAGAACATTATGCTTGAATCAAAAGCTGTAAGTGAACATACATTATCTATGTTGTGAATTTTTTTTAATGATGGAGCAGCATTCTCTGTTGTATTGTAACAATACTGTGAAACAGATCAGAAAAAAGAATCAGGAACATCTCGAGGATGATTTTTTAACGAAATAAACCATTATACAGAGTTTCTTGTTTTTATGGATTTGGTTTATGAGCAGATTTTTCAGTGGAGTAGGAAAAATGAATTAATTAGAATTCGATTATTATTGAAAAAAAATTGAATGGAGTATGTTTAGAAACACATTATGAAAATATTTGTTGATATCGTAATTTATTCCTCACTTATCTGCATTAACCCTCTGACTCCTAATCCGGCCGTAACCGGCCATGCAACTTCTATACTAGTGGGGCGGATTTCGGCTGGTTACTGTTCCTTAAGCGGGGAGAAGGCAGTTGGGCTTGGGTTAGAGATAAGAGATAAAAGGCCTTCCATTGACATTTTTCATCACCCTTAGTGAGGAGAGAAGGGGAAACGGGGTGGAAGAATCTATTTCACCTATCCATTAGTAAACAAACCTCCGTATACAACTGTATTCAGATTTTGTGAACCCTCAGTGGTCAGAGGGTTAAGAATTATTCTTTAATGTGAGAAAAACATTATCTGTATTTTTTTTATCATTGCTGTGCACAATTATACTTTAAAAACAGTGAAATCTCGCGAAAGTAATATATTTTTAAATTATAATATGCCCTTGTGTAAAGCTGTTTTTAATATGATGAGTTGTTTTCTCTGGAGTAAGATGGCTTGATCTGTTTGTGGTTTATTGGCAAAAAAAACAGTCCCTGACCAAATTTCGACAGACTGTAGAGTAAAATGCCAGCTTGTGGAGTTGTGAAAACTATATAATTTGAAATTTGACCATAATTAAAAAAAGTAGAATGCAATACTTTCAATCGGACTTTACAAATATATTTAATATTTTTTTTCTATAGGGATTATCGAAAAAAGAAATTTCCCGAGCATACTATTTTCCGTAAAATCATGCTAAATTATCAAAAACCGAAACTAATATACTGATAAAATGAAAACTAGGTAAGTGTCCCACTGTGAAGATTTCTGTGAAATGATTCCCACAAAGACCTAACTGAACTTTTTAGTTGACACCTAATGTTATTAGCATATTTTCTAATATTTTTAACATGAAAAACAAATGTTCTTATATATAAAAATTCAACGACACACCATCCGCTGCAAAATAATTGTTTAAAAATGATAATTGGAGGAGTATTCCTGTCACAAATCGATAAATAATTTTAAATAAATATAAAAAATCTTTTCACAGAATAATAATCATCAAATAATCAGACGTAGAACTATGTAACCTAAAATTGATAAATAATATTAAGTAAATAAGAACTTGTGTGAGAGGAAAGATGTACAAAAACATGAATAATCTGGGATACACTTACCTAGTACGCTATTAATTTTTCATGATAAGTCTACTGAATTCTTCGATTTTTTTATGCTATTTAAAATAACAAACAATTTTGAATAAATTTATTTTCCTACAAAAATTTCGCGGGCCCATCATACTGAAACTTGGACTAGATGAGAAATGGACATAAGAAAATAAAAAAATCCCTTTCTATTTGATTCTTCAATATATACAAGAAATTTAACTAATTCAACACGAGTATATATAAATGACCTTTTAGCTACTTTTGGAGAAATTCAAAAAAACTTTTAATTCAAAGGTAATTGTTTGAGGAACTCCGTGAGTATTTGAGTTCCATCGTGGAGCGGAATGACTTCATTTCCTACACACACTTCTCCCTTCCATCGTGGAGCGGAATGACTTCATTTCCTACACACACTTCTCGCTACTAAGGTCTTTCTGAACTACACGGTCATTAGTATTCTGAGCAAATACATTTGCATTTGGATATAGAGCTTTGTATGCTTGAAATAAGGGCTCTCTGAGAGATTTTGGAACACAGTAGTAAATGATTTCGGTATGGAAGCTGCCATGTGTTGGGAAATATAACGGCCATTTTCTACTGTATACATCGAAAGATGATTTTAGAAATAGCGTTTAGTTTAAGTGGAATGCTTCATATTATTATTAAAATAGAAGACTCTTTCAGACTGTAAACTCTCTGCTAAGTATTTCTTTTTTAGTCAACTGCGAATTTTTATTGTAGTTGAAGCCCATTTTCTTAAGTACCAGAAAGAACTTGAAAACGGTTCTTTATTTAGAAAAATAACACTGTTTAGTTATTTTAAAGCGAAAATGTTTACAAACATTGCAACAAAGCTGTCGCTTTAAATCGCTGTGTTTCTTTTAAGTTTCGATAGAAAAGTCTATTGAATTCCGAACAATATGACATATGCTTTGGCGTAGCTGCAACTATTGCCGCCCGGATCGAACTTGCAACATGCCGCCCTTCCTTTACAAGTTACGTGGAGTATATGAACATCAAAATAAAAATAATAAATTCCAGGAAAGTAGCATTTTATTAGTAACATAATTCGTCGTTTGATGCCTTCGATCTCAGCTAATAGGTTGCGTTATTGCCAATGAACCACTAATCTTTTCTTCTCGCATATTAGCAATTTACCGACAAAAGGCAAAAAAAATAGGATTATTATTGTTATTTTATGTACAAAGTGATTAAGATACTGCCGCTGCTCGTCTTAGTTTACATATTGTTTTCCTCCATGTCTGCTTTTTCCGCCTGGGGCGGACCGCCCTCCTGTATCTACGCCACTGAGTATATGCTTATATAACACGCTGTTAATTTTTTATGATAAATCAAGCGAATGCTTCAATTCCTACATTGAAAATCACACCGATATGTCAAACAATTTTATGTAAATTATTATTCATAAAATAACTGGAATATAAATATGAACATGTGAAAGACTATTTTGAAGCTCCTTTTCGGCTTTTTGCATAATAATTTCACGTTAATTCAGAAATAACCCTCAGTTCTAGAAATACAAGGAAAGAATATTTGAAACAGAATAGATGTAAACTACTGTCATTGGTATATATTGTTTCAGAATTTTTTTTCTCCCTCAAAAGGCTTTATACAAGAACGTTCATCAGCGTGGAATAAAAGTGAGCAAAATTACTTTGACAGGCGACAATATGCAGCATCGTCTTTTTTTACGACTCCTGCTTTTAAATTAAAGTTTATAGGTGACAGGCCTGCAATTCCACAGTTGCACCGACACCAGGTTCTTAAAATTGGACTAGTTAAATTTCTATCATAATCTGAATAATCAAATACTTTAGTGACAATAGAACTCAGACTACAAAATTGGTTACAGATTATGTTCAGATGTAACTGCTATGAATATCCACCCATATAACTAGGCAAACTAGTTGCAAAAGTGTCCAATGTTTTATAAATCCACAAAGTTTTGCAAGCAGTGATATCCTTTGTCCATTATAAACCTTTATTTTAAAGTGGATATTGATTTACTTAAAGAAAAATATAATCAGGAAAATTTGATTCCTAGTATAAATGTCTGAGGCAAAATCCTAAACGTAAATTACCGTCTGATTTTCATTCCGAAGCAGATCATAGAGTTGAATCACAGCAATTTGCAATGTAAAAAAGTCTCAGGATTATTAATGAGAAGGAACGTTCATGTTGTTCCGAGTTGAGCTTCTTCCATGAATTTTTAGTAGCTCCTCCCTCTCTTACTTGCGCTGTGTCGAAAGGGAAATATTGCATGATTGTTTTCTTCTTGAATTAGAAGAAAGTTTTGTCGTCAGAATGAACTCGAGAAGTTTCAAAAATCGTCGTTTCTTTACAGTCGTTGAACCTTCATCTTTTACGGATTCTTTAACTTTATTGGACGCTGCCAGAACAGTAACTGCTTTTATACTTTTGCTAAATGTTCGTTAATGCGATCATTCGATTAATGACATCCTTTCTTCAACGATACCTATATGGAAAAATTTCAAATACAATTGATTTTTTTAGCTTAAGATATGTTTACACATGTGATATGCTCCTCGAAAACGCCAATGATATATTTATATTCTTTTGTGTTTTGCTATCTATTTGCATTTGATTTTCTTTGCTCCTGAGTTTGCCTAAGTTAAGTAGAAATATGTAGATGTATATTTAGAATTTTCCATTCATTTGGTTATGGTAATTTTATATGGGCAACATGCGTTAGAACAGTAAATTTTCTTTCATTCTATATTGTAAAAATTTGAAACAGTTTTTTAAATTGTTAGTTAATAATATATAAAATTGTTAAGGGATAAAAATTAGATAAACAAATGTAATGTTATACAATAGAAATGCATAGAGATTAACAGCAAATGGTGAAAAAGAATATCTAATGCTATACTAAATATATGGTATAAAAAAGGAAATAAATTAAAATATTTGACAAATGTATGTATATAATGTTTTTTTCTAAAATTTACAGTACATTATAACAATTAGCTAGATACTTTAGAAGTATTAAATATATATTTCATTTCATATTAAATAACTCTCATTTGAAAAAAAATATCTAATGAGGGCTTATTAAAAACGCACGAACTGTTAATGAAAAATATTTTAATTGCACAAAGTTTGAAATAAAGTTTTCAAATTATTCCTTTCACTCAGTGACAAACCCTTCAGTGCTACACTTGATAAAAGAAATCTTTTTTTTTTATTTCATGAAGAATATCTCTGCTTAGTTCTAAGTTTCCATTTCTTTATAAAGAGCTCTTAAATTAGCTTCAGAAAGAATCATCTCATTAAAGAGATAAAGAATCATATCTTCATAACGTTCTTAAAGTTTTCAAAATAATTATTCTGACATCAATTAATTAGATAGTTCTGGTATTTAACTGTTCCTTATACGGAGGGATTTTTTCCCTCAAGAATATTTGAATGCTGGATTATTTTGTTAATTATAAATAAGAACACTTCACCTTATTAGAAGAAGATTCAGAAGCTGCTTACACAGACAGCAGTTATTTTACATTTAAACAAATATGAAATTATTCATTAATGCAAATAGACCAAAAATGTTACTTGAATAATATTTGGGATTTTTTCAATTACAACTGGGAATGAGAAGTACAATTCATATTTATATTTTTTAACTGTTTTTGTATAAGCAAAATTATTTTAACCAAATTACCAATTAAACATAACTCATAACTAATCTGTAATATTTATAACAAAGCATCATAATTGTAATATGTTATTTCTTAAAACAAATTTATTATTTTGCATTTTAAAGATTCTGAGTTATTTGAATTTAATAAAATATTATCTATGAACGGAATTATATTTCCAGAACAATTTTCTGATTTTTTGCTTACACTTAAATTCGTCGAATGTTACGTTCTGTACTTAAAAAAAATAATATGAGGGCTAAATGCAATTTTTTTTAATATAATTTTTTTTTTCAGATTTATTTTTATCGTGACTAACTCTTAATTTTTCTAGCAGTTTTATAATTATTCATTGTCTTTTTTAAATTTTCAGACTATTCGTTGACTGAAAATATTTTCCTTAAGCATTTATAATAATCTGCAATGTTACTCAGTAGTTTATGAGCTAACCTTATGTACAGATCAAAAAGTATATGCATTTAAAATTCACATACGCTCTATTGAAACGATGGGAGATATAATAAAAAGAACTAAAATTTGTAATTTTTTGTTAAAAAAGAACTTATATTGTGTTACGAAAAATGAAATAATGACTATTCAGTAATGCCTATTAATTTCCCGAGGAAGTTTTGCTTCAAATAGAATTTATGTAAATAAAAAAAACTGGGGGTATGGAAAGTAAAAAAGAGTTTTAAAAATTATATTTTTATATTTTTTCAGTTATAATCGATTTTGAATATTTGTTACAAATAATTACTTACAAACATTACGAAGTAAAGGATTAAATTCAGTATTCCGCAGAAGTGTAAAGCAATAAAAGTCTATATCATCTACATAAATACACGGTGTGCAAGAAAGACCAGAGACTGAAATTGCACATTAAGTTTTGAATGTTTTCGTACCTTATATGACAGTTGAAACTTTAGGTGGAACCGTTTAATAATTTTATTTTCCTACTTGAGATGCTAAAAGGTTGCTGAGTTTGATTTCGAATATCATTGCTTTTTCACGTCTTAATAAAATGTCTGGAAAATGACAACTCCATTTGAAAGTTTCTGTTTTAATCTGTGAGAAATTCTAAACCTAAAAGTATACACTTTGTGAGAAAAGAATATAATATCTTCTTTCCATACATAGAAAAACTTTAGCTTGCCAAGATTACAGCTCGATCATGAATTTTACTTATAAGAAGATGCTTTCCCAAATGTAATGAAAGAAACTAATCCATAACAATAATGGGGAAGAAAGACAGGAATTCGCCCTATCTACATGTTTGAAATTTATGTTTAACAGTATAACGGCAAAGTGTAAATAAGAAATTAAAATTGCGAAGAAAATTTTTCTCATGAAATTTGGAAAAATTGCATCATAAGTATATTGTACCATAAAATAATTACAAATAATTTTAAAATAAACCGTAATTATGGTATTGTGTTATAGGCCTCCCATGTTAGTCTACTGTATTGCTGTAAAAAACCGTGAAATTTATTAAATTACTGTAATTAATGTTTGCGCACTTCTCTATGTGTGTATGTGTTCGAAGTAAATGAATACGTATGGCTGACATTAATTAACTGTTGCCTTATGAAAATATAGACACTATACACGGAATACTTTCACTGCTTATGAAAAATATGATGAGTATATTTACATTCCGTTGCTCCCTAGTGACGATGGAAATGCATGATCTCTTGGTCAATGCATTTGGGCAAATCTCTGACACATTCGGAATTTCAACAATTTAGATTTGTTTTCCCTTAGCAAATAATTGTGAAAAACATATATCTAATGAATTTCAAGCATAATGTTTATTTAAGCAACAAAAAATTAAGAATTAAAAGTCAATATTATCATTGAAATATGGTACTTCACATATTTCAACTCTCATATAAAAAACCTTTTATTTTTTTGTAGTTATGAACAGTGATGTAAAATACCCGGGTATTTATTTTTAAAGGTAAATACCCTAGGTATCAATTAACTCTATTCATATAAAACACATCCACTGGTGTGTACTATCATATTGCTCTCTCTATATATAGACACACATTATATATTAAATGTAAAGTAAAGCAAAAAACTAGAAACATATGAACCTTTTGCAACTTTTTAAATTTTATAAAACTACCAAATTCAATCAGAAGAAATAAACGCAATACTACGTGATTCATCTTGCATAAAATGCATAATTCATATGTTAACCCTTTGTCAATAAAAATGAGTAAATGAATAATAATTTAATTACTTGTTTTAAAAAAGAGAATTATTTTAAACTAAATTTAAAAAAAAGAAAATGTTTATTTTGGTTTTATACTGACAAAGAGCTGATAGTAGAAGCTGAAATGAACGATACTATTCTTTATAATTCGTTTTGGATTAATTAATTAAAGAACAAATTACTCCTGATGAAAAGTTAGCAGATGCTTCAGTTCTAACAGTTTTTATGCATGCATTTGTCAAGGTGGAATTTCTTTAAAACAAAATTCATTATTGTATCCCTTTCAAAAACCTTTTCTAAACCAACAGAACATTGAAATATTTTTTATGTGGTTTTCTGTTTTGCTTACACTGGAATGTTTGTACTCAATTTTACATTATTTACAATATGTATTTTTATCCTTCTTAAACTGAAAAAAGATCCAAGCAGGTTCCTTTCCTCCCCACCATCTTTTTTCTACTTTTCAGCCTAAAACTTACCTTAATATTAGCACATGTGAAGTGAGTAATTAACTCTTTATTACATCAAAGAATGAACTCTTCATTACAAGAATTTCTGCCTTTTAACATGACATTGTGAGAAAACATTTAATAAGAAGCTTCACTGCCGCTATCTGTATAACACAAAAATGTTCAAAATGATTATTTCATTGGTTTCAACTTGAAAAAATAAATTATCCTCTGATCTTGTTGAAGTTCTGAAATATTTTATTCTGAATTCTAAAGGCAAATTTTAAAAAAATTGATCAAAGCTTTAATTTAAAAATATTATGCAATACGTATTATATTTACAAATTTTGTGTTTCATTTTAAATCATCATTTCATTTTTTGTCTTTGCAAAACACCTAGATTTTGACATTTATAAATTTTATGTTTGATTTTAAACCACCATTTGCAAATACTTTTTTTTTGAAAAATACTCAGTTTTTGGATATTTAATAATTTTCTGTTTCATTTTAAATCGCCATTTGCAAACGTTTTTTTTTTCTTTCCAAATACCCAGTTTTTTGGTATTTATAAATTTTTATGTTTCTTTTTAAATCACCATTTGGAAATGTTTTTTTCCTCTTTTTTTAAATACCCAGTTTTCGGATATTTATAATTTTTTCTTTTAAATTACCGTTTTCAAATACTTTTTTTCAGAATATCTAGTTTTTGGGTACTTATAAACTTTATGTTTTATTTTAAATCACCATTTGCAAATTCTTTTCTTTTTCAAAATACCTAATTTTTGGATATTTCTAATTTTTTTCATTTTAAATCACCATTTGCAATTACTTTTTTTCAAAATACCCAGTTTTTAGGTATTTATAGATTTTATGTTTCATTTTAAATCACCATTTGCAAATGCTTTCTTTTTTTTCAGAATACCCAGTTTTAATTTACCTACCCAATGAGTATTTACCCACCCCACATCAATACACAAAGCATCTGTTGAATGAAAATCTGGATTCTATAACAGTCGGTGAGAATCGTCCTATGCATCTTAGTAAGCAAAATGCTTTAAAAACTTTTCACCTAATAATTTGAATTTTATTACCTAGGAATCTCAAAGGATGCTCTTTTGGAAAAAAAAGTGGGATGCAGTTTTAATAAACAAAGTTTTGTGTTCCAATTTTGTTTTATTTTCAAATAATTCCTAAACATTCAAACATTAAGCAGCATTTTAATTATACAAATATATGCTTTGATATCTTCCTTGCGACAGTATCGATGCTGTACCAGTAGAAGTTTTATCTTTTCTTGTAGGTTGGCTCGACTAATGTACCAGAACACGGTTAGAATTTCACTCTCCCGGTTTAACTAACCTGTTTTTGCGCTATATATTTAATTGATATTTTATCGTGTCCTATTCAGTCATCCATGTTCAATATACCATGTGTGATGGTTAGTTTAACTGCTAACGAGGAAAAACAAAAATAAGGATTGCTCGGGCTCTGCGCAGCGTATCTCCTAATCACCTGAAGAAATGGAAAAAAATTCCTGTTTTTTTCATCATAAGCTCTGTAGAAGAGGTTTCTGAGTTTCCCAGTAGTTGTAATCTAATTCTTAACATATTATCATTTTGAAAATCGTTGTGAACTCTGAAATTTTAGAAATAAATCTACAAAAAAGTAAATAAGCAGTCATTTATTAGTATCGTACAAACTGACATTTTCAGTTGCTTACATACAATGTTGCATGTGAAAAAAAATGAAACTTTACATATAAGCAATCATGATAAACAACAATATACAGCAACATACAATATTAAATTATATTTTATACATTCGCTATAAGTACCTTATGAACATATTCTCACTTCCCATGCAACACATTACTTTATTATTTTATATGGAAAATTTTATATACACATTTCTCTTCAGTATTTCGGTGGAGATCTCATTTCCAAAATCCTACAAATTTATATGTAAACTGTTTTTAAACTAAGGCAAACATTATAAAGAAAGGATTAGTTTGAAAAGATTTGAACAAGCATACTTTGTCAACATAAAGGGAAAGTCAACCGTATTTTTCGATATAAACTATCATTAACACAGGATAAAAATTTGTTAGATATAATACTTCTTACAGTTATGAAGCTACACAGCAAATATAAAACCCCGTTATTGTTCAGACGCAAAGGTAAATTTTACTTCGGATTTCACAAACAAAATATTAAAAGGTAAATAATGTCAAAAATTATCTTCTTCATCTGAAATGAACTTATCGTGAGATGGATATAAGAAACAAAGATATCTGAAATGTTTAATCAGATGATAAGACTTTATTCTGAAAAGTATTTTTACGAAAGCATAAATAATATAGAGTGGTGCGAAATAAAAGACATTTTGCAGCTTTAAATATTTTTCAAGCATAGAAATACTTTAAAATGGTGTAATTAGTATTGTAATAGTAATAACTTTTCTAACTTTTCCAGAAGCACAATTTTATTTGTACGTGTGAAATATCCAAAATGATTTTTTGCTTTTTGCTGTAAGTAACAAAAGAATGAAAATCTAAAATATATTGATTGCTATTATGATAAAACACAATTTTATTCCATTCGGTGTTCAAAAGTATACAGATTGTCCACGAGCTCTTACAACAAAAAAGGATGAATAATAAATGGTAAAGGCTGCATTTATCATAGAACCTAGGACATAAACTATTTAGCATAACAAAATCATTGAATTTGAATTGAAGAACTCAGTTGCCGAAACTCTGGTGACGATCACCGTTCCAAAGGGATTTTCTAGGGTACACACCTAAAATATTATGCAAGATCATATAATTTACCAAAAAGTTGAGAGAATATTATGTATCTTGTGTTCTTGGAGAACGAGTTGGCAGATTTGTTGTAGTGTTCATCTCGCCACATAATTTAATCTGTAGTTAATTCATCATGGAATTCTATCAATTCTATTCCCCGATGTTAAATTGAACATGTTTTCCTGCTACTTCGCTTTATTTTTCCGCAATAACGAGCTATTGAACTCCTGGGAACATATAAATTATTGGTGAACCCCCGAATACCACCGACAATCTCGCTGTGGTGTGCAGCAGTACCATCATAAATAGAATCTTCTTAAGTGTGAGGCTTTACTTCCTTCACTAGTATGGGGTTGGGTACACAATGATGCTCATAGATATCACATTGACTTGCGATTCGAATTGGCTATTCATCTGCTATTTTCATCTCCGGTTTGTGATTATTTATTTATATTGCAATGGAGTTTCATCATGGGAGAAAAACTTTTCTTTTTCTGCCGGCATGATATGATCACAATAAATATTTCATTAGAAATATTGATCTTTTTAAGTGCTTTATCATCCCTCCTTTTTTGCATGAATTCGTGAACATGCTATGTACCGCAACTGAAACCGCTTTTTCATAAACTCAGAAATAAAAGAAAGATTTCTTCAGAAAATCAGATTATGAATCAATAAATATGAAATGTATCACTTGTTAAAACATTAAATCTATAAGTGAGTTTTATAAGTGCCTTGAACCAAAATTATGACAGAATCTATAGTTTAAAATTTAATAAACACTACGCTTCTTTGTCATAATGAATGGCCGTTCCTTCAACGAGAAATTTAATTTTTCATTCTCCAGAACACAATTGCTTTCTAATGCTATTTATTTTAAGATATATTTGAAACAAAACGAAATAAATTATTTTAATATTTACCATATGAAAGCGATAATCCTTGTAATTTTCCTGGATGCTTAACTCAAGTCTAAATATAAAAATAATGTGCAGACTGAGTTTTCGCTAACTAGGTAAATAGGCTTGCAATTGAAATAAAGAAATGTAAAATAATAATGAACATGTTTCCTATTTCATGTGTTTTAATATATTCCAACGTGAAATCAATTGTTAATTATGAAACAAAAACAAATATCACCGATTATATTTGGAAATGATGTTTAAGGCAGAAGAAAATTCTCATGTTTTACAAAGTGAAGAATATAATTCCTATCAAACTTTTAATTATAACAGAACTGATTTTGTGCTGAAGGGATTGTACAACAAGAGTCATGTTCAAGGATGATAATTTGTAAAGTATATTTTTCAAGTTATAAATGCTTCAGATTTCTTTAGAACAATACTTTGTACAAAAACTGATTCGAAATCATTGAAGAGAACACAATTTTTTTTGATTCACAAAAGTTCAAAAATTGCTTAGATCGATGTATGAAAACAGCTGGAGTATTCTAAATACTTTTAAACTTGTTTATTTAACACCAATGAGATTTCTTTACCCTCATTAAATCTTTTCTTTTCACAAAGAATGTATTTAAACAGTCATGGCTTTCTCAAAACAGCAAATAAATGATATTTTCTGTTGAGATCTAGTAGCAAGCATATGGTGTTAGGTTTTCGAATTCAGTATAAAAGTTATTTAAACAGTTTATATATAAAGTAACATGAATAATTCTAAAAATGTATCAACATTTATTTTATTTCATTTTCTACATTTTATTTTGCATTTCATGCAACGTCGTATAAAATAATTCTCAGATGAACAGTAATACATGGTTAATGATTCAAATCATTATCCATGATTTGAAATGAAATTTGAAATACAATATTTTTTCCTTTTCAACTAACATTGTTGATTAAACTCTAACAAATTCATATCAAACAAATTGTACAAATAATGTTCATTGATGACATTGATTTAGATAATGGGAATAGTTGCTGAATGAGATAAAATTGTTTTTTTCCTTGATGCAAACAATTCGGATTTCTCCTTTATTACACAATAGTATTTCCTACTTTTATTGTACAATCAGTTGCTTCTCGTGAGTTGTACAATAATTTCCGTAAACATATGATAATTTTTCAGTCTGTTCAGTTGATGCATTGCTAATTTTTCACGAACTTACATAATGCATTCTGCTTTTACTTTCAAACTACTGTAATTTTGATCGCTTCTACTACAGGTCCCTGATCTGTAGAGCTTTCTGACTGAGGATCCGAATGATCGGGTTCACCTTCTGAACTCGTTCTTCGGAGGCTATCCTGTCTTCGAAGCAAGCTAGAAAGAAAGAAATAAAAGGTTTATGAATTAATTTTGTTTCATTTTGATATCCTTGGCTTGAAAAATAGTTAATAAGCAATTACAATGAAACTTGATAAATAGACCTTATTTAACGCAATATGTGCTGTAAACGTTTCAGATGTTAAAAAAAAAAATAATAAAAGAGACAATCCGTAACTGTGCCCGCTTTAGACAATAAAAGATAAAAAAAAGTAACGGATTCTGCAGACAACTATTAACGTGCACAATTTATCTGAACTGCTACGTTAGTGAAATTCTTAATTAGAATTTTGATGTTGAGTATCTCGATAAAAAAGAACGTATTTTTAAGTTTCCGGCCACCAAAGTGTTAAGTGAACGGTGAAGGCCTTTTTTAGGCATTTTTTTCAAATTATTGACTTAACATTCGAAAATTTTGCATCCATAAATAATAGAATATAAATACTTCGAACATCTTTAAAAACCTTTTTTAAGCAAAGTACATCATTTTTAAAATCTCAAAAATTCTAATTCATAAAAATTTAAAATGTTCCAGGTGCTCTAACTTCTCATTTTTCGGTATTATAATATACAAACACATTTTGAGCGAAACTGGGCATTATTTTGTGACTTCATTTAAAAGTTAATTTTTTAAGAATAGTTTTACGAATGCTTGGTGGATTTCCATTAGGATCGTGTGTTTTCTGACAAAAATTGACAATCATTTCTCTAACATTAGTCGTAACCAATTTAGTTTAATGTTATGAAAGTAATATAATAAATTTATTTTCGAATTTTCAGAAAACTATTAAAACAAATTAGGGTTTCTGCACTTTTTTCATTAATAAATTAATAAAAAAATGTTTATTCTCCTTTAAATAAATAACATTTTTATTTGCAAATCAATCTAACAATATCCTGATATTTTAAATATTGCATATATGTATTAATAGATAAAATAATTTTTATATTTTTCACATTCTAAAACTCTTTCCATTTCAAATTAAATGAAGCATGCTTTTCAAATATAAAAAATGTATTTGACTTTTATCTCCAATATTAATTGGATTCCACCTCTTTGAAAACGATGTTTATTAAACTCTGTTTGGTTTCAAGGATGAATAATTTTCATTCACAGAACATTTTGCTCGATTAAGCTTAACAATAAACTTCGAGAATTTCGATAATATGGAATATAAAAAAATACTGCAACAACAAAATATGAAAACAGTTTTCTGCTTCTGTATTAAAATTTTCAAGTTTTCACATAAAGGTAAAATAAGAGTTTTCTGCCTCAGTTCAGAAAGAAGATTATCAATTCTGCACCATCTGCGAGACCACCATATCTTTATTCATGAGAAATTGAGTTAATTACTCGGGGAAGTGTTTTCATCTTTTGTTATTAATAAGTTTCTAAAAAGATTACTTGAAAAGTCATAGTAAAAGATGATTACTAAAAGTTTTGTATATGAACAACGTTGAGTTAACTATTATTTCATATAAATATCAATGTTACCCATAAAGGTCTCTCATTACAATTCAGTAAAATGGTGAAAATAAGTAAAAGAAATAATTACTTTATGATTTCAATAAATGAGTAACTGCAGACAGGAAATTTTATTTCTTAGCAGTAAAGGAACGACAGAGCTTTAAAATATAACTTACTTTCTCTAGTCCTTCAGAGAAAAAAAGTTACAGATTCATTAATATCGTAGAACAATAGTTCACAAACATTACATGCCAAATAATTTCATAGAATGCACTACATTGCATTTAATCATAAGGGGGTAGTCAAGATGATTGAAATTGATGAAGGCATTAGAATTTCTACGGTAGGTGAGTCAAAGGTGGCTAGTGTTCCTAAGGTAGAACTAATAAGGTAGAACAAAAGTAGAACTAATTTCAATTTTAATCACAAAAAGGCGCTACTGATTTGTAAATCATGTATCTGCAGTACGCATTGTTGAATTTGAAGAGATAACCCTGATCGGCCGCCATTGAATGCAGGGATTTCACTTTTCAGGAGTAGTCGTTCTAATTTCCAGGTAAAAAGATATTTTAATTTACATGTGTCTAAATTATTAGAACTTTGAGTTATGATACGTTTTCTGAAAGCTTATTTCTTTCTCTTTAACCACATTTATTTCAAATCTCATAAATTTGGCATATTAATAGTTTTACGTCGTGCAAATGGCGACCATATGCGTGTTCCCAAGGTGGCCCGGATGTCGGGCCACCTTAGGAAACAAATATGGAAATTATTGAAGTAAGGGTAATTTTCGAAATTTTTACTTAAATACCTGGAAAAACTTATAACCATTTATTGCTAAATTTATAACAGTAAATATTATATTTCATATTTAGTTATTGAATGGTGGTTATAGTTTTATTTGCATATCAAATCTCGCGAAATCTAAAAGAAACTTTGGTTAATTCTTGGCAATGTAATTTTTTCCTTGTAATTAAATACTTAATTTTAATTGAACATTCTCTTCTAGAAGTAAAAATAATTTTCAGAGTAATTTTTCCCATTTTAAAAGTGATTTCAATATATGGGCCACCTTTGGAACACTATGCGCCAAAGGTGGCCCACCAGCTACAATTTTTAAATTGTATTATTAAAAATAATTAAATTTTATTTTAGAAAGGAAAGTATACTTGATGTGTGTTAGAGATAAGTGTAAAATTTAAAAATAAGATTCAGTCAGAAACACCTTACCAGAAAATTATGAAAAATCCTCAAAGCTTAACTATGGCCAGCTTTGGCTCACCTTCCTTATATTAAATAAACAACATAAAAAACTAATTGATGAATTTTTATAAGAAAACCGAAATATTCAACAAGTATTCTAAGAAAACAATCATTCATAATTAAGATGATAAAACGTGTACACATTTTAATTCATGATAAATTGTTTTTTCTTCATGATAGTCTGAATTTTGACTTTATAGAAAAAATTATCCTTATGACCATAAACACTGAAGTGAGAAAAGATTAGAATGGACTTAGATATCAAACTCTGATATTGAAAATTTTCTACAAACCATATTTCACTAAAAAAATTAAATAAGTAATTATTTCATTACAATAATATTAATGCGTATTTATTTATTGAATATAATTTCTGTTTTTTTAGATTTATTGAAATATATATCTATCTGAAATTAAAATTTGAATAGCTTACGTTATATTGTGTTTGGTGACGTCTGATGGAATCTATCCCTAATGTTACATTTTTATTTCAGTTATCTAACCATACTAACGGATGCTGTAATTGACTGAAGTAATTTAAAACATGAACATTTCACTAGAGTTTTGGTTTGTCGGAATTTTCGATATTTCTTAGGAAACATAATTATGCTTGTCAAAATTGACACTGTTTTAATTTCATCTGTTATTTAGATGCATTAGAGTCATTATAAATATCAACCAAATGAGCCATGGACATAGTATAGAAAATTTAAATTTCTATGTGTAAATAATTACATATCAAGACTATCCAATTTCCATTGGGTTCTAAACTGCACACTACAGAAAGCGAATTGTTCGTAAGCAAACCGGTAATACTAACTCAGTGCTTTTAGGACATTGTGAAGAAAAAATGCAAAACAATCAGGACCGTTAATGAATTTGCGTAACTTGCAAGAATTTATATAGAGCTGGAACAACCCATGGATTAATTCGTCTAATTTCAAAAATCATATTAAGATATAAAATATTTGTTTGTTGTGTTAAAAATTGTCGTCCTTGTCCTAACTAATAAGCTCTATAGTTCTTTCAATTTCATGAAAATTTTATTCATAGAAATATGCGTAATGAATAATAATTTGCTTTTAAATATAAAGTTTATAATCATTTAGCCTGCATTAAAAGATGTTGCAAAATAAACGTACAAATATTTTTTTAAAAAAAGTTAAATCGAAGCGATCAGTACTTCGAAAAAATGCACCCGTCTTGATCTTTATCATCATTGATAAAAAAATGCAAAAATCAAAAACAGGGGACATACATATAGAAGATTCCTCTACATACATTTCCAATACTGAGCATTCAACGAGTGAGTTTATGCAAATATACTCGGCACAGAAAAGAAAACACTTCAAGATCAGTTTTCGGAAATATTTTTTACGGAAAATGATACAAATATTCCTACCATCTTTTTTTCTCCCGTTTCCTGATTTTTTTCGGTAGCATCTCCTGTGGAAACCTTATGCTTCGCTAAATATATATCTGAAAATATCCTTTGAGCGGAAATACAAACGTCGCTGAAGACATTTGCATTCAGTGTTCGGTCTCTGAGCCACGAAAATATTTCAAGAAATATACTTTATAAGAGTCAGGAATATCTTACATCAATAATGCGTTGTGACAACATGGCGTCACTTTTCAACAAAGAGCCTCTAGCAGAATTTTAATGTGAAACCGTAGTTCGAATAAATATTTTCCCACACCTTTGTCAACAGTGTTATCAGACACTGCCATAATGTGCTTGGAAAGTGGTCGAGTTCATAAAATAAATGTTGACTAATTAGAATTCCACCCTGACTTGTGCAACTTTGCTTTAATTTGAAGAACATTTCATCCGGGTTTTGAGTATCATTGATCGAGTGCTAATAATAAATTCTTCGCGGATAAAATTTGTTGCGTTGTTGAAATATTTTTGACAATGAAATTTTGTCCAGAAGAAGATGAGTTTTTGAATCGCTTAATTTATCGTAGTTTGAGTGTAGTATTTTAGTAAGAGACAGAGGAAATCTGAAGTGAACTTGAGCTTTACTTTATGCATTCTTACATGTCTGTTAATGATAAATAATGAGAGACGAAGTTTGAATAGAATGGACATGGAAGATAATGTTAAAATGGGCTTTTGGGAGATAAAGTTGTGGGCGTGTTATTTCCTACTTGCCAACAAAAATGTAAAAATTGTAATAAGCATTTTTGAGGCTTAGAATAAAAATTTTAATTTAACCGTAATTAAATAAGAATTTATTTGAAACAGCTATTTAAGTTACTGAAAAAAGGGAAAAATCCGTTATATCAAAGACAATCAGAGATTTTCAAAATACATGCGTTGTATGTGTAAGTTTGTCAAGAAAAAAATATTTTTTAGCTGATTTCCATTTTGAATAGCATCTAGATTTCCATGACAACTCTATGATACGATTTAGAAACCATTTTTTACTTTCTGATATTTCAGTTTATACTAATGACATAGTTTTCTTTCAAAGGATTTTCAGTTGTTTATATCTTCTTGTTAAAGCCTATACATTCGTTATTATTCAAAAATGAGAAGTGAAAACGTTCAAGCTGAGCAAATATTTAAAGCTGATATTGGTTCCAAAGTGAGAAAATGAAAAAATTGTATTCCAGGTCAAAATCCTTTCTTCATCCGGTTTCTTAGCCTATTTAAAGAATTTAATGATGTTTGTATTATGGAATTCGAACAGAAACTCATTCCTGAAGAATAGAGGGTCTGTTAATACATCTCTCAACCAAATACAAAGTAAATCTACAACATATCCTTCCAAAAATATTGTTAGGAAGTATCCTAGATGGAAGGATTTTCTAAAACAAAAAATCACCGATAAAGCAATTATTATTTCACACTACTGTATGGAAAGAAAAACTTAGAGAAATGTTTTTGAAAGGTTTAACAATTAAGTAGTCTTCAACCAAAGTCAAAGTCTGAAAAATATATATTGTTGAAAATATCTAGAAAGTCATTTATTTTTCAAAACATAACATGATGATGAAATAGATTTAAGCAGGTGGTAATTATAGAAACTTCTTTTTGAAATTGCTGCAGTCAGCCGAGAACGAGTAATTTAAAGACATGAAAATGACATAAAAAATGGCATTGTATCAAGAACACAAATTTTCAAATATTTCTCTCCAATATTTCTAAAATAGTTGATTTAATTTTTGGTAAAAAAATATTTAATTGTGATTTAAATTTCCCTTGCGAATCAATGTGAAATGGAAAATATAATAATAATATTATATTACTCATTTACAAATATTCTTTGACACTTTCTTTCTCAAAATATAATGATATGCCAATTTGTCTGTACTTGAGTATATAACAAATTTAAAAACAGCAGAAAGAAACTTCCTTTGAATTCTTTTAGCCTGTTATTACTGTTTTTTAGAACTTGCTACTGAATATTTATCCGAAAAACTATGGAAGTCTCCGTACTCCACAAAAAACTAAGGAAAGAAATATGACTCGATTTGATTTATATCTGGTAGTAAAAAATTTATTGTTTGGAAGAAAAAGTTACAAAAGACCAAGCACCCGAAAGCAAAAGAAAATGAAGAATAGACCGAATGGAATTTAAGGAAGTGTGACAAATCAAAATGTTTCAGCAAAAGAACGTTTCTCTTTCTCACAGCAAAACCATAGTGAAGAAAAAAACGGAAAAAAGTTCTGTAGGTTTAGGTTTTAAAATTCATGAAAATTTTGAATTTTTTTAAAAATATGATAAATTTCTTGTGAATTTGACTTTATAAATATTAGTTTCATCATGATATTCTTCATAATGATTTCTTTACATTTCTTTCATTTTTTACTCAATGAATTTCTTAGTATCGAAATAATTTTTTTTAATTTATGGAGATAGAAATATTGAATAGATACGTTCTATTAAAAGGTAAAGAAGTCTCGTCATGAAGCAAATAATTTGAGTTTCTTTTAACGTGAATCATATCCAAATTAAATTGATTTAAATGTGTTTTAGGTTGATTGATTGGGCTTAGTTGCGAACAAGCCATATTTGATGATGTCGCGCCAAATGTATTGTATAAAAAATAACACTAAAATCGAAAGAAGGAAGGTTAAAGATTATTACAACAAATTTAGATGTAAGAAGTAATGAAGAAACGAAGCACATATCCACAAAGTATACAGCCTGTTTGCGTATCAAGGTGAAACCAAGATGAGTTTTAAAAGATTAATTTTCTATTAAGGGGAGTTGGAACACTAAGTCCGTTAACCCTAACCCTGTTACTTCGATGTGCCTTTTCTCAAAATCTGTCATAAATTTCATGTTTGAAATTTTTTATACAAGTAATATACATCTTTCTAATTATACTAAAATGTTTAAAAAAATTCAAAAATTTATTTCTTACAAATTTTTTTGTGTCAAAATAAAAATGCTAAATTGGCCATTTCGATGTACCTTTCCTCAAAGTCTGTTACAGATACATGTTTGAATTTTTTTATGGAAGTAAAGTACACCTTTCTCATTAAACTGAAATGAGTGTTGGGTTAATTTTTAATTTTTTATAAATTTACAAACCATATAATTAGACATAATGACGTTTTATCCTATTTTGACGCAAAAAAATTGTAAAAAATAAACATTTGAGTTTTCTTAAAAACTCTCATTTCAGTATAATGAAAAAGGTGTACTTTACTTGTATAAAAAGTTTCAAACATGCATGTATCTATAACAGATTTTGAGAAAAGGTACATCGAAATGTCCAATTTCACATTTTTTGTTTTGATATAAAATTTTTGTAAAAAATAAATTTTTGAATTTTTTAAAAATCATTTCAATATAATGAGAAAGATGTACTTTACTTGTATAAAAAATTTCAAACATGAATTTATAACAGATTTTGAGAAAAGGTGCATCGAAGTAACAGGGTCAGGGTTAACGGACTTAGGGTTCCAACTCCCCTTAAGAATATTAAAAATTGGTAAACACTCCTACAAGCCAGGAAAGCTTTAATTTCATAAGGTGTCGAGATCAATCAAAGTGTATTGCAAATTTCTCGATATTTCTCATAATTTTTTTGAGGATCGGTAGGACTACATGTATCTTCCACTATATATGGGAGATATTTTGGAGGCTGTTTTATTTGTAAAATTTAGGAAATATGTTTCAAAAAAGGATACATCATAATTACACTTCGTTATGAATAAATCAGCTTATAAAAATTCGTTATCTTAATCTATCTATCTATAAAAATCTTAAATATATTCCTTTATTTTAACGTGTCTGATGCGTTCAGTTTCTAAATCTTCTTGAGATACGTGACTAATAAAATCGATACACAGAACATAATACCTGGTGACACCAACGTTGATTTTAAGAACTTCAAAATAAAATCAGAACTGGCATGATTTGCTTCAAACCCTTTTCGCAGTTTCTTATGCTAGATATATGGCGCAATATGATGATTCAAATTTATATTTTGTTCAAATACAAGTTAAAGTACACTAGTCATGAATTTTTCACTACTTTGCAAAGAACTTCGAAAGCAGAAGATATACAGAAATACACTCATGAAAAGTTGTAGTTTACTGTATGAAACTTGAAAGTGAAATCAGTCTACTTTAAATCAAAAGAAACATAATGATATCTCATCAGTCACTTTCTATTTAAATACACAAATGTACCTACTGTATATGTTTGGAATATAATATTTGAACATTTACATATGACTATGAGTAGAAAAATAAATCATCCATACAACAAATTTCAGCTTAAAATACTGAAAAATATTAGCAGTCGCAAGATTTAAATGATTCAAATCTGCGTAAGCAGACGCTAGATTTTGCAGGTGCAAGATACTTCGTTAGGTTATGCTATTCTGTAACCAGGCAGGTTCTAAAATCAAAAATTTATAATTTAGGAAACGGCGTCATGAAGATTATTTATTGACTGTAAGGGAATTGTAAATTTCTATTCGTCACCTCGTACTTTAGGTGTTTTTCACTTTTTCGAAAGTATTTTTTTTTATTTTTCATAAATTTTAAAGGAACTTGATTCGTGTTTTTCTTAAATTCCTTAATTTTTTCAAAACATTTGAATGCCTAAAGAGGTGCGACTAATAAGAGGCTAATAAGAGGTAAGACTAATATGAATTCCTTTGCACCTGACAATTAAGGTGGGCGGAAATAAATCAAAATTTTTTTCCAGATCGCTATACTGCGGAAAAGTTGCGAATGGGTAAGACATTAAACGAGGATAAAAAGTAGGGAAATTGATTGATATCATCCGAATTGTGCCAAATTTCAGGCTGTAAGAGCAATATTTTAAGTCTAAATATCACAAGCACATACAAACACACAACCATTGCCTTTTACATATAGAGAGATAGTATGTTCCACTGGTCAACAACTTTCAACGTTATGTATGCTTCAGAACGGAAGTATGACAATTCCTAAAGACTTTGAAGTTCTATAATGGCTATAAAAACATTGAATCAGGCTTACCAGATATATTAGATATTATTGAAATAAAATTACAAACATACATATCATGTAATAAAATCTGCTTACAGCGCAAGAACTGTCAAGATATTCATCTAATTATATAACAAAACGATGTATATGTTAAAAAATGAAAAGCACATTGTACATAGGACATTAGCTGCATGTACAATAGGGTGGACCGAAAAAAATTTTTTTATGTCGCTCTACCACGGAAAAGTTGAAGATGGGTGAGAAATTAAACGAGGGGGAAAAGTAAGGAAATTGATAGATATCTTCGAAAATCTTAAAAATTGACAAAACTCGACTGTTGTTGATTTTTTTATTCTAAAATTTATCTTTATTTGTTTATTTTAGATTAGTACTGATCTTGTTAAGAGTAAAAAAGTTTATTTTATTAAAATCGGTCCATACTTTTCTGTGGCACGTTCCCTCCAAGGTTGACAAAAATATGGGAAATTACTTCAATATGCAATTTTTAGTTCCAAACCTTCAACATAATCTTCATACAACTTCTTACCGATGGATTACAACATATCGATATATATGCATGATAAAAAGTCATTAAGATCTAAAAATATATCAGCTGCATCTATTTTTTTGTTTATTGTAACACAATGCAAAATTAAGCTCCAAAATTGCAATATTATTTCTTACTTAAAAATAAATGGCAAGATTGCAGAAAATAATCAAAAAATTAATTATCAGATCTTTATGGAGACGCTTCAGCTATTAAGATATCGTTGCTTGTCGTAAATTTCTAGCATGAAATTATACTCTTTCTTCTCACCAAATGATAGTTGGAAGTCTGATTTTTGGAAAAACTCGAAAATAATGAACCTAACAACTATATTGATGAAAAAGCCCTCAAGTAAGGATATTGTAGTTGCCATTAAACGGCAAAATTTATTGAAATTTTGATTATTCTCGAACATACACAGTTTTCACATTCCAGGGGGTTAACAACAGCATACAAAGTAATTGATTGTTTAATTACGTGAAAAGAACGTTTTCTTTTTGAAATCGTCTATGGCAGAGTAAAGCCAGGAAATAGTTCACAGAGCCCAAAGCACGTGTTAAAGGAATCAACACAACTCGTTAGCTTCCTGAAATCTATTGACCGTGTTAAAGACTGCAAGCTTTCTTATCCTTATTGAAAATATAATTATTGTCAGGACACTGGATGTAAGAAAATACATCATAGATCTGGGCATTAGACAAATTTTTAAAGACGACGCAGACAGTCGAAAAGAGAGAAAAGCAATCAGAAATTGTTCAAAGGCAAAACTCAATTTTCAATCTAAGGTGTATACGGAAATTATTGAAATGAATGCTTGAAGTTTGACTCCTTCCCCTCTCTTATAAAACATTAGTGATGATGAAATCAATTCCCTTTATTTTATTTGGTGAAGCATCTTATTGGAACGTTTCCATGTTACATACAGGCAGTAGAACGATATTTCAAACTCGTGTCAGAATCAGAGTGTTCCTATGATTGGTCAACCGGGCTTATGCCGGGGGCTATTGGGCACCGCACCCAACTACTTTATGTATAGAACAGAAATCATTAGTAAATTACAATTTATAGACAAATTTATTTATTTATTTCCTGCACATTTCCAAAACTTTTGACATACAAGAAATAATAATAAATTGTAGTTACCTATATTAACAATAAATGAACAGCAGATAACAACATGGCAATTTAAGCATAGCATATTTAATCATTTTAACTATTTCCCACTGTGAATAAAATTAAACCCATTCATTTTCATATTACGATAAGAGTTTAAGATTGCTTTTAATGATTTTAATAATTTTTTTCTAACTAGAAAGTGGATTCATGTATTGATATCCTAATTTTTCATTGAGAAATCACATTCTTCAAACAATAAAAAATTATTTACGAGAGCCTAATTCCATATTTGTGTCCAGTCCCACAAACTCTAAAGGTCAGCGCTGAACAAAAGCATCACGAAGACTTTGTGGAAGTCTAGAAGCGACGCTATTACCCACAATGTCCTAAATTTAAAATAAATCAGACTACCAAATATCATTTTGTGAGACGAAAGACTGCAATCCCATGCAAGAAATTTTAGAGAAATAACGATGTCTTAGTACCTAAAGTGTTTCCTTAAAGGTGTGTTATTTTTTGTTATTTTATGCATTCCCACCATTCGTTATTAAGTAACAAATAATTTTATAATTTTGGAGCTTAGTTTTGCATTATGTTACAACAAGCAAAGAAAGGAAATTAAGCTGATATATTTTTAGACATAAATAACTTTTTTTTATGCATATACATCAATATGTTGCAATTCATCGGCAAGAAGCTGTATGAAGATTATGTTGAGGGTTATGAACCAAAAAAAGTGCACATTGAAATAATTTCGCTTATTTTTATAGACCTTGGAGGGTGCGTGCCACCGAAAATTATGTATCGATTTTGATAAAATAAGCATTATTTATCTTAAAAAGATCATTACTTAGCAGCTAAATCCAAAATAAACAAATAAAGAGGAATTTAAAAAAATTAAAAATTCAACAATAGTCGATTTTTGTCAATTTTTAAGATTTTCAAGGCCGATGCGCGAGCGGAAGATATCTATCAATTTCCTTACTTTTTTCCTCGTTTAATTTTTCACTCATTCGTAACTTTTCCGTGGTATAGTGACAAGAAATTTTTTTTAAATTTTTTTCGGCCCACCCCTACTGACCATGTTGATAGAATAGGGTGAAAAAGTGTAAAGAAGGTAGTGGTTTTATTTACTGTATTTATGTTTAAGAGACATACATTTCATATTGTTAGTCAAATTCAACCTAAAAGTCATTTCAAAAGTTAAGTTCTAAAAGTCATTTCAAAAGTTAAGTTCTAAAAGTCATTTCAAATGTTAAGTTAAAAGCGATAAATTTTCTTACTCATCGAAAAATAGAATACAATTCAACTCTCCTACTTATTTCTCATGTTTTTAATCTCATAGTTTCAAAATCCTAAACTGAAAGAAATAAACTGATTACTTTTGGTGTCTTCTTGTCGGTTTTTGTTTGGATATTCGTTTGAAATATAATTAAACAAATAATAATATCATTTATTGATTATCTGTGATTAATGAAACATTGCGGTGTATGTTTCCTTTTTCAAATAATGGATCGGATGTTTCAGCGTTACTTTACTGTGCCGATGAGAAAACATTTGATTTACATCAGCGAATAGACGCAATTACATTTATTTCGTTTTTTCAATTGCAATGCATTTATATGTTTCCTTTCGGGGAAATCCTTATTTCCACACTTCTATTCTCCTATGCGATTTTTTTTCTTTGGGAACGAATGACCAACACGCTGACCAAGATTTGAATTTTATACCTCTTTTGCCAACTTCTCGGAAAAAGAGACCTATTTCCCTCACCCTCACTGGTAAAAAAATTTCTGTCTGAGCAGATTTATAAAGAAAGTATATAAAATAAAACCCATTTCATTTATATAGATTTGCATGCATTCTAAATGATTAGAATCAAAAATCATTTTGAAAGATTGAAAATCGAAATAATTAGAAGTATATTACTGATTTAAAGGTGTGCGGATATTGTTGCATGAATGAAATAGCAGTAAGCGTTCAGTAATAGCCTGTTATTACCATAGTAATTGCTCAGCTAATTTACGTAATTAAGAGTGAGTTACGGAATAACTTACTCTTGGCTGAAAAGAAACCTAATTTGCTTTTTCTCAAAGTTTGGGAAGAGTCCATTAGAACATTTGAAATAGTGTATAATATTCATTTAGAGACCCTAGAAGAGCCATTAGCCACTGTGTAATCTGTCTTAAAAATTGTCTATTATGTTTTAGTGTGCATCATCGACGAGCAAATAAAGAAAAATCGCTTCTTTCGTCATCCGTCACACTGAAAAAAAAAATTCTGGCATCGGTCTGGACATCCATTTCTCACTTCAAGTTCTAGTTTAAATAAGACATGTACAACTGCAGAAAACATGCCACATAAAACGCGAAACTCAGCTCTGAAATTTTATATTTGTTTCTTAACACATCGCAGTGCTGAAATATAATAAAATAAAAAATACAAACATTTAGAACATCGTAAGATAAACATATCATAACTTCGCGAAGGTGAAAAATAAAGAAATTATATCAATTGGCAAATTTAGCACTAAGCACATGACCTCGACATTTAATATGTGTAGCGGAAACTGATGGTAAAATGATTAAGATTGAAGAATTGAAATTTCGAGTCTTGACTCAGTCGAAGATTCATCGCGTACATGGACTGGTGAATTTGACATTATATGTCTGGAGTCCATAAGTTATTAAGGCCTGGAAGTTTTTTACTATGATTCAGAATTACGAGATCGGTCCAAATCTAGCTATCGTGTTGCTTTAAAATGTTATGTCAATCTTATCAGTTTTACATGCACATATATGGCAGACTACTTGTCTATACGAACGGAAGTAAAACACACACTTTATAATGCCAATTAGTATTCTTTTGTTTCTTTCTGTATTGTTTATAACGATAAACACTCCACAAATTAACAAAATTGCGTTGAAATGTTAAAGAAATCGATTATCAAATTTAAAACAGTTTTTTTACGAACCTGCAATTTTATTGGGTGTATATGACGCTTCGTATTTTAGAGTAAATTAAAGACACTTTTTTCCAAAGAAAGAAAGATTTTTTTTCAAGGTATTATCCATTAGAGCTACGAAATTCGCCCTAACTAAGGCAACTAAGTAATTCCTCTCTTAGTGGGAAGATTGGTTCTTTTGAAACAATCAATTCACACATTCATTGTCTGATAACCTCATAAATACTGAAATGATCTCCCAGAAAATGCACGAGCTAAAACAAATGGTAATGAAGTAACAATTTCCGGTGAATATGGAGAGTTGGAAGAGAGAATTCTTGTAGCTTAACACGTTGAATATTGCAGATTTAACGAAAAGTATTTATTTAATGCCACATACAACACATACCGAAGATATGAAAAATATAATTATACATAAGAGAGGATTGTTTACCCCCTCGGTTTACACAGTAGTGGTGTAAACCGAGCAGTACGAAGTCGAGGTGACGTAATCATCATGACAAGAAGTTGAGTCTCTATTCCGCGCATACGCAATATCAGCCAATAATAATAGGAAGGAGCCTTTTACTTCTTTAGAGGGACGCAAAGAAAACTGGTATTGAAATCTAACAATTATTTATAATTTCTTCGATGGTATTACAAGTTGTGGTCTATCATTGCCAAAATAAAAATTCGCTATGTTTTTCGACATATCTTGGATGTTTTTTTTCTTTCAATTCAATTTAAGTGTGTACGTTATCCAGCTATGCTATCATTTTTCATTTCAAAATTTTAAGTACGGATTGCATAATTTTCGTCATTAAAATCAACATTTTTAATATTCAAGACAACTTTTTGTAAGTCGTAGTTGATGGAGCTTATACATCGTAAGTTAAAATGATCTTCCTGTAAATACTGACTTTTAACATAATTTTAAACATTAAAAAAATAAAGACAATTACCTTTTATTATTTAAAGATATGCGGTTCATTATTTAATTAAGGTTAGTGCCATATCTTTTAAATATAAGTTTTTTAAATGTATCTGCTTTTACTAATGCTAACAACCATTCCAAAGGTGGGGCTGATTTATAAACTCAATAAATTCACTAGTCGCAATTATTTTACGTATATAAGAGAAAATAGGACGGCACTGTGGTCATTTGAAAGTGAAATGCGGTCTCATGTCAGTAGAATATTTAAGATGGTAATAAGGCATACAAAGAGCCTGTGTGATAATTAACTAAGGATACAATCTTCTTGTTATCTGTGACTGAGAGTCGACCTTTCTAAACAAGGTTATTAACATTCGTATGTTAAGATGACCACTTAATATTATTACCAACACTTCCTAACAGCGTAGAGTTGGTGTTAAGGCATTATTAAGTCCACTAGTAAATAATTGTTAAGTGACAAGATATATGCTCACTGATTTGCTGAATGATATTTTACTCCGCGTAATTTAAAGTATATTCAACAAAATATTTGGAATGACCTGAATAAAACTCTTTGACAGATTTAAAAAACATACAATTTTTGTATCAGAGTTAAACAAATCAGGAGAAGGTGCTTCTTCCGTCACATTCACGGTCGAATAAAGAAGATCTGGCACTGATCTCGACATCCATCCATCACTTTAAGTGCCTGCTTAAAGAAGATATAAACTGTCCGAGAGTAAACGTATCAATCAAAAAGTATAATGCTTTCCTCCAGTTAGAAATTATTAAAAATATATTTGCACTTTAGAACATTTTTCATTTTATAAATATATAATAATTCTAAAAAAATGAAATATGTTTTATTTAAGTTCGATACATAATGCTTTATCCGGCTTAATCAATACCAGAAATATGCTTGGTTTGCTTTAATTTAAATAAATACTTCTAAACGGTCGAATTCCATTATATTCACTTTTTTCTAGGTTCCCACGGATTTTAATTGAATAGTGTTTGCCCAACGTCATTAATCTCCAAAATATTAGTGAAGAAATTTTTTGTAATGGGACATTTTTTTATTGAAAATAGCGTAATTATACTTTAACAATGTTTAAAAATTAATATTTAAATTAAAATAAATGAAGTTTCAAAATTTGGCTTTTTATTTAACTGAAGTTTGTGAGAAATATTCTTCTCTCTTTTTTATGCATTTTTTACACACTTTCTGTTTGATCTTTTTAGCAACGCTCAGAGAGGAATTTTAATGTTCTATATGCATAACATTTTTCCAAGAGTCTTTTCTGTCAGTTTTTGAATGTTATAAAATTGTTTATTAGCGGGTTTTTAAAAAGGATGTTATTTTCTTAAAGCAAATACAACCATTCAAAAAATCGTAAATTTCGAAGAATATATTTTTTCCATGTAATGGAAAATCAAATGATATTTTAATATATCACTTACTTTTAAGATTGCATATAAATGTCCCTGAGGATATTTTTAAAATGTTATTTACTGATAGAGGACATATGCGTAACATTTATGGAAAATGATGAGAAGAATTTTCACTTGAATCAGATCTTTCCTTGTACGCATTCCTAACTGTTAAGACGTGAGTTTGATTTGTTCGACCATTTTGTTAGTTATGCAGTCGAACCATGGCCAGAAGCCGACGTGACGTGCTATCTGTGCAGAGGACAAAGACAAAAGAGAAAGGTGGCAATGAGGTCTAACTTTTTATACATTCAAAAAAGGGATATCCCTCAATTGAAAACTGTAACTGAAGAAAATTCCTGGTTCTGCCCTTCTATGGAGGCTCATGATGCTGTTTGCACTGTTATATCGCTTCCAGGCAGTTAAAGTTACGGTGATTACATTTTGAGAGATGTGGGAAAAGCAAATAGCACATGCGACTCAGAAGTTAAAGTGAAAGTGTTTTTATCTTTGAATTCAAGCAGTGCGAAAAGGAGTTAATTTGGAAAACGCGGGAAAATCTGATTTATTACATTCATATATGTGTGATACCACTGAAGTACGAGCAATTTCTTAAAAAACAATTTAGAAATAAAATAATAATTAAATAATAATTGAAGGAAGTTTTCATAACTTTGTGCCTGCAGTTGAAATTAACGAAATAAGAAATCATTTTTCTTTCAGTTGATCTAAAGTTTTGACATTATAAATTAATTATAATAATTATATGTAAAATTTCAGTATCCTTTCAGTTGGATTTTTGCTACAGTAACTGGTGTAATTTCTATCGAACTTTTCAATTAAAATAAATGCATTTGAGCGATTTAAACGATTTCGATATCCAACTGAAAGCATAACTAGCATCATTTAATATCACCTGTGCGTCCAGATTTTATCTATGCAGAGCTAACTTAAAATTCATTTAAAAATCTGTTCACCGTCCCATAAAACATCAAATCCGACATACTCTCCGTCACATGCCCAAGTGTCAGATAACGGAATGGAACATCATCTCTCGCATAAATTTTCAAAAGACTTGAACTTCTTATCCTCGTAAAACTGCACTCATGTGAGCATTTTTTCAAAGTCTGTAGACGTCATTGAGAGAATCGATTTTCGTTTTAAATTTCAGTTTTCCCATCCGTCTTTGACAGATAAGACTTTGGACACTATCAGGACGCCACTTATCTTATTGGTCTTCGTTCCAATTTCCTTTCTAGCGAGGCACACAGCGTAAGCCTATCATTTACGCATTAGTAGGGAAACTGAGTCAAATAGCATAATGCTTCTTTCTTAGGAATTTCTTTGAGGAAGTTCGATAATCAATTAATGGCAAATTCAAACTGCATATCAAGAAGGAATGAGAAGACTGATACATCTTACTTTGAATTGATTCAAAGCACCACGTTTGTTCTCTCTTTGGTTCTGAATATTAAAATAGCTGGGAAAGTTTGAGGAATTGGAAACCAAATAATCATGGATTCTAAAGATTAAAAGAGTGCATTTTTATGAAATTATGTGATACACCAATGCATTTGATTCGAAATATGTTGCTGAAAAGAGTGCAGAAAATAGCCGATTAAAAAGTTACATATAATTTGTCATGGAATTCTACTGAAGGCTTTTTTTTATAATTTTTAAACATTACTTTGTTTCATTATGTATTACTTCGGACTTCAAGAATTAAATTAGCACTTTTTAGGTTATTATTACAACTGGTCACTATCAAATTTTTGTATACGGTTGTAGGTAATTAATGTAGCAGTTCATCGGGCTAATTAAAATAGTGTTCGTTCATTTAAAATTATGTGTAGAATCAAAGTTATTTTTCTTTATTTAATTTCTAGCGAAGCTCATGTTGAAAGCTTGTTAAAATTCCTTTGGTTTTGCTTTCAAAAGAGACTTATGCGCACAAACGAGGTGTTACAGAAAATGTTTAGATATATGCAAAGAAGTTATCCTTGGGAAAAATATTTTCCCAATCAGAAGCATATCCAATGGCAGTAATATTACATACTATACTCAAATATTATTAAACTCTTTTGTACTCATTATTTAATTGATTTTCCTGTTAAATCCAAAAAAATGAAAAAAATCATTCAGCTGAAAGAAAACAAATATCCTACTTTTGTTATGTCTGTTCTTAGTGTTGAGAAAACTTAAAGTTGAATAGAATATTAAAAAGCAGTGTTTTCCTTAATTTTCTCAGTTTTAAAAAGGTATTTGAACAATTATTAAAACTAATGACTTAAACTCATCTTAAAGTATAAAGCACAAGATAATTAAAATTTCCTTTCTTTTCATTAATTGTGGAAACCAACAGTAGAGTCTAAACAGCAGATGGTGCAATTGAATATTAAGAGTTAGTCGTAAGTATTTTCATGTATAAGGTGTGCCCAAATGAAAAGGAGACTACAGTTATATGTAAAGAACTTTTAATACCAATATTCTAATTACAATTCATGTGGGACAGTATAACTATAAATAATCGTCATTGACATTGATGCACTGATCCCAGCGAGTAGAAGGGAGTGGATGGTTTCAGTGTAGAAACTGCTGGGGCAGGCAAACACCCATTCTCGCCGTCTTCTGATTCGCTGACAGATGCTTGGGCGCAAACAGTGCGCAAACTTTGCCGTCACCAAGCTTTTCGGATATTATGTGATGCACAGATCCTTTGCTTATCGACAGTTCAGCAGCAATTTCACGTGTAGTGGTCCGACGATTCTGTCGTATGAGCTCATCCACAGCCGAAATCCTGCCACTGTTGGTCACAACGTGCGCCTGCCCAGGGCTTGGCAAGTCCTTGATGTTTACGCATCTCGCCTCATAACGCTAACACCACCGGAATATGGTGCACAGTGCGAGGCACTGTTCTCGGTACAACTCTTTCATCCTACGATAAATTTGTGCGAAAAAATTGGATAATTGCTTTTTGTGCTGATCTGGAGGAATCCATCATGCAACGAACTGCGGAAACAACTCTCCAGAAATAAGGATATTGATGCGAAGCCGTTAACTTCGCAGGTGCAACTGGGAATACCACCACGGCATTTATCGGATAGCACATTAACTCAATGGGATTTCATAGAACGCCGATACAGCTAAGGTCTTCTTTTCATTATATTTTCATATATTTCATTTATATTTTATCTTTGCCCTTTAGAACTTAATAAGGTTATATTTTCAAATCTTGTTCTATATATTATAACATAAAATTGATTCACAATGTCGTAGATTAGGAATACTGTTGAATATTACTTTATTTCGTATGGATAGATTTCTTTCCAGTGACAACTGCGACACTCAGCATTTGTATCTAAGTTAGATAAAAAGATCGAATATAGATTTATATGAGAAGAATCCAAAATGGATACGATGAAAGGTGTCCCTTTTCTTTTCTTTTGGTATGTGTTGAGAATTTTAGCATATATTTTCAGAATAATGTGTGCTAATTCAGTTAAAATTGAAAACTATTTTCGGATTTTGAATTTATTCAAATTTATTTCCAACACCTTAAGGGCACACGACCCTCAGAGATATCAAATAAATATTAATGTTAACCAAACATTTCAAAATATCCTTTCATTTGAAATGTCTGGAAGCATATTATACGATGCATTATAAAGTTGGCAACAAGTAATGCATCGAATTTGATTAGATAATCTAAATTCTTGTAAGTTTATGAAGTATAATGAATTCATCTTATATTTTTGCATACGTCTTTATATATTATTCAGAAACTTTTGAATTGAAAATCATGGAATTTGTAGCATTTCATAAAGTATAGTTCGATAAAGATAGTTCGATTGAGAATATTTCGAAAACATGTATCTTCTTTATAGGCTAAGAAACTAAAATATTATATGTTTTGCTGTTCCTTATACATAATTTATATTAAAATGCAACTGTTTTATTGCCAGTGATAAGGCAAAGTTATCGTTTAGTTTATATGCCTTTACTTTTCATATTCCTGTTAAATCTTGAATTGAAATATGATGTGAAATTTATTGTTGTATTTATCAACGTCTCAGGGTAACAAATCAAGCTCAACCATGAAAGGGAACGTTTCATTTATAATTTCAATAATGCATAATTCAAGTTGCGAAAAGTTTAACAGTCTCTATCCCATCGTTGCTTCCTCATATAAAAACAGTCGAAATTTCAACATATGTTGTAAAAACATTATATTTTCAAGGAAATTTCTTCTTTAAAATATGTCTTCGATTATCAAAAAATGTATTATATACTATAAATAAACTGATTTCTTTTTTATAAATCCTTTCAATGGTAGTAGTTTTGATTGAAATATTAGTGTTACAGAGTTACAAAATGCAATTATTTTCCTTAATACATGTAAACAAAGAGTCAAAGCTATTTAATTTGATTTTCGTTTAATTACACGCTCACATCTTTTTAACGAAATTAATTTTTTAGCATATTCGTTCAGTATTAAATGAATATTAGTATCTATATTAAATAGCGAAAGTATGTTAAATTTTTTAAATTCATTGTTATAGATGTGACTCTTACTTTTTCAACATATATGTCTTTCAATTATTTAATCATTTTTTAATGTAATATTTTTCATTTTTTTTTCATGTTAGGTCAAAGTGCTTAACTTCTGCTGTAGTTAACATGATCGAAATATAAGACACACTCTAAATTACAGATTCTTGTTAAATTTTCAGAGACATTTGAAACTCAAAATTTAATTAAAATTTAAAGGAGAAACGATGCTTCATGGAATTAATAGATGCTATTCACGTAAAATTAAATTTTTAAATCTTTATATGCAATTTTTCTGAATAAAATAATGGATTAAGCAAGAAAGCCTTTAGAAATGTGTGCTATTATTAAAAAAATATACAAATTAATTAACAAAATGCAAAGAAAACAATTGCATTTACAATGAGTTCTTTTACCTAAAGGCTCTTGTGCAAACGAAGAAATGTGTACTATGATAGAAATATATACTAATTCATTAACTAAATGTAAAGAAAACAATTGTTTTTATAATGAGTGCTTTTATCTAAAGGCACGTGCAAACGATGAAATGTGTACTGTTATAGAAATATACACTAATTCATTAATCAGATGCAATGAAAATAATTGCATTTAGAACAAGCTCTTTTATTTAAATCACTTCAAATTTATAAATTTAAACATTTGTAGACAAGTATAATGCAAAACCATTCAAATAAAACATTTCTTTCAAAGGCCGAAGCGAAGGTAAAATCTCAAGTCATGCTAGTCCCCAAATCCCGCTAGCACATTTCATATTGGAATAAGCACCCGCTATATGCCAAAGCTGCACTGTTAATCCACGAAATAATGTAGTGGCTATGTAATATAGCAGTTCCATAGAATACCCAGTTGCATAATAATATCAATATTCGATGTACACCACAGTGGTTTTGGCAATATAGCAAGACAATTCCAAGGACCATTCCCCTCTGGCAAAGGGCAAGCAGGATTGAGTAACTGTTTGAACTGACTCATAGAACACAGAAGTGACTATATAACAGCGAATGTACTTAGACCGTCAATTATGCAATCCAGTTGACAACATTTTGTAGAAGGATTTGTGGTGAGAATAGAATTCCTTAATGGGAGAATCATACATATGTTAACCCTCCGTTAGACGCGCGAAATTTTGTTACATGGTTAGGCGCGCGGGGTACACGAGTCCTCCATTTTCTCTTCGTTCCTTACACAAATATTTTTTTTCTGAGAAAAGATGTATAAACTGCAAATTAAAAAATAAATCTCTAAGAAATGCAAAAAAGACCAAAAATTATTTAAATGACGATTTTGAATATTTTTAAAGAGATTATAAAAATACTACGAAAAATCACAACAGTTTACATATATTTCTTATAAATACTCATTAAATGCTTAATTATGACATTTTCACCATACTTTTGGTTAGTTCTGTCCCTATTTCTTCCACAGTATTTGCATCTACCTTCATTACTCATTGTTTTTAGGTCATGTACCATTGATTCCAAACATAAGATATTCTATTCTTTTTAATTTCATTGGAAGGCGGATATTGGGCAGCTCTGCATAAAATTTGAAGTATAATAAATATGAAACTGAAATTTTTCATGGCATCAAGTCGTTTCATTTCCTTTTTGATATTATTGTGCTTGAAAAATTACAAAAACGTTAATAGTAGACTTGTTTCAAAGATTGGAAGAAAGAACACTAATCCAATGAAAATTATTTCTTGAGACATCATTTTACAGGCACAGCTGCCGGCAATTTCAGTTTTTTTAAAATACACCTTTTTATAGAAACTGAAAAGTTATGTAAATTATGACACAAGCTTGCCAAATATTAAATTCTCTTCTTATCTGGTAAATTTCTTTGAATAATTTTATTTAATAATTTCATCATCATTATTTTGATTGTCGTTAAAGTGTTTTCGAAAATTCAGAAACTACCAAAACCGATTATCCGCAAAACTCTAATTTAATGGAATTTTTAATGAAATTCACAAAATTCGATAAATATAAAAAATTAAAATGTAACACGAAACCATATGCAAGAGGTATCATCGGTGCTTATCAATAATTCATGAAGTATTAATGACAAGATAGAAGAAAGACGATCAATCTATTAGCATTTGCAGGAGATTGCATACTTTCTCTCGCATATCTTTGTGTTCTTACTTCTTGTATACTCACTTCTGAGAATGTGAATGACTGCTGCCTTATAATGTTCTAGAGGATATTAAGTGCAACAGTATGAAAAGATTTGAATCACAACAATGAGATGAATTTAAACAGTGTTTGAAAACTGAGACGCTCAAGGACTGCCTTTAATGGGTCAACTAATGTGAGATGAATATGTAAGGAGTGCTTAAGCGCTCCCTTCAATGCAAGGAATACTCTATCATACATTTGCAATAAAGTCTTTAAATTAACTGAACTTAAATGCAGTTGAAGAATTTGATAAACATACCTGAACAATTTACAAGACATAATAATGAAGAGTATTAGAAATTTTTTAGGTTCTAATAATCAATAAACTTTGTTGAATTTAATGAGATCCATAGGATTTTAAATATTTCATTAGCATTTTACCTAGTATTGAGGATGAAAACAATAAACAAATTACAATAAATTTCAATAACTTCTTAAAAAATATTTAAAGAAATTCCTTTTTTTACTAAATCATTTATATTTATTACAATTTTTTTATACGCTTATGCTGAGGAGTAGTGTGTCTAAGATCTGTGAATCTTCGTTACGATTTACCAGGATGCAATCCTTTTGCGCTCAAATATTGTCCTCGCTGAACTCGAATTTCTTTAGCAGAGTCATTCATATCTCTTCCAACCCATTTTGATACGACTGCAAGAAAAAAAAAAACAATCGTTCATAAAGTCGAAACCTGGAAACTGCAAAACGGCTTGGCAAAACTGGATTTCCAGCAAACCAAATATCGGCGTCAATTCGGCATCAAAATGCTGTGAAGAGGCAGATTGGCACCTAAAACGTTTGACTAGATCGGAAGACTCCCTGCGACGGGGTATAATTTGAAATCATAAGATGAGAGAATAGAGAATCGAAGACCGTTGGTAGAACGAAAAGAACGGTTATCACTTTGGAACTTCAAATAGTGACGGCTGCTGTTTTCGACTTATCCATTGGAAGCTGATCTTGGGCAAATAGATGGAATAGTACAGATACATTTCGACTTTACATTGGCATGAGATTTGAAAACTGAAGAAATGGTGCCGACCAGGTATAAGTTATATCTTACGATTCAAAAATGAAAGAGATGAATCCCAAAATCTGTAATTTAAAAGCGATTTCATAATGTACAGTAGTATTTGTAGCATACTTTTCTCAGCAAAATATGTGAATCTGTATTTTTTTTGCACCTATTATCTTTGGTTTCTAGGAAGTCATCTGAACTCTAGAATTGATTTCTCTGCTAAAGTGATTTCTAGCAAATTCATGCATCCAAGTCTGATACATCTCCTTTAATTTCTATAATTATATTATAATGATAAAAAATAACAACGTTTTTGGCAATCAAGTTTCATTTAATATATTTCTTGCCTCTTGCACAGTTTTCTTCCTAAATTAATCGGCCTGTTTTGATTATCTTGGATACTTTGATATAGAAGGAAATTTCTTTATTCTACTACGCTCTTTTAGCAAACCATTTTATGTTCAAAGATATCGTTACGTTTAGAGACATATAACCCGTTTCCACTTATATTTTTATTATAAAGTGTTACTGATATATGATTTCAAAAATATCAGACAACTTAGTTGCGTATCTAAATACAAAACTTAGATGTATATGGCATATTTACAAGATGAATGGAATCTCATTTTAAATGTTACTACAAAAATATATTATCGAAAATTGGCATGAATAGAATGACAGCGTATCATCAAACTTGTCAGTGCTCTTCAACCCGGAGTAGAGCTCATGCTTTATTATATCCAGCCTAAACACTCGTAAATTGAGTTTCTTAACAGTTTCCAAATTTACATGCCGCACCATCGTGAGGACATTTTACCGATGACACAATTGTGACAGTTCGGAACCAGAACGATGGGAAAGATGCGGTGGTATCAGGTCTCGAGTCTGCAATTATCTTAAAGCAAAATTATTATACGAGTACTTAACAGCATTTTGTCTTCCATTCAGAGATTATTAAATCACCGATCTTAATTATCAGATAAAGAAATCATTTCAATATAAGGAATACATTCAAGTCGATATAAATAAGCCACAATATTTTATTGTAAACATATTTCACATAAATCCATTTTGATATCTTTGTTAATATTACTAAAAGTGAACAAATCCAAAGAGAAAGAAGACAGTTAAATTGTTCTTATTATTTTAAAAATTATCTCTAACACAAAAAAATGTACATATCAATATATCTGCAGCATAGAGTGTATACTGACGATACATTTATATAAGTTTTTTTTTCTTTTACAGAAATGATATTTTAAAATATTAATACTTTAACTTGTTTTTCCTTTTCTTTCGTCATGGTAAATCGACAGTACATTTTCTTGTGTATGATTAAATACATCCAACTTTAAATTCGTAATTCGGGGAATCAGTTATTTCCTAAAAGTGTCCAAGTTTACACGCAGTACCATTGAGATGACTTTTTACTGACTATACAATTGTCTCACGTCGGAATCAAAGCAATAGGAAATACTTGCGGGTTTCAGATTTCAAGCCTGCAATCGTTTCCACTCACAACCAATTTATTATACATATGAGCATTTTGCCTTTTGTTCAGAGATTAATATTGCACTGATCTTAACTTTCGGATAAAGCAATTACTTTAATTTGCGGAATACATTCAAATCAATGTAAATAAGCAGTGAATTTTTATTTCAAACATCTTTTACATAAAACTACTTTGACATATTTCCTTATGAGAGAGGGCAGTGAAATAGTTCTCTTTTTACAGAAGTTCACAAGAGAGTTAGAAAGAGATTTGAAATTCAAATCTCGGTCAGTGTGTTGGGCATTCATTCCCAAAGAATTTCAAAAAATCACATAAAATAACCGAAGTGTGAAAAAGGAGGGTTTTAGTAATAAATTTAATGCGTTTCAAATGAAAAAGGATAAATAAAACTGTGCCTGTTACATAATGTAAATTGAATGGTTTTCTTTGGTGATGTATAGAAATTTATGACACTATTTTCTGAAAAATCTTTTAATGTTCAATAAGATTTCAATTATAATCATTTCCAGTTTAAAATACAGTAGAACCCCGCTAATCCCAAATTCCGGTTAATCCGAACAGATTTTATTTTCGAAAATTATATGTAATTGAAAGGATTACCTGAAAAGATTTAAATATACATACTAAAAACAACGGAATGAATCTCTTCTTGAGTTCGCCATAAGATACTTCATACAGGAGCACATCTATTATTCTAATGAAAAGGGGAGACGTATTCTCTTTCTATTACTTTTGAATAAAAGAATTCAGGAGATAGTAGTACTGAGTACTTATAACTTACATTTGTTTAGCACATATCTTTTTTTTTCTGTTTTTATCGGAATTTCGGGTAATCCGAAGAGGCACCTGTCCCAATTAGTAGGTTGATTAGCGGGGTTCTACTGTATATGTTATCAGAATTAAAAAAATCAATTTTCCCCAATTTTTTAACAAGCTTAAATTTATTCAACAGAAGAATATAATAACAGTTGTTTTTGTGCGTTCCGTAACTTAATGTCACAAATCTATTTAAATATTTGTGAGAATCTATAGGAATCTATCTGGTGGTAAAAAGAAGTTGAGATAATTTATACGACTGCAGATTCTTTCATTCATAAATAGTTAAGTAATAAATGCATCCACACAGATTTTATTGCGCAAAGCTAGAATGAAAAAATTGTAAGAAGTGCAGATGAAAAAATCACTTTCGGTAAGTTAAAAGAAAACTTGCGATTCATGTTGGAGAATTTAAACTGATAGTCTGTTTTCCTTGCATATCTTAAGAACTCAAGGTTATGCTGTAATCATTGAGTTTTCCTATCATTCTTTTATGAATATTAAAGCATATATTTAAGGCATATCGTAGACTTGGAATTCTTAAACGCAAAACTAGGGAATGTTCGAGGGAAATTGCCCTGAAGGTTTTATACTACGCTCATGTACGATCCAGTCTGGAATATTGTAGTATTATTTGGGATCCCAATTACCGTAATAAAATTGAAATTATTGAGCGAATTCAAAACAACTTCTTGCGATATTTGCTTTACAAGAAAAATGGAATATACTTACAAGATATATCTTCTTCCTGTCTACGTGATATGTTTAATATACCTAGTTTGTGTTCCAGACGAGATATTTCTTGTGTTCTTTTCTTTCACAAGGTAATCAATGGTTCTATCGATTGTACTGATAAACTGAGAGCTATAAATTTCGCTGTGCCTGCCAGATCTTTGAGGAACCAGGGTTCTTTTCCTAATGTGTATTCTAGATTTAATTATATTGACAGGTTCTCGTTGTATAAATTTTATAAGACTTTTAACAAGATCTCTGGTGAACTGGACATTTATCATATGTCTCCTACTGTTTTTAAATTGAATTGTTTTAAAGTTTTAAATACTTGACCTGATTTCTTTTTCTTTTCTTAGACTTAACTATACATATTAAGATTTTTATACGTTGATCTAGTGTTTGTGTGTGTTTGACTTTTTGACCCTTGCTTTTTTAATGGTTGGTGTTCTAAATTTTTTTTTAAAAATTGTGTGATTTTTTTTATAATTTTAGTGTGACGGTGTGCAACATGGACTTTTGGAGCCTCAGTGTATTTTTAGTGCTTTTGTAATTGCGTGTTTTCATTTTAAAACATTTATGTGTTTACAATTTGTATAATTGATGAGGTTTTGGGTTTTGAACTGTTGTATTCTCTGCACTTACTTTTTTTCTTTGTGTTTTAATTCACTCTGTGGCTTGTGTTTTTTGTATGTTTTTGATCATGCACTCTGTAAATGGAGTCATCTCTGTAGTGTGCCTTCTTTGAATAAATAAATAAATATTGGATAAGTATTACAAACATATCACGCATCAAACAATAGTAGTTCCGGATTTGAAACTGTATCATAATTTCAATTCCAATTGAATATTTGGACCGCCATATAGGCAAATTATGTTGTAACTTTGAGAGTGTGGTGTATGAAATCAATTTTAAGTGAACGCGCTAAGTGATTACAGATAGGGAACAAGAGTGAAGTTTTAAATAGCGACAATTAAATATTTTAACAAATGATTAATAGTTCTTACGTAGTTTTAAAGTAAATAACAATATCATGTTGTTATTTTCTCAGATAGGAAAGTTGTTTGGAAGCACCTTCTTACACAATTTATATTAAAATTAGTTTAAAGATAAGATTAGGGGAATATTTTTTTTGTTTTGTTTTTGTTTAAAAGTTGTTATGATTGGACCGCAAACATTTTCCTAAAGTGGACTATTTAAATCACTCTGTCTAATATTTTGAACTAAAGAAATAGCGCAGGAAGCAGATATGATCAATAGTAGTCCTCATTAATTGAAAGTGAAAAGAGCCAAAGAAAAAAAAAACGTTAAAAGGACATTGAAGACCTCAAATTTGGGTTCAAATAACGTAAAATGTAAGGTTGCATGGTTTTTTATCCTAAGTGAGGGAACATAAGAAGAAGATAAAGTGCATAAAATGTCGTACTTGGGTTCATACATTGTGTGCTGGTGTGAATTTCAGAATTAAAAATAATATTTTTGCTTTAATTCTACTTATAGAAATTTGTTGGATAATTTAGGAAACCTGTGGTCCAATCTCGACTACCAGTTTCGTTGGTTCTACCAGTTCATTTCGATGATTTCATAAAAAGTTAATTAAATTGTTTTGCAGATAAATAGACTACAAAATTCCAACTTTATTCTTATTAAAATTACTTCTCTATCTCTGAACATAAACAAATAAATACAGGTGATCGAAATTCGGCAGTATTCTCCTATGACTTTTGTTGTTGTTAAATTTGAAGTTATTTCTAAATATACTGACTAAAATCAGCAATATGAAAATAATTCTGTAAGACATACGAAAATACTTACTTACTAAATCTTTCATATAAATTTAATATAAAGAATTGCTTCTTTTAATTTTTCATTCATTTATATTTTGTATACTTATACTGCTCAAGATATTACTTTTGTTTTAAGAAAGGAAACTAAATATTCAGTACAGTTGATATTATTTGAAAATTTTAAATGCTTATGCCAATCCCATTTCTTTTACTTATTCAAACAAACTCAGTACCATTATTAATATTATGTAATAATTATGCCTTTACATATACTTCTCTCAATCCCCTTATTAAAATTCCTCATCTTCCAAACACAATGTATCTTGAATTGAGACAAATGAATAACATAAATATAATTCTTCTCATTTACTACTTGTGAGTTATTTTAAAATACTATTAAAAATGCAGAACCGTTTTAAGGGATATTAAATATGAAATTTTCAGAATAAATACAGTTTATAAATATTTTCATTAACTGTACACTGAGAGTATTAAATTTGTATTTGTATATAATTCGGTATAGAAGTTTCAATTTTCTGACCCGATAAAATAAATATTTACTATTAGAAGAATCATCACATTAATGAAATCTCAAAACTTTACATTTCATTTAAGCACCCAAACTGAACCAAAACATATTTCTTCTTTGTAAAATATATTTGCATTTTGACGTAAAGTAATCTTCTCTCCAAATGGAAGGTAAATTCCCTTTTGTTAAATTAAAGCCTGATATCGTAATCTGAATTCATCGGAAGCAAATTTAATTCTTTCGTATTTCGAAATTGGGTTCTAAATCTATGTTTAAATTACTTGGAAATATTTCACGATTCATAAATTCTGATTTAAACAGCAGTTTAAAGCTGAAATGTATTTATTCACATTATTTTGCTCTTGACGATAATAAATCTAATAAATTTTAATTGAAGAAACAAGTATTGAATGGAAGCATAGTTTCTTGCTAAATTAATCTCATTTTAGTCTACAACTCTAATACGATCATCGCAAACCTCTTTTTACAATTGTATAGTGATATTCTTTAAAATGCTAATGCTATTAATATGCTTTCAACTATATAAAGGGTACTCACTTAACTTTCTAGCGGGAGCGCCTGCGCAAATTTTACGACAAACGGGAATTTTCATACCCTGTTCTCACATTCGGATTCAAAACTGTTTGGAGGTCATTGCTACTCCCTCATTCGACCCCCTCTTCAAATTAAATGGGTTTATCCGAGTTTCACTGTTATTTCATACTGTTTTATGCTTCTGTCGTAAAATTTACGCTGCGCGCCCATTCGAGTAATTTGATAATTTTTTCACGTCTTAACGTTTGAGTTTGGAAATTATACAGTAAATGCGCATTACGGTGATTTAATATTTCATTTTACATTGTCAAAAATATTTAATATGTAATAAGCCTGCAAATGTTCCACCAAGCCGCAGAATTTTCTTGAAAAACTCAGCCTTATGAAAACTTAGTCTTATGAGAAAACACCTCAATTCTAGAGCAAAAAAAATCTGGTCATCGCCTTATGTCTTTAAGTCTAAATTATACATCACAACCTGAAAAAGCAAGTGAGCAACAACCAGCATTGAGAAAAAGAGCTTCTGGTTTGTGTTTGAAAGAAAGAAAACGATCATCAAAATCCATGAAATGCAGTCGGTATAATATATAGTATACTTGTAAGCATCACTCTTTAACAAAAGTTCAATGTTTCTAATGCAAGGACAGTGATTAGAAACTAAGAAGAAAGTCTTTGTTGTTCAATCTTAGTTTATATTACAATCTTATTTATTATATATTGCTTAATACATTTTTTATAAAATAATATTATTAAATCTCATTGCTTTCTCTGATTTTCATATAATTTTAGATTTTGAAAATAATATTAAAATTAATTTTCACTCTTGATGATAAGATTTGCTTTTCTGATATCTCTCTTATTAGTATTATAACATAACTTGCAATTGCCATTGTAAAAATGAAGAGAAGTCTTGTGTCGTAAAAAGTGTGTAAAAAATAATAGCGCGCCCTCTGGAAGGCTAAATAAGGGTCGCCTCCCTTAACTTCAGTACGACGGCAGCTGTAGTCAAGAAAATAGTGTCTAGGTATAGTAAAACGTCTATGAACTAAGCGATGAGACTCCTTACAATGCCACCTGGTGGCAAACTTCGGCGTAAGCGTTTCTGTCTCGAATACGGTACAATTTAGCACGAAAATGTTAATTACAAAGATGTAGATCGTTATCGGTTTAGTACAATAAGATACCTTGTGAACATTAATACGAAGAAATGAACGCTTAAAATGCACAATTGTTTGTTCTCGATTTCCGAAATTGTGACGTCTCAAAACGGGTTAAAAAGAGAAAAACAATTAGTTATCACAAAATAAATTTATTATCGGTATTCAAAATGCTCTCCGTCATCTACAATACAGATTTGAGAATTTTCACTTGTTTTAGTATGTAGTTGGTGCGCTAGCACAAGCAACAGTAATGCGTCATCGAAAAACTTACAATGTTGGCGGAAAGGTCCAAACGTCTGTTGTTTCAGTTAATCCCACAGGAAAAAGTATAATGAAATAATTTTTTTGCCCCAAAAATAACATTTTCTTCTTTTGCACATATCTTGTGATATCACAATTTCGGAAAATGCGAACAAACAAATATGCATTTTAATCGTTCTGCTTTTCGTATTAAAGTGCACAAGGAGTGTTTTTGTACTAAATCGATAACCCTCTATAACTTTTTATTGACATTTTCCCTCTATTTTGTACCGTTTTCGAGATAAGAAAGCTAACTCCAGATTTTGCCATCAGATGGCGCTGTAGGTGGGTTCATTGTATAGCGCATAGCCTTTTACTATAGGGGAGAGTGGGGTAAAACGGGATACTTTGATTTTGGCGTTATTAATTCTTCTTTCTAGTGGACAAATACTGAATTTTTCTCCACTAGGGAAGAAAAAAAATGACCATAGTTTTTATTTTGGTGTTGTTAAATTCATTTTGTCTCTGAAGGTTTATTTGTTTTATGACGTCACCTCTCCAATGTTCGTATGATTTTAAACTACCTTTAATTAAAAATCATTACACTTTTAAAAACCATTTTTAGTTCAGCTTATTGTACTTTTACTAAGGATTTATACCATATCAAAGAATAATGATTTACTCCAATAATTGCGCTGTTCTATTTCGTTTCTTATGAACTCTGTACTCGGGGTAAAACCGGATTCTTCTTGTGGGGTTAAACGGGATACTAGGGGAAGCTACGGATATCCGACCGAAGAGGATTTTCTTAGGTTGTGAGATAAATTGTAGTTTATGAGGGCCATTCCTATTTGATCATAGCGTGAAATGATCTGATGAAAAGCATTTCCAACAATTAGAAAAAAAAGAAAAGAGAAAATGGAAAAAAGATGCTATCAAAGAAAAGAAAATTATTTTGTGGTGACTAAGAAAGCAGAAAAAGAAAACCTCAAAATAAAATAGTCAAAAAGAGGAGAGTATGAAGAACCAATACTGCAAAGCCGTCTCATGAAAGAAACGTAAATGAGTCCACTAAATCTGTAGTGGAGCGGAGAATAAAGACTATTACGTTATGTGAATTATTACTATTCTTACTTACTTATTACTATTCTTAAACTAATTTTCTTTATTCTTAAAGTGTAAACTATAGTAACTATTGTTAAACCGTAAATATTGGCATTATTCTTAAATTGTTAACTATCGTAATTATTGATAAATCTTTAAAAAAAGTCTTCGATCTTCAATTGTCAACTATTTAAAAGATACTTTGACTTTCTTTACAAAAAAAATCTTTAGCAAAAAAAAGCAGTAAACTTTGTCGTTTCCTGAAATATATATTAAACTCTGATTAATAAAGGATATTTTAGTAAAATTTGACGAGCTTAATGTTGAATAGTTTAGCTCCAACAGGCCTTCAAACCTTAGGTATCCCGTTCTACCCCACTTTTCCCTACCCACATACTACTTTCATGACTATAGCTGCCGTTCTTCTGAAGTTAAGAGTGGGTGGTCCTTATTTAAGTGGGATCCCTGTATAACTGATCATGGTCGAATTTTAATTAGAATATTTTTCCATTATATTCTGCAATATTTCTGTATGTATTTTAATGGAATAATATCAGAATCAATATCAAATAGTAAATATTGTGTAGACCGGGTTAAAGATGATTTATAATCCATAATTTAAATTTGTTTTCAGCAATCATTAAATATTGTTATTTTTAGAATTTGATTTTGATGTGACATATGTCTCATTGACAATTGATTATAATGAATATTTTAATCGAAAAGTTTGAATTTTTAAAAATATTTTCTTAATTTAGAAATGGCCTTACGTTGCATCACTTCATATAATAAAGATAAATCCTCTGTTTGTATTTGTATTAAGCAACAAATTCATGTAGAGAAATTCTTCAAAACGATAGAATATAATGAAATATTTCGCACATACCTTAATATGGGGGATTGAGGCTGTGGACCTCTATTTTTCAGAATTCCATTCTTTGCTTCTTGCCTAACAAGGAAAAATATTGTGCTAAAGTAATAACTTTAATGCATTCTCTTCATGTTTTATGTAAATGCTAAACTAAAACAATTTTACATTCGTTAGTTTCATTTCACTTAAATAAAATTTTCATTTTGTCGAACAGATGGTATACATAATCGGATTACATAATTTCGGAAAACCTTATAGTTATATTTTTTCACAATGATATATATTTATGACATTTATGTAATTTCATTGAAATAATTCAAAAAATAACAACAGCGTACAAATGGGACAAATGTAAAATTGTTGTGTCCTCCAACGAATCACTATAAAAATGGACTAAAATTATTATTAAATTCCGAAGTTGTTCGACGTATGAGCATATACATATAAAATGTCCTTTTAGCTATATGGCATTTATGCTTCTTTAGATGATAAAGATACAATTTTTCTTGCATCTCTGTTTGGCCTCTTTAAGGTTATGTGAGACGACAGCTTTGTGCTTACCCTTTCGCCGACATTCGTGAAATGCCACTCGTCAAAATTTGCCACATTGAGAAAACCTATCAGACCGGATTTCGATCATTACGTGGAGGCACTCTTGGCGAACTACGTCACCATCAAAGTCATACCCGATTGGTTTGAATTTTCGCTGTTGACAGTTTTCCGTCACTATCATCTACATTTTTAATCCGATTAAATACAATCCACGGTTACCTGCAACCTGCCGGAAAGGTGGTGTGACGAGAAACTTTTCGCTACTGGATTGTCCCAAGGTCGATGGAAAGAGTACACACAACGCTGTCGTCTGATATAGCATTTACATGACCTTTGGTACATGATTTTAGTGTCCTCCGAATTTTTGGATCCTCATCATTTCAGCAAAAAATAAATACGTTAGTTACATTGAGGGAACTGTCAGGCCAGGTAAAAACTTCAATGTTACGTCGCGTTGCTAAGCGATATTTATGGCAAACCAGTATCGCAGCTAAAGAGAGTTCAAGTGTTACTAAGTTCGTGCATATCAAGCCATCAACGCAACTAATCAAAGTGAAGTTTTGCTAAGCGACATATATATCAAGTTAATATAAATAAGTCGAAAATAATATTTCAGGTTAGGAGTGTCTATCAGTATGATTGTATTTTGTTCCCATTTCTATTTCCTTATGACACTAATGGGTGGGAAAGTGGAACGACATACGATGATTGTCGAATTAATATAATTTCAATAGATGCTTCATGCTTGTGATAAGCTAATCGAACGATATTTTAATGATGTTTTCTTAAAAGTTGTATAATTGAACTCAAATTTTAAATATTAGGAACCATTTTTTGAAACATTTTAAGGCCATATAGAGAAATTCGGTTCCATCCAGTTCATTTAAAATTAACATTTCCATGACATCCTGACCCAACGGTGAACTACCATGTCTTTCGTTTGTGGACATTCAAGCCAATTGGTGTTAACATTAAAGCAAAAATTACGTTTGCATCAATTATTACTTGCAAGAAACAAGCAACTTTTTGAAATTTATTTTCTCTTTTGAAAAGTAAACAGCTTTATATACAGGGTGTCCACTCTAATCAGCCAACTAGATAATTTCTAAACAATTAGAGACCGTCATATGCGTCTAGTTGGAAAAATTCTTTAAATGAAGTAAACAATTATTTTTTATGTTTTTTGAGTGAATAAATGAATTGCTAAAAGAGCTAAGAAAGCTAAATTTTTAACTAGTTCTAACGGAGAAAAGTGGAGCTTCTTTGTATAAACTGTAAGTGTGTCAAGATTATTTTGCTAAATATAATATGATAGGAGTACTTCATAAAAGTTCTGATTTCGCAGTTATTTCAGCAGTATATTTAATAAGTGAAACATAGAAAAAGGTTTCTTCATTTGCACTATATTTCCTCTGGAAGCGCATGAAGTATAAGGGTTTAGAAATTCGATATTGGTCCACGATTAGAGTGAACAACTTGTATTTGCCTACAACTGAACCATGCAAAGGAAAGAGACAAACTTGAAAAATTTAAAAAGCGAAGAAAAGAAAGCTTAGGGTCGTAGTGACTAGCTGGTAAAATTCACAAGGAACAACCATATGAATAAAAAATATATAATAGGAAAAAATGCAATAGTTCTTCTGCACTAAAAACATCCCAATACAATTCAGTTAAAAACTATAAATTGAAAAAAACTGAGTCTTAGAGATTACCTCGGCAGTACTCTGGATGTTGTGAACGTGTCGATTATAGATACAGTATCAATTTAAACTCTAAAAAGTTCTTGACTTATAGAGTTCAACGAAAAATGAATAATTATGCATAGGCGTTTTTATTTTTTGTTCAGCCAGTTTTGGTTTGCTCGCTTGCATTTCTTTTGGATAAAAGGATGGCGCCTTTAATATTTAATTAGTGCTGATGAAATCTCAAAACTTCCTTTTAAAATGCAGGAGATCTGAATAGTACTGTTCCACCGTCTGGAGGTAAAGGAATATAAAATCTGCGATTCCTTTCATTTGCCCGGGGAGTTGCCCCTTCTCATTAGAAATATATCTAAACATTTCACATGAGGCTATACTATGGGCAGACAATAAAAATATTTACAGAATAAGTAAATGGTAGGCATATTAGATTTTTCAGAATACAACCTTAATGTTTTACTAATATAGTTTCTGGACCAAAACATAAGTAAAGGGAAAAATATAATAATAATGCAGAGTCTGCATGACATGTGAGGAAAACGCTGAAAAAATGATTTCTTACCTTGGAGGTCCTATTCGAAAACAATCTTTCCACGTAGAATGTTTTCCAAATTCCTCTCCATCTTGCAGTGTATGCAGCGTCTTTTGGTGGATTGTCTCTGGAAGAAGTAAGGCCACTAAAGCGCCGGCAATTTGCAAAGACCCTAACGTGAGGAGGGGAACTCCTGGAGATTTTCTACCCTGTGTGGAAAAATAACATTTGATTTTCAGCAGCGGTTTCCCAACTAGGAGAGAAGTTCCTTTAAGGTAACCGAAGTTGTATAGAAAGTGATGAAAAAACGAATCAAAATTCGCCATTTTCTTTACAGTATTAAAGCCTTAACTGGATATTTAATCTACCACTGTAAATAACGACATTTTTGAAGCCTCAAATAATTACCCAAATAGCAAAGAAAGCTTATCTAAAAGGATTTGGAAACCTTGTCGTCGGCAACGGTAAAGGGTTGTCACAAAGGGTTCCATGACAAGGATTGAACCTTTCAGCAAGGTAGCGAAAAGGGTCGCTAGTCAACAAGAAACAGTGTTTTCTGTAAGGTTTCCCCAAGCTGTTATTACAAGCTTGTTTCAGGCCTTTCAAAAGGTTGTTAAGAGCCCTCCTTCGAAGCCGTACTCCTACATAGGGGTCCAACTCCCTTTCTTATCCCCCTCCTTCTAACTTCATCTTAGAGTTATCTAGAATGTCAATTAATTAGATAAATTAGGAATCTTAATTAATCAAAGCTTAATTATTAATTTTAATTAATCTAATTTTTAATTGAACTTACTTGTACGATTTCGTTGTAGATTGTGACAAAAATCCAAATTCCTCCGAGCCGGGAATCGAACCCGCGTTCAAGCAGTTGGAAGGCAAGCACACTAACCCCTATTCCGGACGGGGCTACATGAGGGGACAGGTGGTTGATGAAAAGCTTCCCTACGTCAATTTTGCGGAAAATGGTTTCCGGAACGGTTTGCGCGGAAATGCTTTCGTGGACAGCCTATGGAAAGTGAAATAGAAACCTTTCCGCAACCTTCTTTGCTATCTGGGTATACTTTTAAATAAAATAAATCTGTTTTTTTCACGAATTTAGTAATTTCCTATACAAATGTATTTTGAAAGCTATTTTTCAAAAAATTAATTTTTGATTGGGTGCAATAAGAATTCAAGAGCGTTTTCCAAATTTATGCTTAATTTTCTAATTTATCTTTAGAGAAATGTCTTGGCTCGCTTGACGATGAATTTGGTTCAATGGCTATCCATTTCCGAACCGAAATACAACGGTTGGCAGTACTTTCAGACATTATTTTCTCTCCAAACACTGAACAAATCTCATCATTAGCTTCGCACTTCGATGACACATCAATTAAATAAAAAAACAAATGGTGTCGAAAAAATTACGTTTTCACCAATTAACATTCCATTTCAATGATATGAAAATATCAATGTTGTAGTCTCAAATTAAGCAGTGCCAGAACATTATAAGCTGGGTGACAAAAATTGAGCTGATTTTTTAAGGAGGCTTTTATAATTTTTTTTCTTATTTATTTCTCATAAAAAAAGCAGACCCGGAACGGCGTTCTGGCTCCATTACACAGTTGGGGAATATATCCAAATACATAGAATTGAAAATAATTAGAATGCATTATATTGTAGAGCTTGAAATTCTCTTTCAAATAACATAAAACATTTAGAAAATTCGTCTTGTATCTGGGTGCATTTTCAAATTTGAAAATAAAAATGTCCATGAATTATAATTGAATCTAATAATTTAAAGAAATTCGGTTTTGATTTTTGTAAAGTAGATCAATAAAATGATGAAACTTCTTTCATTCAGAAAGAGATGCTTAAATAGTGGGTGATCATCCTCTCACTGTAGTGACTAGCATATCAAAAAAGAAATTGGACTTTAACGACAATAATGAAAAATAAAACATTCCCACTCGAAAATACTCACCAGTTTTATTCTAGTTCCTTCCTTACAAGGTCGTTAAAAAGACTAAAATAACATCATAAGATGATGCAAATGCCTTATAAGCGATTTAATCAATTTGAATGGGTATTTGATAGCAAAACTCCGTGTTTTAAAAAGCAACGCTGATTTCTTTAACAATTCGGACTTATAAATGTATATATATGATTCTGTCTCAGAAAAAAAAATCAATCTTCAAAAGAAATTATTTTCAACCGAATTTCAGCCAATTGTAAAGAAGCAATCAGTCGAAAAATCAAAAGAAATTCGAAAAGTCAAATCTTATTTTTTTCTTTTCTTCGTTTTTTATTTGGTTTTTCATGCGCAAATAGAAAACAGCTGCTCTAGACATTTTCATGGAATAAACCCTACTGTGAATTCTAATCAGAAATTTGGACGAGTGTTAGCTGAAAAAAATAAAAGGAGAGTTGAAAAAAGTTTCTACTTTAATTAATATTACGTATCAGGAAGCTCAGTGGAAGCGAGATAAAAGTTCGTGCGTTCGTACTACTTTTTTTCCATGTTCAACGTACTTGCCTTTAACAAAAGAGGCCATAGACTGTTTCCGTTTTATCTTTTAAGCCAAGGTTGGCTGAAAAATTTTCTGAACTTTTTATGAGTAATTAAGGCTATCAAAGGATATCATTTTTTTAGCTCCTTCGTTAAGCATACCCTTGGGGAGATTTTTATTGAGGCTAAAAGTTGAGCTAACACAAACATGGGACAAGAAAATTTTCGTGCTCGTTAAAATAATTAGCTTTTATTAAAAATTAAGAAACGAAAATGGTGGATAGTATTTTTTTAATCGTATAACAAAATATGAGCATATTCTGACACAGGATTTTTTTACCTTATCCGTTATTCAAATACTTAATTTTTTATTACAACTGTAAAGGTATAATTTAATTCTCACTATTTACTTAATGGTGAAGTTCTTCCTCTCATCGGAAATTATAAAGTCCAGGGCTTTGGGGATTTCTTTCGGAAATGTGTTTTTAAGTAGAATGTACTTGGCTTTATTTTAATTTGCATAAAAAAATTCTTCTTCATTATTAATAAAAATCCTTGAATAATCAGAAAAAATAGTTAAATTGGATTTGAAATTCTGTCTTACGTTTCTTAGAATATTGCTTATATTGAAATAAATTTTAGGTGTGCAGTCGATAAATTTAATTAAACTTTAGGGGAACCCTTTGCTTCGTAAATATATTTTTTTTTTATTTGGCATTGAAAAAGGTTCAAATCTCATTATGATGTTTTAAAACCCAATGAATGTTTTTATGATTATTTAAAACTCATCAAGTTTTTTTTTAATATTTAATCTTAGATATAAAAATAGCATTCATAAAATACCAGAAGCTCAAGCATTGAAACTTTGTTTTCATGAAAAATAAAATTTTAATTTTCTATTTGACGACTGTGAATTGAAATTAAAGTTGTGAATGATTATTATATAAATGTGTGGATGCTTAATTGAATTTAATTTTAAGAAAATGTTTCCTGGAGGATCAAAATTCGGAAGATTAAAGTTCTTCCAACATATGGATACGGCTCATATGCTTTAATAGCTTAGATTTATTTCGATTTGTTTGCGTTATAAGATATCGTTGAATCGTAGTAAATGAATTATTCTTATTTTTCTGTTTTTAATTGGAAGGAATCAAATTGTAACTCCAATTTAAAAACTGACGGAAAAAGGAAATATATATATAAGTAAATCAATTAAAGAAATGGAACTTCTTTAAAAGAAATGGAAAATTCTTAAAGCAGTTACGCTGCAGAATTAGGTGTGATAACAATTAGGAAACACACTGCATGTTTTCGATATAATTTAAAGTGTTTACTAATTTTAAAAATTTGGAGTTTTCTCCTATTGACATTTTTTCGTAGTTCAAAGTGAAGATGTTTCACGTAACGCGCGGCAGAGACTGTTTTTTTTATTAGGCGTACAGCCAAATGATCTTAAATTTGTCAATAAAAATCACCAAAATTACATCCAAAAGTACCTGTCTCCACAGATTTTTCTATTTTGTAGTTTTGTAGTATGGGCCGATAATATTTCAAACTTTTATCCATAGAAAACTTAAATATTTAACTTCTAACGTTTAAGGATTGTAGCAAACTTACCAGTGGTAGCATAGGCAAAAAGAGTTCCATCTCTCAGAAAGTTCTGATTTCGCAATTTTTTCAGCAGTACATTTATTAAGTGAAACATAAAAAAAAGTTTTCTTCATCTACATTATATTTCCACTGGAAGTACATGCATATCTATAAGGGTTTAGAAATTCGATACTGGTCCGCGATTAGTGAGAAAATCTTGTATTTGTCTACAGCTGCGCCATGCTGAGGAAAGAGAAACTAGAAAAACTTAAAAAGCGAAGGAAAGAAACCTAAGGGTCGTAGGGACTAACTGGTAAAATTCACAAAGAACAACCATATGAATAAAAAACATGTAATAGGGAAAAAGTGAAATAGTTCTTCTGTACTAAAAACGTACCAATACAATTCAGTTAAAAAATATAAATGGAAATAAAGCTTAAAAACAATCAACCAGAAAAAGTAGAATATACAAATTTAAAAACATTTTAACTTAAACTTTAAACAGAAACGACAAAAACGTTTTTCGTTTCACAACCTAGCATATTGGACAAATTCGGCTTGAAATTTAGGAAAAGTTCATTTGGCCTTTCATGATTTGGTCAAAAATTTGATACAGATGTATAGAGTTTGTGTTTAAGAACCACATTCTGATTTCATCTGTAGATTTCACTGCAATTTTCAGTGTCCAGCATGCTATGGACGCAAAAAAATTCAAAACAAATTCTGTGCGTCAAAGTTTTTGACAATATTAGCGTTTTCTTTTTGAATTTTGCAAATACAAGAATGTAAAACTCATAAAAATTCCATGTATGATTACATTCATTTATTTTGTTGCAAAAGTCTTTCTTTGGGTGTATGGTGTAAACAGTCCAACACGCACGATAATGAAGAATTAAGGTTTATTTACAAATATGTAGGAAAACACGTAACACAGGAAACAATAGTTCTTCAATAGGAAACAATGTATTCGCGACGATAATACAATATTTGAATCTTTTCAGAACTTAATTATCAGTTCATCGATTAGTTTAATTAAATTTTTATTCTGTACCAGTGACGCAACCTGGTAGCGAATTTGGGGAAGAGTTTCTTTCGAGAGTCTATAATTTTTATAACAATGCATTCTAAGTAAAAAATAAAACATATGCTACTTTTTAGTATACTAATAAATGTGTGTTTTTCAGAATAATGTTTATTAAATTTAATAATTAAAATCGTTAACAGAAAATTCTGAAAATAATATTTTATTCAATTCACCATAGATCCAATTTTTTAACAGTTTGGAAGAAGACTGCACAAGTACTAAAGTTATTGATGCGCACGAACTTTAATGTGCATTCTGAATAGCCTAGCGCCATACAGCACTTGAAATTTAAAATTTGTTGAATATCTTCCTTTTGGTGGAAGATAAGGAAATGCTCGTGAATTTCCTTTTGCTTTATTTCACTACATTAAAATAAATGTCTGAAACAGGAAATATACTCTTCATTTGCAGAGTTCAAATACAAATATATATATTCTTCCGGGCTTGAATACAATTATTTACAATAAGAATAAAATTGCACCAGCAAGAGCAAAGAAGGAGCATAAACAATCCCTATATTCTAGAATGGTAGGTTTCCAATGTTAGAAAGTGTGCTTTTCCTGACTTTAGAAATTCATAAAATCATTTTCTTAACAGATAGCACGGAAACATCGAAATTATAACATGAGCATAATCATTAAAGCATTGCATGAAAAAAAGAATTGAAGGAAAGGTAAGTTCTTACGTAAATCCATATAGTTTATCCTTAGAAAGATAATAAAAACAATGTTTTTCGAAAAAGAAATTTACTATTGTACTGAAGTTAGGAAATAATAATTTAATGAGTCCATATAAAATTAATGGGAAAATTTAAGGATGCCATTCATTTCAAAATTTAAAAAAAATCACATTAATTTCCTAAATCATTATAAATAAATCACAAATATTTTTTATTCTTCTAAAAAGAACACACTTCTATATACTAAAAAGTATATTAAATAATCTAATAAAATTAAAAATGAATCTATTACAACTAGCGCAATGTACAGGGTGATTTTTTCAAAACTGACAGTACTCAGAGCCTTCTGTAGCTCTATCTATCTAATGAAATGCCACCAACTTTGGTATGGGGGCAAATGAGGACAGGGGGAAAAGTTTCTGTATGAAATAAATAATTCTTAGTTCGCCGATAGGGAAAGATGTGGCGCTGTTGTAGTCTACACAACTGAGAATTAGACAGTTTGCATACAGCAAATGAACTGCCCCAAAGGGTTACAGAAATGAAATTACAGTGCACAATAGTTCTGTATTCGATAAAATTACTTCCTCGGCAAGGTCATGTGATGACTCTTCAATGTGATTGAATGTGACCACCCTTCTCGTGGGCCTCCTGTTATTGGACTCTCGTTGTATCCTGTAAACAACTTTCTCGCAGGATATAGCCTCATACGACTTTTTCCTGTGGAATTATTTAAAGTTTCAGGTAAATCTTGGTGGGTCCCGACGTTGACGACCTTAAAGGACAACATATTACGGACTGTACCGAGCATTACGCTACTTTCGGCCGTCGATAATGTTGTGTACAGAATGCAATTTGTGGTCCACGAGAAGGGTGATAGGATCACACTGATAAAGGTCTGGTGCAATGGTGCATTGTAATTTCATATCTGTAACCCTTTGGGGAAATTCATTTGCCGTATTAAAGCGGTTTGGCACTGAAATTTCTTCTTTGTTTTTCATTTGCCTAATTCTCATATGTGTAAACTACAACAGCGCCACATTTTTCCTAAACGGCCACTTTCGGAACTATTCTTTATTACAGAATCTTTTTCTCCATATCGTCATTAGTCACCCTACCAAATTAGGGGGCATTTCAGCGGATAGATCGAGCTACAGATGGCTCTGAGTACTGTGAGTTTAAAAAAAAACACCCTGTACATAAGTTAGGGCGAAAAAACTCTTTAAATAATAATTTATTAATAAAGCAAAAGTAGCCCTCAAAACAATAAGTAAACTAAATTTCTTCATTTCCCAAATTGATTAAAATTATATTTTTCTCTGCAATCAGTTTTCCTTTAAAAGTCAGAAAACCGCCATACACATTAACTTACACTGATATGCAAAAAAATTTAAAAATATACTATCCGCTATCGTCGTACTCCGGGCGGTTTCGCGGCCAGCATCCACTTTGCTCAGCACTGTCCTTGCCACCTGGCTGCCTCGAGGCTCTCAGCCACTAATTTTTTTCAGTTTTAAATACTGCATGAAGATCAGTGGAAAAGACCATAAAACCATAGTAGATTTCATATTCTTTGTAAACAACAGATTCTTTTAAAATTGTAAAATCTTTCAATAAACCTCATCTAATTGTAATGTTTTGTTTAATGTTTTCACGAAATTTTGCATGAAAGTCTTCAGACTCATAAATACAGAATGATATAGCCCTAAATAAACAGTTTCTATAATCTGATATCGCCCTAAATAAACAGTTTCTGTCACCTGATATCGCCCTAAATAAACAGTTTCTATCACCTCTAATTGGTATTTTACAATTCGTTTGATACGCCATCTCAAAATTAAAACATTCATTTCAAAAATAACTTCAATTTCTCATTTAACAACAATGCATTCCAAAAAAGTTTTTGAACAACAACTAATTTTTTTGTTGGCAAGCTAATAAAAATAATTTAGAAAATACAAAAATCGTTTGCTATTTATTTTAAATTAAATTCAAACTGAAAAAAATATTATAATATTTACAGGTATACACTGACCTCCAAACGCTAATGTGCTACTGGTTTTCTGCGACGAATTTCCAAATGAACGAATGTAGAAACAACAAAATCTGGAGGAAATGTGCACTAAACAGTTATTAATTGAATGCGACATAGAAATTTACATAAGTTGAACGCAAAAATGATTTACAACAACAAAGCACTCTTGGTGGAAAAATCCATTCTTGGAGAAAAAAGTACATCACAGTTTTATGTCGTAAAATCTCATAGAAACATTACAAAAATGGGTTCTAATAAGGAATGACCCCTAACTTGAATGCATTGGCGGCATCGACTTCTCATGCTGTCAATTAAGTTGTCGGACACCGAAATGGGAAGCGGAAAGTTGTCTGTTAAGATAGTCCCAAAGATGTTCGATCGGATTCAGGTCTGGAGATTGAGCTGGTCATTCCATTCACTCCACACCGTGACCCTCAAGATAGTCCTCAACAACCACAGCTCGGTGAGGCCGTGCATTATCATCCATTAGAATGAAATCGTTACCAGTAGCACCGGCTTATGGATCAAAGATCTCATATCGATACCTCACTCCCAGCCCAAACCATGATTCCTCCACCTCTGTAACTGTGTCTTTCAAAAGTGTTGGATTGATGGTGTCTGGTACATTATTCCCTCCAGATCAGCAGACGCCCTGAATCGCTCTCCAGTGTGAATCTGGGCTCGTCTGTGAAGAGTACAGAAGCCCATTGCTGTCTGGTCCAGGAAACGTGTTCTCATGCCCAACATGAGCGGGCCCTTCTCTGTCGTCCGTTGAGGGGACACACACAACTGGTCGCCTTGCATAGAGACCTGCATTGTTAAGGCGTCTTCGCACCGTAGTAGCGGAGATTCTTCTGCCTGATGCTACAAAGTGGTCTGCAACGAGCTACGGCACAGTAGAACTTCTTCTCCTTCGGGCCGAAAGAGCTAGAAAACGGTCTTCTGCAGGTGTTGCAACTCGTGGTCGGCCTGAAACATGTCTTCTGGACACAGACTCTTCGGATTGTTATTGATCCCATAATCTTTGGACCACACTGCGAGACACATTCGGACGTCTAGCAGCATCAGCCTGTGACAACCCCATTTCCATCCAACCGACTGCTAGCCACCTTAACGAATCGGACAAACGACTTCTCCTAGATATTGCTAGACTCTATTGTATACTTTTGTTAACAAAACTGCCAACAACAGTTGAAAATCAACAAAACTTACACATGAAATTACGAAAGCTTGATATTTGCATATTTTTCTCCCACTCATATATACCCGTTCTTTTCTATAAAATAAAAGTGGTAGCTATCGTTTTTGCATAAGTTTTTTTAAAGTTCGTTATTATCATTCATATAAACTATGAATTGTTATTGCCATTTTTTATGGTGAGCTTCGAAAAATATGTTGTACCTTAACTTTTGGATGCCAGTGTATCTTAACAAAATCGTTTGCTATTAAAACTAAATTAAATTGCAATAAGATGCAATAGAATTGTATGCAAATGGAAAATATTATTTTAAACTTGCGAAAATAAAGCAGAGCATTCTGGGTGGTTAGTTATTTTGAAGGAGTGACGTAATATACCGGCGAAATAAGTCCAGTTTTTTGAGGATCAGGAAGTCCGTACTATTTTGCAAATAACTCTTCCTTATTTCCGGTAATGCATTCCGTTTATTTTAAAATATCTCAGAAAAATTAGGGTGCCAGGGAGGAGACGATCATTGATGATATATCAAGACGTAATGATCTTGAATATGAAATAAAAATTGTCGAAATCTGTCTGGTAGTTGTGGCTTGCGAACTGTTTGAATGTTTCTTTTCCCATTGGGAGAATCTACGATGGAGAAACGGTTTTTCGATTTCATTTGAAAATGGAGGGTGTTCGGAGACACGCGACTCATGGTGACATATCTAGAAGTCATAATCTTTAAAATGAAAAAAATAATGTCGAAATCGGTTGAGTGGTTGAGGCTGAGGACTCGGTGAAGGTTTTTACTAGATTATTAAACCTTGTAGAAATTCCCCAAACACACGACAGGTTTCGACATTTTTTTTTTAATTTGAAAGGTTATAACATCTAGATATGTCATGAATGGTCGTCTGCCCCCACCAACTCCCATTTTCGAACGAAATGAGAAAAAACATGTGGAGAATGTATGGTGGAGAAATGTTTTTTTTATTTCATTAGAAAATGGGGGAGGCAGGCGTAGTCGACCCATGATGACATATCTAGACGTCATAATCTTTCAAATGAAAAAAAATAGTCGAAATCGGTTGAGTGGTTGAGGCTGGTGGACTCTGTGAAGGTTCCTACCAAATTATTGAATCTTATAGAAATCCCCAGCCCAAACCACCAGACGGATTTCGACATTTTTTTAAATGAACGTTTAAGACGTCTAGATATGTTATCAAATGCTGTCTGCCCCTCATTATCCCCCATTTTTGAACGAAATCGAAAAAACCATATAGAGATTGTATGTTGGAGAAGTGTTTTTTCGATTTCGTTCGGAAATGGGGGAGGTGGGGTCAGGCGACTTTTAATGACATATCTAGGCGTCTCAACCTTTCATTTAAATCCGAACACGTTCGGAGCACTTTTTTTTAAATTGTGAAATAGAAACACCAAAATATGTTTTTTAGATTCGAATTTAATAAAGATTAATATTAGATTATGATTTTTGAGTATAAATTATTATAAATTTACAAAAATCTTGAATTTCTGCTGCTTTTCAGAGGAAATTCCCCAAAACTTCAAACATGCTAGAGGTCAAACTTTTGCAATAATTCAAATAAAACTAATACTAAAATAAACTACATACTATGGACTAGTGCTTGTACTAGAATCTTAACATTCTTTGTATAAATAAAAATTGTAGAGCTAATCGAACAATCATTATAAGATTTTCAGTAAATTTTTCATGTCATTTTTGAGACAAAAGACCATAATTTAAAAAAATATTGTTACAATATACATTGTTCTAGTGCATTCACTAGAGACACATTTGAAGAAAGAGTTCACAAAATTTCAGAACAATCGAATGATAATATCTAGAGTTATCATGTTTGAAGTGTGAAAATTATGCATAACATCTAGTTTTGAGAAAAATCAATTTTTAGTTTTGCCAAGCGCTTATATTAAGTATCTAAACTTTTAAAAAAATTCCTAAAAATATACTAACATCATATTAACTTGGAAAAAATGCTGTTAAAAAGAATTTTTGACAGGATTCTGTCCTTTAAATGACAACTTCCGGTTAATTAAACGCCCAATTTCGGTTTTTCGGTTTGTTATAAAACAATTAATATCTCACCTTCTAATTAACGTACCGACAAAAGTAAATATGTTTTAGAAAGGTAAATTAATGAACTATCCAAATCATCAAAAATTTAAAAAATGTGAATTTTGGTCGAAAATCGACTTTTCAACGTGTTCCTTCCAACCTTAAAAAATATGTCGAAATCCGTCGGGTTGTTAGGGCTGGGGGATTTTTGCAAGGTTTTCCCCCATAGACATTGTACAGAGAAGAAGAGCTTTTTCAATTTAGTTCGAAAATGGGGGGGGTGGGAGACAAGCGACGCTTGATGACATATCTCGACGTCACAACCTTTCAAATAAAAAAAAATGTCGAAATTGGTCGATTGGTTGAGGCTGCCGGACTCGGTGAAGGTTTTCGTACCAAATTATTTTAAATGTATAGATTTAAAAGTTGGTACTTTATATGCTACATGAAATCAACGAAACTCCGTTCAAATTTTGCGACTTTATGATCGTTCTATTTATGGGTAAGATATACGCTGAAATGTGTAATTTGAGATTCCTAATGTCATGACATAATATCTAGAATAATATCTAGAATCTATAATATATATTCCTATGTCATATATAATATTTTCATATCAGTGTAAATAATCAACTTGACATTATAACACTATTGTTGTAACTTATTGCGGATGAAGATTTTCAGATTCTATATGAAGTATATAAAGTATTGCAATTATAAAAGATTTCGAGATTTTGAAAAAACTCCACGTCCTAGACTTCCAATCCATAAATTATCGCAATTTTACACTAATGTGCGAAAATTATTGACCGTTTCGTAAAATGCGAGAAATTCGCAATTTATGCGAAAACTATGGTTTGGAATCAGTTTTGGGGAATCTAGTAACATGCAATCGAGTATCGTACACATTTTACACTGGAGATTCAGTGACGAGTGAATGTAAGAGACCTTCAGAAATTGATGAAGATTAAAAGAGATGTCGTTTCACCCCGTTTTACTTACGTGATTTGAAACTTTCATTAATGCGTTTGTTTGCTTCGCACATTGTTTCAGAAAAGTAGCAAGAATATTCCGGAAGATATAAAGGTTTCTTTAAAAAATCTAAACTTTTTACTATGCTTTTTGCTTATAACATATTTTACAGAAGTATTGCATTAAAATCTGAAGTAAATACATTGCATATTAGAGGAAATATGAGTACTTGTACTAAATAATCTTTTACTGCCTATATGCGAGACGTAGTGCAATTTTATTATTATAAATTCAAAGCTTGATATATAGAGTGACTTACATAAAAATGTGAATTTAAAGTGAATTTTTCAGTGAGGTGAATTTAAATTTCTCTTTGAGAGAAGCTAAGTGATGAGAGATTTTCTACAAATAGATACTTTCGAAACCGGAATCTTCAAACAGTAAGATTGAATTTTCTGAAAGTTTAATATACTGAACACCCATGTACACTTATGAATTAAATACATTATTTAGATTGCATTTCGTCGATAACCATTCGAATATTCAAGTTTGCAAATATCAATTTGTGCAAGAACTCACCCCACTTAGATTCTGCCAAAGATAACTTTAAATTCACCTCAAAGAAGTGAAGATATGTTTCTTAATTTTAATGGTAATCATCTGGAATTTTTATATAAATTGCTCTAAATACCTAGTTTTGATGTTATGAGAAAAAATTTACTCTACATTCCTCACATTCACAGCAAAAAATTATTTTGTACACATACTCGTATTTCCTCTAATACTCAACGTATTTACTTCAAATTTTAATACAATATTTCTTTAACGTATTGTATTGTTACGAAAATGCATGGAAACAAGGTGAATAGCAAGCAACATCATTAATGAAAGTTTAAAATCATTATCAGATTTTGTGAAACGTGGTGAGCCGTCATCCCTTTTGATTTTCCTCACTTTCTGGTTGGTCCACTAAATGCCATCGTACTGAACCTCTAGTATAAAATGTGTACGATACTCGATTGTTTGTTATATGATTCTTCAGAACTGGCTTGAAACCATAGTTTTCATATTAATTGCAAATTTCTCGCATTTTACGAAACGGTCCTTAATTTTTGCAAACCAGTCTATATCTCTATCTCTCTATTTGTATGTCTATATGTGAACACAATAGCTGAAAAACTTGATGACCTTGACGGAGGAAATTTTTTAAGTGATCTTTTTACCAGAAGTAAAATCTGAATCAAATTTAGTATAAAATCCGTCAAAGGGAAAACAGTCTGTTCTTAGGTATGTAAATGGATATTACAACTCAAAACCTCAACCGATTAGACGACTGAGATTTGAAATATGGCCTTCTAACAAATATTTTTGGATAACTTTTAAAGTTCGGACGAAATCTGTCCCAGATAGATTGCCTGTCTCTTTGTTTATCAAACTGTTTGCGAATGCAGAAGTTAAAAATGCAAAGAGCTAGAGATATGAAATTAGGGTTCAGCCCTTTACATTAAATTGTAGGTCTGTATCAAATTTTAGACTAAATCTCACAACTGGAAAACTTATTTTACCTCACTATAAGACTAAGCTAAGCGCAAAATTGGACATATTGTGTAAGTATACGAGGAAGTGTAGGGGAGTAATCCCATCCATCTATTTTATAATTAACGTTCCTCAAGAGCTGTAGATATGATTTATAATCGAACTCTTCATAACATGATGCTATCTAAGGATCGGCAGGCTGATCATAGATATGAATAAATCCAATTAAATTTTTATTCAGAACTTCCGGTGCTCTACAAGTGCTCTTCCAAGAGTCTCACTGAGAGCCACTGCGCATTTAGCTGAGCTAGTGATTTGTGAGCACATGTGACTATATTAGGTAGTATTTCTGAAATAAGGAAACATTCAAGCAATGTTTATTAGTTAATCTCAGACATTTCCGATTGAGTATCAATTGGAAGTTTGTCTCTCTCAATCTATTGTTATTCGTGAAGTATATTGCAATGCAAATAATACTTTTTAAACTTCATAAATTACTCAACAAGATTTAGGTTATGATGAGTTACTTTAAGAAACTGATTGGCTGTGTATGCGGAATTTTTTGCTTCTGGGATAATTGTCCTTTCTCATGTACAGATTCTATGCTCAAAATTTGTTCTGCTTAAGACATTTTAATGTTTAATTATTTTATATGTGCTCTGTCACTTTTATTTTGTACTCAAAACTCCTCACCGTTCCACCTCGGTATTGCAACTTGTGAGCTGAATATACTCCAAAATCCACCTCTAAATGTTGTTTCTCTGCCATTGTGTCGTATATCATTTTTTCATTTGCTTAATCTCCGCGCGTTTCAAACATTCGAGCATTTGATGCATTTGAAAAATTTTTCCTGGAAAATTAATTTTCTTTATATAACCAAGATAATCTTTGGTTCTATTTTGTCTGCAGAACGATTTAATTTCTCATACAGCTGCATTCTGTGATATAAGATGTTGCAATCTATCGAAAACTCTGTGCATATTTTACAAAAGTGCATTATGAGAAATACATTATTTAAATTCATTGATTATGGCATGAAAAAGGTAACGAATTCACTGAACTAATCTGCAAGATGTAAAGCATATACCGATGTCATAGTGCCTATCTATTCATTTTCCCTGTCACACATATGGTCCATTAGGAAAATATACTAAGGTTAGGTAATTTGTTTTTCGTTATTAAGCGACAGGTATTCTTAAAAAAAACTCTCTTTGCATTCTCCCACTCAAGATGGTTGCATTTCCTCGATATTTTGAAACACTTTTTAACTACTTTAAACCTTCTTCACCTCTATTACTATCTCATGTTTGCCCCCAGTTTCTATTCAAATATCTATTGAGGACAGATTACGATATTCACTTTAATTTCAGAATTATAATGTCTATCAGGAGTATAATTATAAGAAAAATTATACTCCTAATGGAGGTAGTTTGTGTAGAATAAAGTGAATTTTAGCACTTGCATTAGTACCTGATTAAAAAGAAAAGGAAGGGCAATCGGCCCCATGAGACCTATCAAATCGGTCATCCTCATTCCAATCGATCTCACAACCAAAGGCAATAACTCGCTGGTCCACAACGGTAGAACGACAGATGAGGAAGATATGCTAAGTTTCGCCACCACGAACATTGATAAACGGGATGTAGAACCTGAAGGAGAACATCATAAAATATCACACCATAGAACTCTTTATTAATAAATATTTAAAAAAACAAGCAGAGCACAGTTGAAAAATTTTAAGTTAAGCAGTGAATAAATATAGTTCTCCTTTCCACAGATCGTTTGCTTTAATTTTTAATATAGTTTCTAATTCATAATAAAATAACGAAAATTGATACTTTTAGATTCATAATATTGTATTATTAAAAGTGACAGAGAAACTATATTTCTTTTGAATACATATGCATATTTTTAATTTGTAGTAGCAATGTTCCGATTTTATATTCAATAATTGTATATTTTTAATTGGAAAACAATGAAATAAGGCAGTAGTTTATGATCCAAAATAATAATAATATATCATAAGAGACTTATCAATTAAAATGGTAGTGATATTCCATATAAATAAATGCAATCACCTCCCACTGCAAAAGTGGTTATTTTTGTAAATATACATGGAAGAAATTAGCAACATCAAATCTTCATTTGAGAATAATATTGAAATGATCATTGTATTTCGTCTATTCTTAAAATTCCAATGATCTTCTTATAAGAAACTTTAACGAATGCTCTATTTCAATAAATAAAAAATTCCCATTTAACTTCTTTATCTATTTATGTACAATTGCCTTTGAGTTTAATCAAGGGCAAGAATTGTATATTGCAAAGCACAAACTTTTCTTACCTGCTTGTATGATGGCTATAGATAAAGTGAGGGCACCACCAAGGGCTGAACTGAGACAGAAAGAGCACCTTCGTCCACACCAGCCAACCGCCACCACAACTACAGCTGCTGCAGCCACCTCTGCACCGGCCGACACGAAGAAATTCAGATACAAATCTCCTTCCAGTTCAAAAGAATACAGACTCAGACCTACACTGGCAGTTGTAGAAGTGAACCTATAAAAGTTTTTTAACATAAACAATGGAAGTATCAATATTGTTCTTGACAAACTTAATGTGAGGATGCGAACAAGCAGATACTTTTAGCAAGGAGAAGGATGCTCTGATGGTTTCATGTTAGAAACAATGGGGCCAAGTCCATTAGGGTACATTGGAAAAGCATGCAATTATGGAAAAATGGTGTGTTTGCATTTCAATCAGGTAAACAGAGCTTCATAACTTATCCTTAATCATAGGGGCCATCAAACACTGGTTAACATCCAATCTATTTTTATTCCCCTTTTTTGCTTTGCTTTCTCAACTTTTTAATTGGTGTCTTCTGTAGGTTTTCTTCTTAATATGATATGTTTTATATCTATAGTTGAGAAAGAATTATTTTTTCAACTCTTTTACAGATAATAAAAGCATGGTTTACAGTCAATAAAACATAGTTTGAATGGCTTTTTCATTCTTGTGTTGTCATTTCGTCTTGCGTTAATATTCTAAACTCGTGAGTAGACATTGAATCCTTCAAATTTAACACTGTTAATTGGACTGAATCTTAACATCTGATATCAAATGCAACATTTTATTCAAAGTTAAGAATCACATTAAAAATATTTTTCGCACCGCTTATCATTTTGGGGTTGACTAGCTGCCATTGGTTAAAAGAAGATATCAGCCCATGCATGGGGAAAATCATTCTAGTGCTACAGCTTCTACTTCACTTGTAAATTAAATTTCAGAATTTGTAAACAAGATAAAATTGACGCCACTGGTCCTAATAGCATAAAGAGCCTTTACACATAGAAAATCATTCTATTGCAGCATCTTCTGCCTCACTTTATAGGTAACTTTAATGATTTTTTCACTAGACCGCAGGAGTAAATTAATAGGTCATCTCTATCAGTTTCTTTTTCGAAATACTTCTTTGTTTCCTCAATATATTCACAATGTATATCTCTAAATTTTCTCCAATATTGGGAGTAAAATATGTTTTGGTAAAGGAACTAACCCTCTAAATATGGAATACTATAGAATACTAACACAGAACCTACGGAAACTTCTGCACAGATATTCGACTTCCAGAATCATGATTTAAGTGGAAATTTCTTTCGAGAAGCGAATAACAAATCAGCAAGCATCCATGTATAGAGGAAATGAAGGCAAAGGAATAATAATGTACAGGACCTTTCCCTCCAGGCTGTGATAACAACTTGCTTCTCTTAGTGGTGATGACCATAATAAAGAATTTTTTGTCAACAAATGATACCTGGCATTTTTCCCTGCGGAAAATATAGACTCCCAATTTCCAGGGAATTCGTAAGTTTATGTCGCTATCAGCTGTGCTTTCATTATATGTTGTATTGATAACGAAGGATTGGAAATAAAACATATTGTTATATTTTATGGAATGAAGCTGAATTTTTCTAACAAGTTTGGTTTTATTTCCTAAAACATTGTCATAAATACTTCCTTTTCTTCGGAAGCAATCTATGTTCAAAACACTATGTAGAATTATTCTAGATTAAATACCTAGAACGCAGATGAAAAGCCTTTTTTCATTCACACTCAACTATGTAATGCTGTTGTTCTAAAAAGCACGTATATTTTGCGGAAAATTTGCACGACGTTTCAATCTCATATTTCAAAACATTCAGTTGGCAGCATAATAGCACATCTTTGAATAACTTTGAATAATAACTAAAATATAACTGCTGATATAGCATCAAGGTTTGTTAAAAAAAATTCAGGTTTATTTTGCTTAAAATTATGTTGATTTTCTTAATTTTCTATATTTATAAGATATTCCAAAGCCATTTTGATGTTTTCATTAATAAGATGAGACTAAATAATTCTCCTCCGGCTTGTAAATAATTTGAAAATTAGACATACAGTCACGTAGAATTTTAAATAATGAACTCTTGAAACTAAAATAACTTGCAGTTAGGTATTTGGTACAGCATCTGTCCAAAGATTTGATCTTTTCTAAAATTTAGTTTAAGCTAGACTTTTATTTTAGAGAAATTGATCGGATATTATTACATAAATTATTGTGCATACAATTTTAAAATGTGATTTAAGATGTTAATAAATTTTAATAGCCATTTTTCTTAAATATTTGTGAGCTCTTTACATGCAAACAGAAAAAATAACTCATAATCCATATCTTTAAGAATCTAACAAGTATTCATAGATTTAGAAATTTGTAAAATTTAAGTATATAAAAACCAATATATGATATAGCAATCTCTTGAATAGAAACAGAAATACCTATCCTCACTCAAATGCATTAACATGAGCAAATACTTTCAAGTTCAGACAGAAATACTCTTCCACAATCCACAGTATTCACGTATGAAAACTCTCCATTTCATTTCAAAGTTCCACAATGCCTAGCATCACCTTTCGCACATCGCAACGAAATTTTGAAACGGACGACTTAATTCTCCGAATTATTTTCACATTATAAAATCACCGAAGCTCGAATTTCATCGATAACGAAGCAGCAGCGGTTCTACCGGCATTCAGTCTCCGAAGAGTAAGGCGGATTTCAAATTAACGCGCAGGCTAGAGCATTAATGTTTCCCCCAACAGCAAGTCCTAATTAGTCAGGAAAGATCTAATCTCAAGGTACTAGCGATTTACGACAAGTTGGATGCTTGAGCTTAATTTAAGCCTGTTCCCAGACTATGGATTTCCACTGAATTTGGAAGAGCAAGTTACGGAAGGCATTCTGACACTCTGCGGTCCAATACGGACGGAGCTGCGTTGAGACTTCTTGTTACATTTGAGCTTGATTTTCAATTATGTAAAAGATGTGAAATATTTGACGTGATCGGTAATTGGAGGCGCACCTTAAGTTGCCAACTGGGATTACCTATTTGTCATTTAAATGCTTAAATTAGACTAAGTGGAGTATTGATTTGTTACAGTGCAACTGTAGAGTTATTTTGAAGTAGAAATGCGGCTAAGTAAAACAGTGAAATTTAATGAAGTTATCTATATGAACTCTAAGATATCGTTGCGTATCGCTTAAGAATGAAAATTTTAAATGTCAAGTTACAAATGATTGAACTTTGCGTAGTAATAATTTAGACGAATATTTACAATTTTCCGATATATTGAACCTCATCTGGTTGTGTTCTGCTGAGTAATATGAGTAAGTACATGGAAAGAGAGGTTTAGGGAATAACGCAGTTTGGTGACACTGAACGGATACTAGTTTAGTTTGGTTTAGTTATATTAACGTCCCGTTTTGAAGCAACACGGCTAGAACGGATACTATATACTCACTACTGCTTTTAGCAAGATTAATGTATTTTGCTGAATAAAACACAGGTCAAATATAATCGAGGTTTTTCTGTCTGTAAAAAATGACAATTAATACAAACATTTTTGGGCATACGCTATGCATTTTTAAAATACCTTCAAAGGGATGGCATTGAAGTCATCAAACTAAAGTTTGATTTTTAAAGCCATTTGAATTATCGTCCGTAATCCATTTACACATTCAAGACTGGAATAGACTGTTGATGTTTAAGGTCTAAGAGCCAGATTTATTCATGATGCACCAGATATATACATTAAAATTAAGCACCCATATATCGTATTAGTATGCAGATATGATTTTAAATAAACATATAATTAATTCTATGAAGGCACACGTCATCACTCAAAATGCAGAAGATGGTATATCTAAATTCCCATTCGGTTGAAATACAGTGGTCGGTACCCCTTGATATCACCAACGGATGCCAAGTCGCCAATGCCAAAAAGCAAAGTTGCTGCTAAGGTAAAATATGCAATGAAGCGGCATTGAATTGTACTGGCGACTTGGCTTCCGTTGTCTATATGAAGGGCTGACTACTAGTGGATTCCACCTTCTGCAATTCTGAAATCTGCTTTTTTTGTACCTTTAGAAATGTAGTTAAAGTATACTTTTAAAACTGTTTCCCTAAATAAAACATTAAAAAAAAAGAAATTAAGAGTATTGTCAGGTGATAGGACACCAAGCATGCATGTTTAAAATATAATTTTATTTGATATAGTGCCCTACAAAGGGCCAGGGTGATAATGAGAATACCCAAGTGGGCGATAATGGGAAAACTCAAGTGGACGATATTGGGAACAACCAAACCCTCAAACATGGCGACATCCCTCTTCGGAATCGGAAAGCAAACCAAAAAGTAGGCAATTTTAGTCACTATCACTCCCTCAAATTGAATAACATTATGACTTGCACTTTACTGATTATACTAAAAGTAATGAAACATGATTATTAATTCCCCTAACAAGAGCATGAGCAAAAATTAAAATAAAAAAGTAAAATCAACACAGGTTCAAACGACTTCCTCGAACAACTACTGAAGGGGGGCTTTGTAGTTCCGGTAGTGGCCACAATATACCACCTAAAATCAAGAAGAAAACGTGATGGGCGATATTAGAACGTAGGCGATATTTGGGCCCCTTACCTTACAACATTTTGCATTTTGAATGGAAGTATGTCTAGGTTATATCAAGCTTCCTCCGGGCCATTTTTTGCCCTAAGCCATTTAGGCAGGCTGGCGGGGAGTGGATTAGGTAGATCAGAACAAGCTGGACGAATGTTCAAAATTTAATTGCTGTTGTAAAATAACTTTATGGGAATTAAATACTGGCAAATAGCTCTTATTAAAAAGTAAAAATGATATATCGTAAGGAAGTAAAAAGATGAGAATTTTTAAGCAGTAGGTGTGAAAGATCGACAAGTCCGAAAATGGTAAAAGCGTTGGCGACTGAAATGTGAATAGTCTAAAAGAACATATTGGCATTAACAAAATCTACAAAGAGAAATGAGTTCACCTATCACAAATAGTTATATGCGAATCGAGTATAGCCAATTCTAAATATGCTGAAAAGAGTATTCAGTTTTTTTGTTGGATAATTAAGGACAATACTCAACAATATGTCTAATTCAGTGAAGCGTGTTTTCATTTTTGAGATTCCACTGAGTTTTGTATTAAAATAAATGAAGAAAAGTTAATAAATGTCTTTTTAATATGTACAAGGTGATACCTGCAATTTCTTTTAAACTCGGCAAATAATTTCAAATTACTAAATGACCCGCTTTAAGGATTCCAAAAAAATATCTTTATTCGCTGTTCTGTCAAATGTTCAATTAATTTTGGGCTTTATTTTTATATAATTAAATTGTAATATGTGCTCAAAAATGCTTTCATGAAACTGAGGTTTAATTTTTATTGCCGTAAAATTTACTATCGTTTATCAAATACAATGTAAATCATTTTGATTAAATTCCGTATCACAATTCAGTTTAATACACTTAAATTCATTGCTTCAGAAAGTGTGTTCTTGACAAATACAAAATGGAAACTGTTTATACCGATGATATATAACCATAAAATGACCTATAATACTGTCAAATGTTTTTACAGAGTATCAATTCATAGCCTTGTTCGGATTTTAAACATGAATATATCAAGTGCTTTAAAATCTTTATAAAATTAATGTATGCTTGCTAAAGATATAGGACGACAATAACTTCATGACGTTCAGGCATCTTTTCTAGGGTGACTCAGAGTAACGTCGACGAAATGAAAGAGAAAATCAGCTGTTCAGAAACTAACAATAATTACACAGGAACAGAGAGTTGCAAACAGTATCCGGAGACGCTTTAATATTATTTAAGGTGCCACATAATAGTAGAACGAAAGGGCAAAATTATTCAATAAAATTTATTTAAATTATTTTTGAACAAATTATGCAGGTAAAAACAATAATACTAAAAGAAAGCCCCACGTTCCATCGAATAAATGCAACTTCTCAAAATTTACACATATTTCGGATAAATACTGTTACAATTTTGTTTCTTCCTACTGAGACTTCGTCAGACGAGTCGTTAATTTCCTTCTTTGGACTCTTTAAGGAATTCTAAATGGAAAATCTACGTTTAAACTGAAACAGGCTTCCATACCTTACTTCATGTTCCTATAAGAATACTTGATAGCTCCTTTAGATGACCTCTGTGACTTAACTACTAAGTTCTACTTAACTTTTATCTGTTTTAATACGCCTATTTACTCTTCCATTATGAAGATGTTATTTTTTTCCAATCATTGTCCATAAACGTAATGTTTATAATTAATAAGTCGATTCTGATTTAGATTAATCAAAAGAAATTTGACTCAATATCTTTATTAATTACAGAATGCGTACTTATAAAATGGTTTAACTTCTTCCATAGGTTTAAAAGGATAAGTAAAGATGAATTACAAACTAAGATAAAAAGAGATTTAATAAATATTACATTGATTTTATGTGCATGTAAAAAGCTTACTGTTGGTTAGTCACTTAAATGATTACATATAATTTAGTTGATACAGTTTGAATAAATTAAATCAAGCGTAATAAACTTCAGTTAAATTTATTAGGAACATCTTTTAAAAGAAACGTTTCGGTATAGAGCTTTTACAAATAATAAATTTGGCCATTATATGTGTAATCAACCCAATTTAGACAATACGGCTGACGGGAAAATGTGGATTTTAAAGCAAATATGTGTGAATGATATCATATTTTCCATTTATTCGCTGCAGAACTCATTTCACTCGAAATCCAAATGTTTGTTTACTCCTATCTCGAACTCACTAAATCCCCTTATTTAAATACTCATTATAAACAAACATTTCGTAGTCCATACGAAAACATTTCCCTATTATGAGCCTCTAAATTAGCATAGCTTCAATTCATCAATATCACAGAAAACTTTTCAAGCAATTAAAAGACAATTTCTCCCTGTTCTGTGTGTATCATTGTGCAAAAGGCTCTTTGTTCGCAATTAATGAGATATTGAACATTACGCCGTCTCTCAATCAACTTGGTCTCCGACGTGGGGCCGGATCGATGAAAATTACGTTTCAGCTGCCTGTTAAGCGGTTCGTTAGGAAACCAGTGGAAGTGATTACTTCTGTGTAAGTACTTTCGTGTCCGCTGTCTCATTCGGTGAAGTAGCATGTGGGATAAAAAAAAGAAAAACGTAAGTATAAAAAAGGAAGTAACTGCAACTGTAACTTTTCTTTTGAAATGGAAACGACTTGCTTTTTTTCTTCTTATAGGCAGAAAGGAGACATCTGAACGAGACACTAACTACCATGGACACAAGCCAATCTGATTAGTAGTTAAGAATATTTTTTGCGAAGAACAAGTTCGGTAGTAAATCCAAGTGGTTACAATTGAAAATCATAAACCATCGCTGTCATAATATTTTTTCGCTTACAAATAAGTAAAATCATGACAGGCTCACATACATTGTCCATATTTAATTGCATGAGTTTTGCCACCAGTATCGATTTGTTTCTATTACGCAACTGTATTAATTAAAGACCTACCAACCTATATCATCCTTTTATTTGCTATTTGTTTAACATTATAGTTAAGAGAAATATTTTTAAAAAGTTAAGAAATCAAATTATGACGCCGGACGACATTCTTTTGAAAGGATTCGTTTAGTTACTTTGCAAATGTTGCATAACAAAGGGTGATCTGTGTATTTTCTAGCCACATGTGATGCTATTAAACCGTTATCATTAAAGTGCTATGATTTACGAAAAATACAATATTCTAATATCTGCAAAATTCCTTTTTAGAGTTCTTAATGAAGTGAGAGACTTAACTCTTTACAAAAAGCGAGTTTTCATAACCGAAGCTCTAACCGACTTGAAATAAAAACGAACCTGGAAATATCAAAACCGGTTTTACAATGATTTTCTTTCACCGACTGAACGAACAAATTATATCGTAATCTTGTTGACATATTATAATGATATCGAAAAATAAAAATTCGATCTCAAACTTGCTTTTTGTCGTCAGTGAATTCAAGGTCACTGCCAATTGCAAAAATATTTAGGAACAGGAAAAGAAATCATCCGTTAAAACAGGATAAATGCAACATGTCGTCGCTTAACAAGCAACACTACCTATCTCAATATTCCAAATTTTATAAGATGAAGGAGAAAAATCAACTTTTCGGAATAAAAAAACGAATATTGCTGAATTTTCTCGCACCTTGTATAAATATGAGACCCTACTCGATGCACCGATTTGGAAAAAAAAAAAACACCCGCCATATTGGGTATTGGTTGCAAAAAATTAGTTTCTTCTTCCTCTTATAAAATTTAGGAATGATAATACTTGATGTTGTTGCTATTCAACGATATGGATGTCAAAGGTCTCGCTGTGCATTTCTAGAACGTTGCTAATCGACGATATGGCTGTTAAAGGCCACGCTGTGCATTTCTAGAGCGTTGCTAATCAACGATATGGCTGTCAAAGGCCTAGCTTTTCTAGAGCTTTAGTTGAGTAGAACATATTTTCGTTCTTAAACAGTTCTTTGGCTAAACAATAGAAAATAAGAGATTTCTATTCAACTATTTAATTATCGTATGTATTTTGAAGTAAGATACTGACATAAAACATAGAAATATTGACTGTATACAGGAATAATCAAATTTTATTAAATTACGTTTGAGTGCAAACATGATTCAAAACTTTCCAGAATAACTTCTGCGGAGCACCAAATGCACACCATACGTGTTTCGACAAATATGCTGGCCTGCAGTCTTGAGAAGTCAGTGAAGCAAGTGGCAGTGCTGTGTTAACATCGATCATGGATAATAACACAGCACTACCACTTGTTTCACCCACTACCGACTGCTATGGATGATAACACTCGGAATTTCTTTTTGTTAATTCAATATGTGATAGAATATAATGGCGTAGATCGACTCATCTGAGAGATTTCAAGAAACACAAATCCTTCTCGAATTTGTAGTGCTCTATAGAGTTTGTGCCGGAATATTTTGATAGAACTATGTATTGTTTATCAACGGATTCGGAAACCCACCGCGCTTTTGCTCATGCACCGGGCTGAGTTATTTTCATCAAAATATGGGGAAAGTGAAGAACGGAAGGGTCATGTTTACATTTTACTGAGCGTGATATAACAAAGAACTCAGGAAATGCGCTCATATGACTCATTGCCTGACACCCCTTTTTGGTGTAAAGTCGTCCAAAAGTGCTAGTACCGGAATTCGTTGCTGAACAGCAATTGCAGACTAGCGTACAAAGATTATTCGAAAACCTAACTATGAACACTCCCGATGCTATTACAAAGAAGTCACAAAGCTCAATGCCTTATCATAGTGACAGCTCATTATCCAGTGTTGTGATTTGTTCGCGCTGTGCGGAACATACCCTGGAACATTTTGATATATCTAATGTTCCAGGGCATATATCTAATGTTTAGAGGTATTTTCACTTCTTAAGTCCATCCAACTATTTTGTTTCTATAAATTGAAATCAAAGACGCCATTAATTCTTTCTAATGTAATTTCCGGAAATGCAATTACATGTTAATGCGTTTACCAAATCAGTTGATTATTTGAATGTTTAAAGTCTGTGCTCAACGAGATAATATTTTTCTCTGTTTTTTTATAGCACACAGAGAGAGAGAGACAAAAGTTGCTGCATGTAGGGACATATTAAAATAAATCAGGGTTAGCATTCATTGCAGTCTTACTTATAAATTAAAGCATCCTGGTCGAAAAAATAGCTTTTTTAAAAGTTTTAGCAAACACATGTTTTCAGAATTGTTGGGAAATGCTTGCAGTATTCAGTGATGCGTATAGATGTTTATAAAAATTTCGAATTCAATTAAAAAAATTTAGTACTAAAGACACTAGACAACGAATCTTAAAAAAATTAAGTTATTATTTTAATGTTATGTGTGAATACATTATGTTATTTCATTTACAGAAATAGCTTAATCTCACGATAAAACACAAAATATTACAAAAATTTTGTGCAGAACCATTACTAAGTTTATTTCCTGTCATGTGAGGTATCACCTATTAAGATAAACCTTGTTCTTCACCGAAGTTAATAAGTTTTTGTTTAGGATCGAATACTAGAATTCATGATTGTTAGAAACAAGAAAATCATTTTCCATGAACTTCACTTTGAAAGTTATTGCCACACAAGAGAAAGGTAATTGCCTTGTCCCAGAATTCATAATAGATAAGTGATTTTCATAAGTTTTCCCAGGAAAGCTGCTGTCAAACAATTCCTTTCGCTTACAAAAAGCAGCCATTCGAAATATTTGACATAAATTGGAACGAATGGTTTCTAGAAATCCAACGAGTGAAATGCCACTGCATGTCTAGCGTAAGTTATGTTCCACGTTTTCTTGAAACAATGAGGTGAACAGTAAAATTGAGTTTCCCCTTCTTCTTCTGGTAGAAGTATAATCTATCACTGATATGGCCTTCGCTCATTAGCCATGAACGTGGAATTTGTATTTCCTTTCTGTTTTTTCCTTTCTTTTTCGAGAACAAAGAAAAAGAGAGCATTTGTCATTACACGTTGGAATCCTTTGTCAAAGAAGAACTGGAAGGAATGCATTTGAAATTAAATTCGTTCTTCCCATCTCCGGTGAGTTCAGAATCTCAAAAATAATGAATAATGGAATGAGGATACAATAAAGGAAAACATGGGAATAGAAATAATAGAAGAAGATGAACATTCGGAATTAAATTTCAGTAAAAAATTAGAGTCATTATTATTAAACATTGAAGAACTCCCTTTGTATGACTTTGACTCCGAACCAATATTGAATGCAAATCATTGAATTATAAGTCTGTTTAATGATTCATTGACTGCGTAGCGGAGCATTGAATGTGGGATATGCATCAAAGGAATGGAGAATAAAGCAAAGTTTCGGAAGCAATAATGATCGCCATCAATTTTGTTCATGCAAAAATGATATTTGCATTCCAAGTTCTTTACTTTCTTTTCAGGTCTATAATAGAAAATATCTGAATGGAGCTCTGGTTCATTCTGCTGTTATTCTAAAATAAAAGAGCAACTTAAAGGATTACGTTTCTATTTCACAATTGTTAAAGGATATATATTCTCTTTCATTTAAAATGAAAAGGAAATGATTAGTAATATCAATTTTTCATTAGTTCATTCAAGTTCTGAAAATAAGCGTACGAGACATTAAGAAATTTATAGCTTTCCTTTATTTATTTTCTTTACTTTTGGTATTAAAATTCATCGTTTATAAAGCGAAACATTTGTATTTTGAATAAACAACTATAAAATGTACATTGATATTTAGCACTGAGAACTAACCGAAAGAAACGTCAACATTTCATGGTTTCTCTATGAATGTCTGTATATTCTTTAAAGCTTGAATTCAAAGAAATTTAAACAATTTGTCAAAGTTCTGCCATTGTTTAGTATACAAACATACTTTATTGAGAGAAAATATCAAATCCAAATCTAAATTTCTTTTGATGAACAATTTTTTCTCCAAATTTAGATAGAAGTCATCAAGATCTTTAGTAATGGAATTCGATAACGACATTTAAAATTTTTCTTGGTGCTGCGGTTATTTATAATTCTATGGGCTTTGCTTAATGTCATCGTTTAACAGTTTACATTTTGGTAATGCCATTATTTTCTATTACGCCAGTACATGTAGAATAATGGTTGCATTGGATGCAGTTCAAAGTCAATATAGAATATCCAATTACCTTAAACTTATCAGAACAAAATTTGTTGTAGAATTTTTTGATTCAAGCAGTTTAAAAATAATGATTATATAAATAATTCTGTTTGTGGTACTCTCTGATAGAAGATTTACTGAAAATACATTTAGTATGTAGTGATGCACTACAAAATGTTTAAAAAACCACGCATCTATTTTATTTACTATAGCCCTTAAATGATAAACAAATTGTAAAAATGTAAATGTTTGGTGTAAACTTGTTGGCTAACAATAATTCAGTTCTTATAACTATGTATACGAAAACCAAGCAATGAACATTCCATAAACAACAATAGAAACGAAAAAGATCAACATAGCAATCTAAGGAACTCATTGAAGAATAACAAATGGCAACTTTTTATTTAATTTAATTTGTTCTAAAAATAAAATTTTAGATCATACTTGCAATAACATAAAACTTAATATTTTTCTTGAAAACATGCAACAAATTTTTATCATTCCAGATAATTATTGCAGTTTAATGATTTTTTCTTGTTAATATTAAACCTGGAAAAATATTTATAACAGAAACTAGATATTTTAAGTATTTAGATAACATCAATTACAGCTGATGACATAGGAAATAAATTGTTTTCAGTTGTTGTTGTTGCCTGACATTCAATGGGATGAAGGCTTAGACAAACTAAACGTGTAGTCAGAGATATAGAAACAAATCATTTTTACAACATAACATGCTGTTGCAAATGCAAAGGGCGCCAGCTACTGGGGGTTCATTGTCTTTAAATGTATCTTTTACTGGATGCTCTTTGCCTTGAAATTATGTAAGAGAAAAGGTGCCCGAGGTACATTGAAGTGCCAAAAGTCATCTGATTCCTCCTAATATAGTGCGGTGCCTCTATTTTCCCGACAAAGTGTAGCAAATCTACGTGGCATTGACTTACCAAGTTGTGGGTAGTACAATCAGCGGAACTCACATTTTACTGTGAAGATCTGGTTACGAGGGGACCAACGAGAAAGTGATGAAAAAGAAAATGGTTTGGACTCACCTCGTTCCACAGGAGGCTGATAATGATTTGTAACTTTCATCAATGCCTTTGTTACCTGTGTTCAAAACTTACATATATTTTAGTAAAAAGATTTTCTTAAGAATTCCCAAATTTTTGTTTAGTTATAACATACAGAGTTATCAACCAAATTATGTCACATTTACAGAATGCATGGCAATTTGTTAGCGGAGTATTGCATTAAATTTTGAAGTTGATACTTTGAATATAAGATAAAATATGAACATAGCAAATAATGTTTTACTGCGCATGCTCGACATATAGCACATTTTTTCTTTTATAATATGGAAGCAGCTTATATAAAAATTCCAATCGAATACCCTTAAAATTTAGAAAGATATCTGCATTTCAGCTCACGTCTTCGTGAGTCAATGCCATGTAGAACTGTTGGACTTCTCCGGGCAAAAGGAGGCCCCACACGATATTAAGATGCTCCCCGTGACTTTTGGCACCTTAGTGTGAAATGTACAGCAGAGGTTTAATTGATTACAAAGTTACAATAGAAAAACAATACACTTTCATGAATACAGCATGCGAAGCCTGAACACCTTCCGAAACCATTCCTTTGAACACTAAGTACTCTAATTGTTTGTTGTTGATACTGAATCCTATTTGCCTGCGCATATCTGGCATGCTGTGTACGAGTTGTTGTGTCATAAAACTATGTTGTTGTAGCATTGCGTATTTGTATTTGTATGAAATAAAATCTGTGCTGTACACTTTATCCAATGGGCTCACCTAGTTTTCCTTTTCTTCACCGTATGCTTTCCTACTACTTACTTCACTAGCAAAGACCTCCCGTTAGCAGTTTGTGCTTGTGTCTTCATGTTCTACGGTAAAAACTGACCTCTTTCTGTATTTCCGACCTGCTCTTAAAGATTGTTCAAGGACTTTTGAATCATTCAGTATAATTTCTAAAAAATGATTTTCTGGTATACTGCATTGATGAAATTTTTTCATTAATGCATTATTCGAGAAAACTGTAAAACTCTGAACGCGATACTTCTTTTCAGAGCTTCGATTTTAAAATTTATTCAAACAATTAATCAATAAAAGCTCCTCGAATTAAACATGATCAAAGGACACGCTAGTATGCAAAATTATCGTACTATAATAAGCTTTCATATTCTAATCGTATGAACACATCTTAACCTGAAAGCGTCAATAATGAGCTAACGGATCATCATTAATAACATTATATCTCTTTCACGCCTGAACAAGCATATGGAATTAAGAACTGCTGATTAAAATTTCAATAGATAGCTATGAAACTACTAGTTCTTCCAAATTAATTAGGAATGATTAATTAATGCAATGAATTATCTGAAGAAAAATAAAATCGCAGATAAAAGTTATATTTTAATGCATAAAATTTTATTGTATTTTTACTATATGTTCAAGATATTTCTGCATTTATTTTTAAATATTTCAATTCAGATTATTTTCACATATAAGGAGAATAAACGATAAAGCTAATTTATGCATAATAACGGAAAAATTCATTTAAAAAAGGTTTTATGCTGAATATAGAAAAATAAAATTGTATAAAAATGTAAAAAGAAATCAACGAAATATATGTATAAAAATAAATATCAAATTGCTGAATAATGAAATGGCAGAAATTAATTTAGTCACACACTTTTATTATGCTTTTTTTTCTACTGCAGTACTGAATATTGACGTACCAAATGAAAATGATGGCAGTGGTTTTTTTGCACATATTGGATCCTCTAAACATGTCCCATACACTGTAACGAGTCGCTGTTCCACTGCGCTTTCTTTCTTCTAACATAGACTTCTCGATCCTGAAGCGTCTCTGAAAATGTTTGGGGGTAACAATTGTAAAAGCATGTTAAGAACACAATTATAACAAAATAATGTGATATAGCCCATATTTAAAATTATTCAAAAATATCCATACATATTTTATGGAATAGCAGCTAATAAACAGAACAGAGGGAATAGAAAAGGAAATTTCAACCAGGATCTATAAACAAGCTCATGCAGCTACCAAAGACGTTCCACCCTATTGAGTAGGTAGAATTAGAATCATATTTGATCTATTTCAAATTTTCTATAACTCACATTGTTCATACTTATTAGTCCCAGGGTTTGGATTTATTTTTCTTAAAGTGTTATTACTCTCATTTTATCTTTTTTGCAACATAGTCTCTGGTCAAGTTGATATAACATAGCCCTAATTGTCCCTAATGGCGTGAAGTCACTTGGCGTAATTATCAAACTCACCAAATCTCTAACTGCACGTTGTCAGCGCCAACATCGCTTTCTAACTCCTCATGCAAAATATTCACCTAATTTCAACATATAAAATGGCGTGGAAAATTTAATTTCCCGCAGCACTTTAACTTTATTAAAACATGCTGATGAAAAAGAATTAAAAAATAGGAACCATAATGAATCATTTAATTCTTTGAATATATTTCCTAATATACTTAGAATACTTATATACTTAATATCTTAGAGGACTTCATTTACAGATGCAACAAAAAATTTGATGATATAAAAAATGAATATAAAATTCATTGCGTTTTTACAAAAGAATATGAAAATATAAACCATAATATTCAATTAGCTTTAAATAATGGAAGAGAAACATACATTTAAACCTTTGTATTAATAAGGAAAACGGTTTGAATTTATTTGCATAAATGAAGAGTATTATTGCTAATTTTGCATACAGATAATTATAGGGGAGACCAGGGCTTTGTAGCCCCATCCATTTGTCTTTTATAGTTCTTCATATCAATTTTGAAAAGAGAACGTATTTTGAACATTAAAAACTTACTCGTGACATCTTATTAGACTGTAACGAATAGCCCCAACGAAATTGTAACAAGTAGCCCCAATGTGATGATATTTAATATCTTGATACGTATGAGTGGTATATTTCATTTGAGTAGAACTGTTAGATATAATATCATTTACCTGAAATCTAGGCTTTCTTGTGGTGTAGACGTTAAACAAATATATCTAAAGGTTTCGACGCAAATAAAAAAATTAAATTAAAAAGGAAAATTACTAACAGGTACAAAATCTGCATTTTCTCACAAATTCTCTTTACTATTGACAGCAGGCATTCCAATGTTCGGTGAGGAAGACATACGAATGAGGGCTACCATTTGACGTGATATAAGTGAGTTTCTAAGGTGGTTATTTTAAAATTAGAATATAATAACTTGCTCCGTGTAGCAACTAACCCCGGTTTCCCCTATATATTTAGAATATTGAAAAAAAATTGGCGACAACTGAAATGGCATCATTAAAAAAATAATGTTTATTTAAGGTAGGAAGCAGTTGTGTGATAATATCATCACCCTCCAAATTAATGTATGCCAAATTTATTAACTCTAGGTCAAAAGGTCTACCCATTAAACAGCCAAGACAGACACACACAGTTTCTTTAATCAAATCAAACATGCTAATGTTTTATATATATTGCAATAAAAGCTAATATTCATAATCCTATTTCCATAGGCAGAAACAATAAAACACAATCATTTTTAGATATCTGTAGATCATGAATCTCCACCGGTATATTGCCATTTGATTTTATTTGCATAAAACAAAAAAAATGTGATGATATAATTAATAGTTTTCAAAAAAATTGCTTTAAATGTCGAAAGTATGATTACCTTCATGTTGATAATGTACTCCGGAGTCAGCTCTCTACCATTCGCTTGTGCTATAACTTCAAACATTCTCCCTACTTCTTCATATCGTCCCATCTCCTTCAACCAGTCAGGTGACTCTGGAAATACCCTGACCAACTGCTGGATTATTGCACATGTTGGAACATGTTAATTATATTAAAAGCAACATACATGTCTTAAGCAAAATCTTATACTTTTGATGAAATGCCAATTGAACAGCATTTCAAATCTTGCTTTTTCCATCACATACAATGTAGCAAATGAAAATTATTTGTTACCCTAAATCGTGGGACCATTTCTACATTCCATCTACATTTACATTTGTAACCTTAAAAATCAATAATTTACAAACGGATACAGATAGGAGTACGTTATTTAGATAGGAAAGTTGGACATGAAAGCAGATCTTTTCTGCCGCAAAATCCTAATTTAAAGATATAATAGTTTACAAGAGATATTTTCATAATGGCAGATATTTCTGAAATTGCATTGTATAAGATAATGGGTGGAGAAATGGCTTGCAAATGTTTAGTGTTTTGTCCTCTGTTTAGAATCACAGCTATCAACCTAGCAACCACAATTTTGCAGCCTTAAGAACAATTTATAAAAGTGTGACAGAACATGAAAAATTGGATTAATGACTTAAAAATGTTTGGTGACAGGGAGCCGTCCTGGCTCCGAGTTCGGGGTATGCTGTAGTGTTATGTCCTCCGTTCAGGACATCCAGCAAAACTATCAGTCCATCTACCGCACTTTTGTAAGTATCAAGAACTATTTCTGATGGTATGTTAGAACATCAGCATCAGACACTTTGCTTAATTCCTGGAAAAGAATGGTTCTTAGCTGTTTCTAGAATGCCTGATGACTCACTGTGCAATCTATCAATTCTTGTTCTATGACATTTCAGCCTTTCTTTTAAAACAGTATCTCTCTATTCATCCGTTTGTGAATTATTGATTTTCATAGTTTCTCTAGACTTGTGAATCACTTTTTGTTCAAAAAGTCGTGAGAGAATGCTTTACAATTCTACTGCTTTTGTACACATATATTCATATGTGCCATAACGATTCACATTACAAATGTTTGCATAAATTATACATATTTAAATATATTGTGTATATTTTAATCTACTTCACAAATGTTTCAAAGTAAAAATTACGTTCTAATATTCTACAGATTCTTTAAGGATTCATGGAATGCATGTTTTTAAAATAAATGAATATTTAAAACTGCATGGAAATACATTGACTTTTTACAATGTACATCAATTTGAAATGATTATAGATCCATGTATTTAGGCTACGATCTAAGATATATTAAAATAATTCATATCTTAATATTCTTACTAGCATATGACATTTAATTAGTTATATTTTTAATTATTGGACATATTTTCATTCCATTAACGATCAGAATAATGTGTACTTTGGATATTCGTAGTACTTTTCTTCTTCCAATTTTTATGCAATGAATAAAATTCAAACAGTTTATAACTCTTCAAATAGAAGAACTAGAAAAAATTAAACAAATATCAACAGTGTTATCCGAAACAAATTAATGTATTTGGGAAAATTAATTTTTCTCCCATTGAATTCCATAACTCCACTTATTTCGAAAAGGAACATTCATGATAACACTGAAGCGTGCACTTTGCAAATAATTTCATTACCGTCGGCTCGAAAAAATAATTTAAATAAATCCGTACAACTTATATTCATTTCTTTCTCAACTATAATGCAAACAAGTCCAATGCAAATCTATTCTTTCTGAAAATTTATAAAAATGCCATCTCTAAAGCACACGCATTAATTTTTAATTCTCTTCAGCACATTATTTGTCGTGAGAAAGCTTAAAATAAATGCATTAAAGTAATTTAAAGAACGTTCATGCCCAGCTGTTAGCATTAATTAATTTCGACAAGAATTAAAACAGCAAAATTCTATGTTTTACTTCTTATTTTGATAATCATCGCACATTATGCTAGAAAATGTAAGATCTTAATTTTTCTTGTCAAATTAGTGTTCGCAAGTTTGTTTAAGTAATGCACCATTTATTTAAGCTTGATGAAAACGTTCATTCCCGAAATAATTGAAGATGATTTGGTTATCAAATCAATGATTCTTTATTTTATCTTGATTATATTGTCATACTGAATATTTTGTTTTAATCGATGCATTCCGTTATTAATGCTAAATACAAATGCAAACAGAAGAATTATTTAGCATTTTTGTATTATTGTAATGTATTATATATGGTTATTAGGAAGCTTTGTATTTTTAGTATTTAACAGTTTTGCTATTGAGTAATTTTTTCCATTTCAATATCCAGCCGATTTTTTTATCTGTGCAGTAAATTTGTAAATAAAAATCTGTTGGATTATGAAAGGGATTTTCAATTTCAATACAAAAATTAATAGATCAGTAAACAAATATGTGCATCAAGTTAAGAACAAACATTTATGCCTAAATGCCTAAAAATACACAATACACAGTATGGTGTAGGGTTAAATGCTTCCTTTTCTATTTTTTATTAAAATTAAGCATATTGTTAGTCGGAAAGTGTATCCAACATCAAAACAAACGCATTGTCATAAGATTATAGGAGCAAGCATACTGTGTTATACAGTGTAGTGGTTTTTTTAACCATCATCATATTTTAGAGTGTAATATTAATGCTATTGCATCAAAGAAATATGAATTATTTTTGAAATTTGTAATTAATATGAGAATTTTTCTATCAGATATATGGATGAGTATAAAATGAAGAAAGTCGCTTTAGAAACTCACTAGCCTGACTCAGTTTCATCCCAGTAAGTCTCATCAATTAAATAAGAAAAGCTGTAACTATAACCAGCTGACAATAGCAGACATGTAAATGCAACTACTAATAATACGCATACTTTTGTGGCTTCCAAATAAATTACACGAGAAAAGTAACTATTTTATAAGTACATACAACAATAATTATTTTATAATTAGATGCAATTATTTCATAAATTATCAGAAGTTATTATACAACTTCTAATAACATGTATAATAATAAAAGCATATTTTTATAAGATGTTACATGGCATAAACTGAAGGAAGTTTATTTAGAAAGTCACTCCCGCTACTCAGTTTCATTACAGGACGTCTTAAAGAGTGAGGAAGTAAAGCTGTAAAGAAAATAATTTTGTAGTGACTTTTATAGCAGAAATTGAATTTTATTTTCATCCCAATAACTCCCAAAAAGTAAGTAAGAAAAGCTGTAAATATAACCAGCTGATTTCTATAGCAGACTTGTAAATCCAACTTCTAACAATACGCACACATTTATAGTTTCACAATAAATTACACGAGAAAAATGTATATTTTTATAAAGTGTTACAAGGGCATAAATTGAAGGAAGTCACTCCCGCTACTCAGTTTCATTACAAAAAATCTTAAAAAGAGAGGAAGTAAAGTCGTAAAGAAAATCATATGTAATGACTTCTATACCAGATGCTGAAATACAACTTCTGATAACATGTGGGCTTTAATAGTTTCCAAATCATTTGTCTAAGGATTGTTGATATTTTTATTTATTAGAGTTAAATGAAGATCAAATGTTAAATTTAAATGAAATTCTATGAGGATTTTCTGAGAGATACTTACCACCAATAAAGAAACAAGGCAAAAAATGGCAGTGTCGTCACCAACGCGATATGCGACCAGTCGCGTACAAGAAAGGCCATTATTGATAAAACCATGAAACCTAAACTTCGGGCGGATTGGCTAAGCACTGATACTTTATTCCTGTATTCCGGTCCCACCAACTCTTGTGCTGTAAGCAATAAATGCATTAGCAAATTTGGGGAAATGCAATTCAAATTTTAAATTCATAACATATATTGTCCAATTTGTACTATATGAAAAAATATTTGTAATGAAAAGAGCTGCGTATACAGCATTAATCACAATATAAGTAAGCCAATAATATAACAACAGCCAATTGCAGGCAATGTTAATTTTATTAAAGTTTGTAATTAATGAAGTTCCTGTACTTTCTTGACATTTTTTATTACTTCGCATCGTGTTATCTTCCTGAATAACACGTAACAAGTTTTTAAACTCCATGATTAATTAGAGCGAACCATGTGAGATTATTCTAAAAATTAATGGTAAAATAATATCTGTGGGCTTTATACGCAGTTATTTGAAATTTTATAAAATGCTGCTACGCATTTGAATTTGTAATATAACTTCTTTTACGATGTTCTAATGTTTAAATTATTACAAATTTTCTTTTTATTGCTTGGCTACACGAGGAAATATGATGTGAGGAAAAATAATTATAATGGGCATACATTCTTCGATCAAACGAATTAACATGGTACATAGGTAATGAAAGAATCATGAAGGAATTTAAATTTTTAAGATAATAATAATAAAATATTATCGAAAAACTATTTTGAAGATTCGGTTGAAATAATGATAATTTAATGTTATTTTAAAGCACATATTATAAAATAATCCGTTTACCAAAATTTTCCTTTGGTTTGAAAGAATTCAGCATTTGCTGAAATCCAACTAATAGATCGGCTTAACATTCCTACCTAAATAAAATATCTCAGAACGAGAGAATTCCTCCAAAAATTCAAAAAAATTTTAGCTTCAGATAAATGATTTTTAGCTTCAGATTTTATTATGCCATTATTTTTTTATCTTTAAAGTAAATACACGATAGATTCTGAGAAGCGGCGACTTGGAAATACGATTCTGTATTAAACTGATATTGAATCTAGTTTAAGGATATAGTTTTATTATATTGGATTATTATTCATCCATATTTTTTACTATGTCATTATTATTAATAAGATATACAAAATAAATGGTATACTGGGTGACATTTCAAAATTTGCTTTAATGTCTCGTGCCATCCAGAACACATGCGGCTTCGAAATTTAATGGGACTTATTTTTCAACCTTCATAAAATCCAGGGAAAAATTATTTAAGAGATGATAAAAACTAACATTTTTCTGCATTAAAAATTTTTAGCCATATTTCATCAATTTATTCCTCTTTTCCCATCTCTACTTTCCTTCTACTCATATAATTCTAAGCCTATTTCAAATCAAAAACTATATTTTTTAGTTAAAAAATACTTGGTTTTGTCACGTTCTCAAGGATGATAGAAAGTTTTCGCTTCCTCAAATTCCGTAAGAGTTTCTATAAACTTTGCCATCGTGACCAACTGGTGTGAAAAACGAAGATAAGCTTTTTTGGTCACGTTTTAAAACCTGGAGGTTAAGGATTTTTGAATGAACTTTTCATATTTTTCCCCATACGTCTCAAATATACAATCTTTGGAACCTTCTAGCTCATCTTAATGGGGGAAGGTATAGAGCTAGTAAAGACATTCAGAAATAACATTGTAGGAACCATTTTATTGACATTAAATGAAATTGACAAAAAGTCTTCTGACAATTCTTTAAGTTTCATATTTCCTTCTTTTTTCGCAAATTTTGGTTTAACAAACAAATTTTCTGTCAAGTTAATATTTGAAGGTAAACTTTTAATATTCTAGAAAAATTATTCCGTCGACTTTTGATGACATAACATCAGTAACAATATCGACAGGGTTTTTCCATTGGTATTCAATTTCTGTATTATATTACAACGAAATGCATTGAAATACATCTCGTTTACAAGGTATTTATATCTAGCTTCTAAAAATGGGTATCTCAATGTATTGCAACTTATAGGAAACAAGAAGTACAAAAAATAACAACGTAAATGGGTATTTAGTTGACCATTGAAAATGTAATATCTATACTTATAGAAGGAAATGTTAGTGTGTGTCTGTGCGTGCGTTTGTGCGTGAGATGTCCGGACGAATTTATCGCACTTACAGTCATAACATTTGGTACACAGGTAGTCGTGATGATGACTCTATGCACCTCAAAGCCCGAATTTTAAAATTTAATCTAGAAAATGCTTTATTGAATGTTTTTTGCTGTTCAGGATCATTTTCGGGATATATTTTCCCATCAAATCGTTTCTGATAACTGTAGGAAGAAAATAGATACACCATCGGAAAGAGCAAACGATTTCCTTTCTTACGAAGTTTGTTTAGAACTAAGTCTAACGTAATTTTCTCAATTTTGAGAATTTTTTTAAATGTTACTTTTATGTTAATTTTTCATTCCAATTTCTTAAAATTCTCTCATGCGATGTTCTAATAACTACTATCTTTTTCAATTTTTTCACCATATAACTGGAACATTTCTGCCGCATTTAAAACAAGAACGGTTAAAATACTCTTTTCCGTTTTTTTTAAATTAATTGTTCCCTGGTCAGTTCAAAGCGCCAGCATGCATTGTTGCAATTTCATTGGCTGGCTGCGCAGAGCGCAAGAGACGTCATAACCTTTAACTGAATGACATCGATTATTATTTTCGGCTGTTAACATGTTTATTTGTCTCGTATATGTTGCTTGCTGTCTAATAATGATTTTCACGTTGCAATTTTTTAATATTGCTTTGGTTTAACGTACTCTGATTTGTTTCCCTACAGTTCAAGTGACAGAATCGCGAAGAGAAATAAGAGGGAAAATCAATAATGTGTTTCTTTTATTTTGATTTCGTTTTCAAAACTTTTTCGTTCCATTGTAGGCGTCTTTTTTTATTTTGTTAAGTCCTTATTCCACTGGCAACGTCGTGCGCGTACTGCTAGTTAATGTATATAATAATTAAATACACAGAATGAAGGATCCTTATTCAGATACGCAGGAAATCTGAAACTCTTGAACCCAGCACGACAATTTAGACACTACTGCAATGAAGATTTTGTAAGAAATTTGCTATTATCGAATTAACCATTAGAATTTCATGTCGATGAAGTCTTGAATATCAAAGCAGAAATTTACGAATAATTAGAGTTTTCACTAGTCGCTCCATATCCATGAATTTTGAGTTCCATTTCTATCCCTGAAGCAGCTAGTACAATTTAATTGGCTATAATATTCAGTGGTCATCCAAAAGTTCCGATTTCACACACGGCAACTTCTCTTTAGTAGGATTATGTGCAGGACAATGCCATCAGGCCTTCCATTATTGCTGATTTAACGGAGCTGAAACAGCGAATCATAATTGCCACGGAATGCATTTGAGTAAGAAGTAATGTTTAGATAGGAACGGATCACATTTAGGAATGCCTGCATTAATTTAACATCATTTTATAATGTATTAAACTTTTGCATAGTTAGAGAAGAAGTTTCTAATATAGAAGATACCAAATTATAAATCTATTGCTGTCTTTATTTTACCCCCTTCCCCCCTCGAGATTACTTCTATTACATTCTTCCGATCAAAAGGACAATCTCAAGTAGGGGAATAAGAATCTTCCGTCTAAGTAAGCAGGTGCGCCCTTTGATGGCACAATACTTATACTGTAGTTCGTTAACGGCTCTATCATCGGCGTTCTTCTTTGCAAGGGCTCTATGTATTAAATGTTCGTATTGATGCTTATTTTACAAGGTTAGAAGCAACTGGTGCCATCCGTGGAGGTTCTGTCATTCATGATCACTGTAATCCCCATAGAGTGGGAGGGGAATATTCTTCATTATTGTATTACTTTCTTTGTGAATATTATAATTTTAAGGCAATCTGTGGTGCTATGTACTAAAATACATGCAGATTAATGACTCATTGATTATGGTTTCAAACTTAAGAAGATTGTCTTATATTTGTCCACCGTCGTTTGCTGCCTCACGTAATTTCGTTAATAATTGACTTTCAACACTCTTAGCTCCTTGATATCCGTGCAATCTCTGCATTTTTGTTCAATGATAAATTAATTTTCGTAGAACGTGTTTCTCATTTTTAAATCGCCGGGGGATTTAAAGTAGTTTTAATTTCGAATAATAAAAGTTCGAATGACTTAATTTTGTTTTAAAAAACGAAAATATAACAACATTAGAAACAGATTAACGCAGAAAAAGACACCAGAAATGTTACAAATATATCTTTATACCAATCCATAAAAGCAACTACTTTGTGTTTGTTCTGAAAATTATTAAATAATTTTTAATTTATAACTTAATAAACCGATCTTGTCTTACCTAATGCGATAGGAGAAGAGACGACAGCAGATGAAGTGATTCCAACGAAAAAGCGTAGAACCGTGAAATATAAAAAGTCTGGAGCAATTGTAGTCAAAACTCCAAAAAGGCACTGGATGGCCAGGAACGTAAAGAAACTCACCCTCCTACCATACCTAAAAAATTCGTTCAGAAATTCTGTGAATAGAAGATAATACATGCTCGAAGTTCTCTGATGTACTGTTTAATTATTTAAATTTGCTGTTTGAAATTGTTAAAAGTTTGTTTATTTTTTCTCATTTTCTGCTTTCAAATAGTTTTCTTTTATTGGATGACGTGGACAAACTGGAAAATTTTTCAGCTAACGTTTCAGTGGCATTTCGCTAATTTTCAATAGGATATTATTCACTCTATTTATTTTTCATGATGATGATGGTAGTAACCATGGTTTACAGGGTGTGTAATGCCAATGTCAAGAAATTCAACTATTTTATAACCATGAGTTGTAAGACGAGTCAGAAATATTATGAGCTAGCATGATCAGTAGAATGATTAGGCTGCCAATTACTACAAGCAGAACCTCAATATGTGACCTGTCTTATTATAAGATGAATCGATTTTAGTAAATGTGTAAGGAAACTTTATGCAGTTTATTTTGTTTCATTAAGCAAATAAAATGCCCTAATCAGCATTCTGCTTTGTAAAAGTATTTTAAGTTGGCAGCCGGGGAAATCCGGAATAACTATGAAAAATTAACAAATACTAGCATCCGACACACTAAAAGTTATTTTTTAATTAATTCATTTACTTTAAAATATTGTATTTAATATCATCTGAAAATAAGAGTATGATAAAATTCACATTTTGGTATTCGCTTACATTTTAGATACTAAGCATGGTGCATAAATGGTCTGTGACAGCATATGAAATAATTGTATTACTCGCAACGCATTTGATAAATTTAAAATATTCGCTTTATAATGCATTCTTAAAAACTCTCGGCGGAATTAAGGCATTTCATGAAGTAAATAATTGCTCTTATAAAGGATGAAAGCAAAATGTGTCTACAAACTAAAGTGTTTTGAATTTATGGCTATATGAAATGACAAAATTTTACGCCATTCAAGTAAAAGCACATTTTTTCCTAATAAGTAGATGAGGCATGAAGAAACAAATTCGTTAAAACATTAATGTGTTATTCTATATTTTACGTGAAAAAATAAAAGAATTTAGCTTTTAATTTTTCTCTGTATACATCTTGCAAGTAATAAATAGCTAACAGGAGTTAGCTATTTATTATATTTTTTTACAACATGCTCGAGAACTTTGTAGCTGTATTTACAGTAAGTCCATTAAATTTATGAAATGGTCTCTGCTCATTAAGTTATTTCAAATGCTCAAGTTAAGCTAAATGATTATGTTTAACTTAATTTACATCTCTCTTTCACAATATTAATGAAAGGAATTTCGTAGAGAAAGCAGCAAGTAAACATTCAGTCTGAATTTGTTACGTTTGAGTTTCTTAATGGGAATTCAACTGGAAATTTAATTTGTCATATAGAGTACTTATTTAAAACATTTAATTTTACAAATGTATTTTTTAAAATCTAATATCGCTTTTCAATTTTACTTATGTATTATAATATATTTTCATATACATGAAAACATTGTGATTGTTAAACATTGTCACTAATTATGAATTATGAAAAGTACAAGAGAGAATGCTGAATAGCAAATCGATAGATCCAAGAATATTAAGCCGATTAATACGGAGTCCGTGTGTGATGTACAGTTCGTATATGCTTTGTACAATTTAACATAATACTCTATCGGCCGTTTATTTTTTATTATATAGTTTATTCAAAGAACTGAGAATTATATTAAAATTATTTTCAGTTTTTTTAAATTTCAGCTTGTTATCCATTATGTATCTTGCACGAGTAAGAATCAAATATTGGGCTGTAAGATTTTAGATGATATTCACGCACAGCTTTGTCATATGACTTTGGCATCACATACGTTGACTTCATTCCATCTATACTTTACTGTTTTCATAATTTTATTTTTAATTGCCTGAATCCTTTATAAGCCTTTTAATGCAAAGATTATCTAATGTTGTTGACAGAAAAATGAATATAAATAAGAATATTAAATATCTTATCTCAGTAATTATGCAGAGACCGAATTGCTAAAACGAAACTCTTCTTCAGTCATCCTGACTAAAGTTTGAATTGAAACTACTGCTTTCCAGTTGTCTCACTTCTTTTCACTGTAAAATTTCTTTTTATAAGCATTTAGCTTTAGATAAACATGTTCTAATTATCAGTTGTTATAAATAAACTTGAAAATCATTGAAATTTAAAAAGAAAATAATGATTATATAACATAAAACAAAATGATTCATAAGCTCTAAACGAACCAAAATGAACGTACCTGTTCATGACTAGAATGTATAGCCATTGCCCTATGAAAGTTCCAATGAAAAATATGCTTAGTATTAACGATGGTATCCACGCCAAATCACACACTAGATTCCACTAGAAAGAAAAAAATGTTCCTTTAAGTAAATTCCTTCTAAGAAAAAGTATGTGCATTACTTAATTAATCTGTATAGTTTTATTTATTCATTGTTATCATAACGCAACAGAATAATATAACTGAACATAATTATTTTGGAAATGATAGTTTACTTTAAACGTTTATTTCAACCTTGACATTGAGCTTGATATTTTCTTGATTTATTACTTTTCTATTAATTCAAAACAAAAATAATTATTTTCTTCAAATAATACTCTGTTTGGATATTATATCAACAAACTAAAAATAAGCGTATATTGTAGAAAATATTGAGTTCACATATTCTCTTCCATATAAACAAAACTACTAGAGACGAAAGATGAAAATATTATTTCATTTTAAAAAATTTTCTACGATTTTTAAATAAATATTTGTGACGAATATAAATTTTTAAGAGTTTGAAATTACTTCAATTGATATTAATATGAAGCTACCTTTTCAGGTTATGAGAAATTTAGAATATGAATGTTGTTTGATATTTTCAAAATACAGTTCCACTTTCATCGAAAAAATCGTTTGCATGTTCAAAACGATGACATTTTGTTTTGGAAACTTTAACATTTGGTCTGTTAGTGTTTTCTTTGGACGATACAATTAGTTGATCTAATACTATTATTAACCATTTTAAAGTTTTAAATGCACAGAATTTCTTGAAATTCATATATCAACACAATACTAAAAATTTTAAAATTTAAACTTTGAAAAATAATTTTATTTAAAAACTGAGATATTCGTTAGCGATATTTAATCTGTCAATTAAATTGTTCTTGTTTTTTTGTTTTAATACTCTACCAGTGTAAAAATGTATGAATCTGATTTTTCTATTACTCTTTGAGCATTCGATGATTGTTCACTCATATCGAAAATAATATGTATATAAGCGGGTATAAAAATGATTACTTACAGCCGAAAAAATACAGCATTTGGTAGTATTTATAGTACCTCCAAGTCAGTTTTATTCGAAAAAGACATAATTATAAGCTTTATTAATTAGGCTAAATTAACAAAGCTTAGAATTATGTCTTCTATCTCTAATCCATCGAATTTTAAATCCAGAAAAAAATTGCTGGGAGAGGATTTCGAATTTTCGAAAAGTGAAAAGTAAGGCACAAGACCTATATTCTTTACATACCGCTGTAAGCATCTTTGTGTTTCCGGAAATTCATAGTATGTCGCGTTTCACTGTATGATTAGCTTAAAGGGTGGCCCAGTGGGAAATGTTTGAAAAACATTCTAATAGATGGAGCTAGCTGCTAGCAAGTCAGACCAAACTTGGTGTACATGGTCATTAGAGAGGACAATTGTATAGCTGTGTGTTTCATTAGCGATCGGTAAATTTAAGTGTGTTGTTCAGTTGTGACTGCCACAAGCGAAAATGAATGAATATTCAACAGATATTCGATTGCTTATTGTGCTCGAAATTCCATGAAAATGTTAAGGCTGTGCAACGGGCACGGCAAGAGGAGTTTCACAACAAGAACTGGCCGGACAAAAGGACTGCAGTCTACACGATTGACTGAGAAATCTGCTCACGCTTAAAGGATAGATTTCAGAACAGTCTCACTGCTGTCCTTGTTAAAGAAGGACTTTAACTTCGAACCTCTTTATAAATAATTTCCTACTATGTAATTTCAATATATATCATTAAAATTTTTCTTCACTCTTGTTTTAAAATTCCGATTCGTTAAAACATTACCCGCTGTTCCACCCTGTACAAACTGGCATTATTTGATAATATCAGCTTAAAAAACCTGATAGCGAGTTAATTAACGAAGAATTGTTGATTGTCATTGGAATTAAATCGTTACCTTTCACTACCTGAATATTCGTGCTTCAAAATCGTGAGCTGTAAACATAATTATTTTTTAAATATTTATTTAACGATGTGAAACGTCATGTGTGAAATATCTTTTTTCTAACAAAGAGAATTTCATTGTTTCTTTCCGATGATTTTAGTCTTGTATCTATTGAAAAACAAAAATCTTACAACATTTTAAACTTCAAACCTAAATGGCTATGAATTTAATTCCTGCTATTTGATTATAATTTCGAATAGTTTGCATCTAAAAATACAATTTATGCAGAAAAAGAAAGAGAGCAATTATTTCGCTCTTAAAAAATGTATCAGAAGATTTTTTTTATTAAAAAAAGCCAAACAAATTCTCTATTTTTCTATTATTATGTAAACTTATAAACTGTATGTAAATATATTAAGAAAGAATAAATTTAAAAATAAAGGTTAGTTCTCTTGAGATACTATTTATCGTTTTAGATCTACAAATATTTCCTTCCGTTGAGAAGATTTTTATCTTCGAAACTCTTTTTTCATCATTCAACTGCTCTACATAACAGCAAAATGCTTTGCAAATCTTTATAAATGATCAAAATGGGGTTTTATAAAAAATTTTCAATTTAGTTAATTTTCAACTTTAACATCAGTATTCCCTTTCGACAAAATCTTCACTATACAATTTAATCTCTTTAAGAAATGGAGAACTGTTCTGAAATGAATGTCGGAAAAAGAAACAACCGACGAAATCCCATTTTGTAATTCTTTTCCAACTTTAAGAGGATTCTAAATTAGAATATGATATCGTATCGGAATTTTTGATTAATCATATTTTATTCCTGTTATTTATTTTATCATGGAATTATGATATCTCGAAAACATGCTTGATGTTCAGAAAGAGTTTACTAATTTTACGAAATCAATAGTAATATCGCAACTTCAAAAATATTAATAAAGCATACTTTAAGTAGCTGATGAAATTAAAAAACATGAAGAAAAAATCGTAAAATATAACATTCTTTTTCTATTTTCTTCTTTGTCCTGTGAAAGTTTTAACTTTCGAATAGAATAAAAAAGTAGAATCAGCTGATTTATCGTTCTGAAGTTTTGCTAAGGAATATTACAGAGAGAAAGTGTTCTAATTTAAAAATATTATTAAAAAATAAAGTTATTAGTATTTGGCACTCTTATATTATTGTCCGAATTCTAGAACAATATACAAAGGATAGTAAAATAAACCTGTGGGAAATCACAGACATAGCAGAGTATGTTTGAAGTCTCAGTGTAGAATAATTTTGATAAACAGATTTATCTCGATGGTACGAGCTTTATAATTTTAAGTTTAGTTCAATACTTTTAAAGAAGAATAAATCCAAAAAGCAATGTACATTTTCATTAGAAATAATTAAAGGAATAAATAATTATGACAGTTTTTAAGAATTATAACAAATAGTTTGATTTCAGTTTATGTTACGGATATTTTTATGTATTCGAAGAATTATTTTTAGATTTTAAAATTTCCAAAAAATGGTTTTCTTCTAACTTTATTTACTCTATGCTGCAGGAAATGCAAATTTATTAAGATTGCATTTTACTCATCTTCCATCTCTTTCAGCAACAGAATGTATTGCAAAGAAACCAAAATAAAAATATTTCGGTGGATTCTGTTTAAGCTTTTAAATACATCACTGTTTCTTTGAGGAAAGAAGATAAAGCGTCAGAACGGTATTGCCTTTTTGGACGGAAACTCAAATTTTTCTTCCGTTTAAAGACCAGATAAAGCTTGTGCGTTCTGCCTTCATTTACATAGAGAGAGCTGAATATTTTTTATCTCGTGCTCTCTCTAAACCTGTTTGTTTACCGAATAAAGAAAAGTCTCAGGACCGCTTTATGAAATAAGAAAAGAGCGTCTGAGAACTGCTTTAAAGATACGTGAGCATTCGACGTTATTGGATTAAGTGAAGTTAAACCTCGAAGGGGAACAGAGGAAATATGTTTTAAATATAAAATTTGTTTCTACCCAACAAAGCTTGTTGACTTTCCTAATTTAACATGATTAGAAAAACATATGTTAAGATTATGTAGAATAAATAAGAATGAAAATATTGTTCTTTATCGTTTAAAAGTTTTTAATATATTGTTTCAGACTATAATTTTAAGAAAACTGATGAATGTTCGACAGTTTGTTGGCAAATTTATTTAACAAAGATTTTCTATGAAATGCATGAATAAGAAATAAATCTCCTTGAATTTCGAGCTTGTTGTGCGAAAAGTTTTAGGGTGATAAGATCCTAGGTTTGATTGATCTTCTTGCGGCTTGATTGCATTAGTTGCTGCCTTCTGTACATAATGATTTTTAAGTCACGAAATTTACCGAAAGAATGTCAGCCTAAGGACATTATCATGTTAATAAATCGAGTTGACACACAAGTAACAGATTTGATGAAGCAAAATGAAGCGATTGAATTTCATTGCATCAATTAAAATCTTTGTTAAAATAGTTTTTAATTACTTTTGAAAAAAATTATTAAATTTAAAGAAAGCATTGCATGGAAATAACATTATTATAGGAAACAGAATTTTTTGAATTTTTAAGAATTATTAATCAATTTCTTCTTTTTATGATTCTGTGCTTCGAAACTATTGAGGAAACTAGTCAAACTTTAGATTGATTTTTAACTAATTGAAACTTTTAAACCCTATCTAAATGGGCACTCACTACTCAAGAGTTAGCTAAGCACCAAATTTGGTAGCTTTTTGTCTTGTGGTCTGCCTTCTAAAGCTTTGCATTATTTGCGTTAAGCATAATGTTGCACTCTGTGTGTACGGTTTTTTCATCTTATACATTTCCACAGATTTGATATTGTTTCTAATTTAGTAAAACAGAAGTAAGAGAATAAAATGCAGCGCTTAACAACATAAAAATCATTCCGAAAAATACTTATATACTATATTATGAGAGAAGGAAAAGAACACTTCAGATTATTGCACAAAATTTGCATTACTTTTCTGATTTGTTTTTGATCCCTTACGATAGCAAAATTAATTCGCTTTCTCTGTCGCTAAAATCGGCGTAAAAACACATATATAATTTTGTTAAATAGTATAAGCACAATAGAAGAGTTTATATAATAAATTATTTTTATAAGATGCAAGTTTGGAAATAAAAACATCTTATATTCAACTGAGCATTTTTACCATTAAAACAATCCTTTCAAGAGATTGAAATTTAGTTCTGAAACCACTACTAAGCAAGACAATTGTTTCAGAATACATTTTGAATGACCCAAAGAGATATTAAAAATGGGTTTCAATTCAATTATTCCTGCAAATATCCTATAAATAATTAAGAATTCTGTTAATTTAACGGTTCTTATGGAGAAAAAAGTGTTGATTAAAAATGCATCTCGTACATTAAAAAAAATTACCGGTCTTCATTCAAAGAGGATAATGCATTGTTTTGCAATTACGAGCCAAACAATACATGTCTTGATATTTTTATAGCACAATGCAATTAAATTAGAAAAACATTAATTTTCTAAAAATATTTTCTTTTAATTAACATGCATTTCTAGGCAAACTTTATTATAATCATTTTTCTAAAAATTCCTTTCCACATTCTGCCTCGTGAGGCAAAATATGGATGTTTTTCAGTCAAGAAAATTCCATTCTTTTGTATACTGAAAATAAAATGAAAAAAAGTTTTGAAATTTCATTTAGCCTCATAAGACTTTTAAATATATTGTCATATCACGTGAAAAAAAGATGGTAAGGCATTAAAAGAGTATTGCTTTTTGACTTTCATCGAGAAAACATGCTTTGTTCATTTTATAGACCGGATGAAAAGTTTTCATCTCGTCTTCATTTGCATTGATATTTTTATTCCGTGCATTTTAAAGCTGTTTGTCTCGATAAAGAGCAAAAAGCCCCCGAACTGTTTATAAAACATGAAGCAGAGACGTCTGAAACCATGAAAGAAAAAATGTTGAGAGCTTCTTGACTTGATTGGATTAAATGCATTCAAACCTCGAAGGGGAATACAAAGACTCAGATATTTTCCTTTAAAATAGAACAAGCCGGCTTTTGAATTTTAATCTTCACAACAAAAGAATTAAATGAGGTAAATAAGATTAAGAAGTCCATAATGGATTTACCACGATCAGTAAGCTCATTTTGTTCTATTCCGTTATTTATAATTAGTGCTATTTAAGCGTGTATAGTGCCATTTATTTATGCCTAACGGCATTAAGCAGGTATTGACTGTTTTAAGCTATTAAATCCAAATTTATGCATATGATTCTTGGCTATCTTAATGCACAGGAAGTTACACTAAATGAATATTATCCATATATTACAGTATTACTTTGTTAAGCAAACTGGGTTATACAATTCAAATTGGCAATTGTCACCTATTATTGCATTGATATGAATAGATAATCATCTTAATGGCCTATAAATATCTGTGCTCTATAAAACATTTTCAATAGTGTATCTAAAGCCATAACAATTCTGAAGCATTTAATGGGCAATTAACAATTATTGATATTGGACCCATGAAATGAAGCGTATTAACTAAATTTTACCTACAAAGTGTTATGGGTTGCTTTCGGCATATATCTTTATTGGTTTGCGGTTCTAAAGTAAATGGTTTGGTTTGGTTTGGTTTGGTGGAGTTTACTGGCGCAAAAGCCATTTTTGATTATGCTGCGCCAAACATATTGTCTAGGATAAAATCTTAGTATAGGAGTTTAGTTAAAAGGAGTGTCATTCGGTATGAAGTGTCAATATATGAAGTCTATAAAAGCTTGCAAAAAGTTAATGACCTAAAAACAAGGTAAAATTTTTTATATCAAAGAGTAAAAACCAATCGTTCTTAAAAAAGTAAAAAGCTGTGGATGAGGATCTTTGTGAAGGATGTCTTTAAGAGTGATAGAGGATGAATGAAAACAGCGGATGCGTTGATGATTAAATTGCCGACATTCAATAAGAATGTGGAGAACAGTAAATGAAATAGGGTACATAATAATTATATTCTATGTAACCCAGCATTTAAAAATATCTTTAGTTTTTATCTATTTTTAAACAAATCAGAGAAAAGCATGAACTGAAATAATAGTGTGTTTATCAGAAATAGTTCATCTTACTACCATTTATTTACTAGAAATTTTTCTTAATAATTTTATCTTTCAACCTGAAAACGCTATTCATGACTGCTGGGATGATATTAATCATTACAGATTATAGCATATATCATAAATTTCTAAAGCGTTACACTAAACTAACACCAACAAATTCACTCAAGCAATACATGGGATTTCTGATATTAAACTGATTACAATTAATTATTCACCTGAACAAATTTTTCTTTTTACCATTTTATCATCATTTTCAGACGGAATTCATGTCTTATCAGAAAATACAGTACGACGCTTGGTTTCCTCAATCAAACACGGTAAAGTCTGGTGTTTCCATTGCGTAAGTTTCGAGAACGTTGTAGTAAATGAGCCACATAATGGCAACTAATATTTCCATTTAACAGTCATTCCGTAAAATAGAACTCAGGGTCCTGACCAGAAAAAACTGAATATAAACGATTAATATGATGGTCTATAATGCCATTTTATACTTCGATATATTTTATTTAGTATTTCTCTCACGCGTTATAGACACTAATTTCTAGATGATTTATTGTTTAAAAAGTTTAAATCAACAATAGATAATTTCATAAATCACTGAAATTTCAATTGCTTTGCATATTATTTTCGCAGAATTATATAAAGAACTACTCTATGAAAAATTAAAAATATATTTGTGATGTCTTTCGCTTAGAAAAATAACTTCGTCTCATTTGTCTATGCTATTAAGAAACTTTATTAAATAACAGTATATAAAGAAAATTGAGCAAATTTTCGATTTCCGAACAATTTTCAGACCGAATCTTTGTTTTTGCGAAAGATCGTTGTTTGCATTTGATCAGTTTGCCAATCCCCTGAATTCAATCCAATCAGTCCGGAGTAATTTTGAAACCAAGCCAAAGGATCCTTCCCCACATCATCCAGCGCAGACCGAAGAAAGAGGTCGATTCCCAAACTGTAACTGTAATTCTGAAACCGTTTCGCCTTCCCTTTGCTCATTGTTCCCAGATTGCATTATTAAAACTATTGACAATTTCTCTCTGAGAGTGACAGTGGTGCAGCTCACCTTCCTGAAGAAAGAGGAAAAATGGCATGTCCTAAATATGCCATTATCTTCTATATATATAAATACACAGTAAAATATCAGAATAATAAAAAATGAACATATTTAACTAGAAATACAATACTTAAATTTAATCTTAGAATACCGCCAAAGGAAACCCATATATATATATATTCGAATTGAATTAGGTTAAACCAGGGCTGGTTGGGCAGTTTTTTCTTTTAAAAATTCAGGAAAAAGGGAATTCAAAATGTTTTAAGCTGACACTGTTAGTGAACCTTCAGAAATTATTCGCCATAGTAAAATTTGAATATATTAACTACCAGTGTTAATTTAAAACCTCAAACTGACCTCATGTCGCTTGGCCAACCTGCCCCGACCGCGGGGTAAGTTGAGCTACTACTAAGACAAAACATTATTCTATATTATCACACTTTATTAATTTAAGTAACGTAGTTGTGTTATTAGCCACATTATGTGTATTATATACAAATTTTGTGCATCTTTATTCAATGGAAACTGAGATAGAGCTCTTATGGTCATCGTCAAATAGCATTGTGTAATTATAATCAAAATTGAGCCCGCATGGTTTTTCATAACAAGTCTCTTGCATACTAAATATGGTACAATTCCCTTCCACATATTCAGAGATATTTCTATAGCGCATATTCTGATAAACCCTATGTATCAGCCCGGGCCAATGCGCCTCATGCGAAATGGCCCAACTAGCCCCATATCGCCATTTTTGTTTCTCATGAGTGTAGGGATTTCTTCTCAAAGCATTTAGATAAGCAAACAAGCCCTAAAATAACAATGAAGAATTATCTTTCTGAATATTATTAGTAACAATGGAAATTACCTATAATTTATAAGCAAAGAAAAACGCTTATTCATACGTGAGGAAATTTGCTTAGATTGGCAAAAATTAGATAATTCTGGTTGGTTCTTTAACTCCTTAATGCCGAGGCGACATTTTTCTTCTAGCCCCTTTGAAACCGGGAAATTTGGAGAGGAAGCGATATGAATTGAATTCTAACCTGGGTGGTCATTTATCCCACCACAAACCCCCTGCTATAATCTTCCCTTAAGGCGCAGGTAAATGGTGGTTGACGAGGATAATTGGACCCCCACCTCGCTTATCTCTAAGCTATCTCCGAACCGAACCTCCCCTCATAAGAAGCCACCCGCCTCAGACAGGCCTTCGTCGCTGTTAGGAGGAAATTCTTAGACTGCCCGGGTCCTCCTCGCTTGGTGTGAGAGGGTTAATGAACGCTACTTTTTCAATGACGCTGATGTCGAAGAAGGAAGGCGGACTAATGCACATTTGTCTGGAAAGGCAGCGTTAAATACCGAAAATTATTAAAAATATCGCGACTGGTCCAACGTGCCCCTAAGGCCAACTAGCCTTGGTCTACCCTACTTGGTATGAAATTTTGGGAATCTATTTTTTTAAAATTTCCTTAGCTCTTTGCGCGTTAAAATTTGTTATAATTGTGTTTCTAACTCATTTTTCTTTTGACAAATAATACGTTTCTTTTGTGGGATTTGCAAAGTACGCTATGATATCGCAACGTAAAATGGAATGGTGGCAGACAGTTCGAGAATATATAAATTAGGCGAAACTTCGCTGATTGGAGAATCATGAATTCCACTCTTAATTCGACCAAAAACTCTGAGTTTCGATAATGCAAGTGGAAAATAATTTAATACCCCTATATCATCACTGCACTACTCAAATATACCGCCCTGTTTAAAAAGTAGGAGTTATATGGATAAAGGATAAACTTAGTTAAGCATGAACCAAGAATTTCACTATGATTGTGTTTTATTATTTTTACACACTTTTATTTAATTTCACTTTTTCAAATTTTTAAAGATGCGATTTTACAATCAATTATTCATTCACTTCAAGATGTGCTAGTGTTTTGAAACTTTGCTAACTTCTGCGTTCTGTATGAAAATATACTGTTTTAATATTTTCAGATCTAAATTTTTAGTTATCGATTAATTTAGTAAACTTTTGGTTCCATATGTGTGACGCCACCTGGTAGTGTATTTGAGAAAAATTAATTTCAAGAATCGATAGTGTATATATTTAAAATAATTTGGTAAAAAATCCTTCACAGAGACCTCCAGTCTCAACCACTTGATCAATTTTTACAATTTTTTTTTCATTTGAAAGGTTTTGACGTCTAGATATGACATCATGAGTCGCCTACCCTCCCCCCCATTTTTGAACGAAATAAAAAAATTCCTCCACCATATATTCTCTATATGTTTTTCCGATTTCGTTCGAAAATGTTGGCTGTTGGAGCGCAGACGACCTTTGTTGACATATCTAGACGTCATAAGCTTTCATATGAAATAAAAATTATCGAAATCCGTCGGGTTGTTGAGGCTGGAAAACTGTCCAAAGTTTCTTCCCCATAGAGAGTGTACAGTAGGAAATAGTTTTTTTTCGATTTCGTTAGGAATTGGGGGGGGGGGCCAGGCGACCCTTGATATATCTATATTATATCTAGACGTCCTAATATTTCATATAAAATAAAAATCGTCGAAATCGATTAGGTGGTTGAGGCTGGGGAATTTCTACAAGGTTAATCCATAGACAATGAACAGAGGAGAAGCGTTTTTCTCATTTCGTTCGAAAATGAGAGGCGGAGGGGAGGAGAGACGACCATTGATGACATATCTAGACGTCATAACATTTCAAATGAAAAAAAAATGTCGATATCGGTCTGGTGATTGGGGCTGGCGAATCTCTGAGTGTTTTACAATATTTTTTTAAATATATAAATCCCAACTCTTCCATCAAAATGGTGTGTCAAAAATATTGTAAAATACCTATTGTAGGTGATGGAAACTGTTTACTTAGGGTGATTTCATTCTGTATTTATGGATCTGAAGACTTTCATTCCGAAATTCATGAAAACTTTATGCAAAACATTACAACTAGATGAGGTTTATTGAAAGATTTTACAATTTTAGAGAAACCTGTTGTCTACAAAGAATATGAAATCTACTATGGTTTTATGGTCTGTTCCACTGGTCTTCATGCTGAAGTGAAAAAAGTAGTGGCTGATGGCCTCAAAGCAGAGAGGTCGCAGATGTAGTTCTGAGCAAAGTGGGTGCTGGTCACGAACTTGCTCGGAGGGTATCGAGAGCGGCTAGTATTTACAAATGCGAACTACAAATTAAAGACAAAACATAAAAACGTCCACCTTTCCGTGCATTAATTAGAGTGTGTGGCTAAAACTTTTTATTGCATTTTTTTCTCTGTATTTTTGTAAGTAAGTACATGGCAGGACGTCAGAGTTTTGTGAATTAATTCAAAATATGTGATCTAAATAAATGAGTTTGACCATCTGTTGACAGAAATCATTTAATACACACTTGAAATTTGATACAACATGCTAGGAAATATTATTTTTATTTTACGAATAAAATTTTCGGTGTTTATATTTCAGAAGCAATTTTTTTCTACAAAGGATATTAAAATTGGATCAATGAACATTGTGAATGTTTAAGTTTGGTAGAACAGTAGCAATAAATATATTAGCGAGAGAAAATTTTTCATCGAGATAAGTCAAATATTTCACTGAAAGAGATTTCATGAATTTCTGTTCAATGCTTTAAAATTTACTTAACTTGATAGATCTGTCAGCTTTCATAACAAATATGGATCGAACACCCTTGTGAAATAATTTAACCCTCTCACACCGAACGAGGCGGACCCGGGCAGTCTAAGAATTTCTTCCTAACAGCGACGAAGGCCGGTCTGAGGCGGGTGGCTTCTTTTGAGGGGAGATGAGGTTCGGAGATAGCTTAGGAGTTAAGCGAGGTAGAGGATCCAATTATCCTCGCTAACCACAGCCCATTTACCTGCGCCTTAAGAGAAGGTTATAGAATTTGGCGGAGTAAATGAGCACCCAGGTTGGGAGAGTCCAATTCAAGTCGCTTCCTCTCCAAATTTCCCGGTCTCAAAAGGGCTAGAAGAAAAAGGTCGCTTCGGGATTAGAGTTAAGATACAAGAGAATTTGGTAATATTACTTATGTTTTTTTGTCGCTTATTTACATAAATTTGCCAAAATAATGCAAAAAACTTTTAGTTTTGTTTGATTTAATTGCAGAAAGAAAAAAAACCATTTACCTCAGAAAAAGTGAAGAGTGGAATTGATTCAAAGTCACTGCATCATGGAATGGAATGTCTAAACAATCAGCTATTATAGAAAGTCTAAATGACAAAAAATTTCTATTTTCTTTGCGGTTCCGAAAACGCCACTTTTTTGTTATAATTTAATTAACAATTTAAAAGTAAATCAAATCTTTTGAAATTTCTTGTGACGGAGAAATTTTCGAAGTAGGATGGAGATTGGATTCCTCTGACTTTATTTTTGAATCATTATATCAATTTCAATAACTCACACCGAATACTATGTTGTTTCTTTCTTTTTTCGTTTAATCATGTAATTTCATCATTTAAGCATATGTTTGTTGCAACATTACCGGACTAGCCTTCTTACTAAAAATTTTTGACATTCAATTCAAGAAGACAATCTTAATCTTACTGCAGACATATTTAATCAAACAAATAAAAATAATAAATTAACATAGCTGAGGGATAGAAAGAGAGATTAGTCAAGTATAACGGTTCTGTACTTTATCAGCTTTTTAAAAAATAAAATTATGCATTTTGCCCAAAAATGAACTTAAAATTCAATTTCAGAAGTTTAGCAGTAAAGAACTGATACATTTTATAGTTATCTCCCTCAGATTTAGGCATATAATTTAGAGAATAATGAAAGTATCTAAGACATGTTTTCTTAGTTTTGCATTTTTTAACAACTGTATATAAATCATTTATAACTCACATGAAAATGATAGGTCAAGTAAAATTAAAAATGATAAATTAATTTAAAGGAATTTCTTATGTCAACTGCATTTTAGTTTTAGCATTAAGTTTTAACCCTTTATATCCTGAAGGTACTTGAAAGTACCGTTGTAATCAAACATTTAAATCGTCGTAATAAAACTACTTTTCCTGTCTCTACTGACATGGAAATAAGAGTGCAGTTGTGATAGCAAACAGTAGATGGCAACTCATGGCTAAAATGAAATTATTTCAATTTTTAATTAAAATAATTCAATAATTTTAAATAAATAAGAAATGATTTTCCTCTTTTTAGAGGGTTATTTTGCACGAAAACTTATCCAATGCTGAAAAAATACAATTAAAAAGTTGTCGGTAAATTAATTCAGCATCGAAGGTGTTGTACTCCAATCAACTTTAACGACTGAATCCAAAAATATGAGGCAATCCAAAAGCTCGATTATAAACTTCAATTAAGATTGTACAGACAAGAAAGCGTAGCACGTCTTCAGTAAGCATAGAACTGCAGCTGAAATTTAGATATATCGTTTTGAAAATGAATCATCTATTCTTGTGTTTGACATATGCCACTTTTACCCTTCCGCTTCGCTTATTTCATTTCGTCGAGAAAAGAGATAAAAAATAAAGAATTATCAAGTTAGTGTTGGGAGATAAAACAGTTAAAGGTCCAAACTACGTCAAAATCGAACCAAAAACCAATATCTACGGCAACAAAGAGAAAAAATAACAAGTAGAAAAAATAAAAACAGTGATAAGACTTAAAACAAAGTGCTAGATAGGAATGTAGACCTTTTTATTTAGTTTTTAGTTCCTCTTTTTCTGAAAGCAAAAAACACATTTTTAAGTAACAGTAATGCTTCTTTTATTCGAGTTTTTATGTTAGGTCGATTTGATTTCTTTTCTTTGCCTCGATAAAGCCTTTTTAGATATTGAATTGATTACCTTACTTTGTTGCACATTTCAGTTGATAATGCCTTTGTTATTTTGATCTAAAAGAATCGAACTGTTTACATAGATAACTCCTGGATTGATTTTCTTCGAGCTTCTAAAAGAAGCTTAAATTATCTCATATGATATTACAGATGTTCCTAAAATGAAAAATGAGAATGCTTCACTTGGTGTTCGACAAGGCTGTATATTCAGAAATAACGATATAAAATATTTATCTTTTTGAAAATTATTGAAATTCGTTATCTTTAAAAAATGCGAATATTCTTTAATTTAAAACAAAAACAATGAGTTATTTGTTTAATTAGATCGAGATAGAATAATATTTTAAGAAAGCCATGCCCTTAAATCTGTCAGCAATTATAAGCTTAAGTTGTTCTAAAACTTTGTAACATCTGTAAGATCAAAGTTATAATTTCCAAATGAATTAAATTACTTATATATGCTTATTAATATTCATTCTCATCAAAAACCTATATTAAAAATGTAATATTTTTTTTAGTATTCCTTGCAATCAATTTTTTTAAATGAATTAATCTCCAGCGTTGCCTTATTTGATAAAGTTGATGCAAATGGCGTTAGGAAAAACCTTGCAGCAATAAAACCATCTTCTTGTTTATATATATATATATATATATATATATATATATATATATATATATATATATATTTTTACAAACAATTTTTTACAAACAATTAAAACTCAAATAACATTTTCGGTATATATACCCATTAAACCAATAATTGAAATTATATATATATACATACATGCAAGAAACAAAGGACAAAAAAGGAAGACAAAAATTTAATAATTTGAAAAATCTCATGGCAAGCCGCTCTTCAGTAAGAGAAGCCCGCCTATGATATTAATAAGAGTTTTTTCTGCTACCGACACAAGAAGAAATGTAAAAATGTTGTCGTTATCCCCTCAAAAAGCACAAACAATTAAAAATGGAAAATTTCTGGAATAAAAGAAAAATACACTGAAGATCGAAAAAATTTAAAAGTTATTTTTAAATTTTATTTTTAGATTTAAAAATCGAAAGCAAAAAATCCGAATGCATAATACCTAGATTAAAAATAAAATTACAGAAATATTCACATAAATATAAAAAAATGGAAAAAGAAAAAGGCTTACCACTGCCGTTAATAAGCACATGAGTGCTGTAAGTCGCAAGAGGAAATGTGAAAAATGTCTCCAAACCATTTATTGTCGTTTTCCAACAGAGGAAGAAAAGGGAAAAAAGGACTGACCGATAGCACCAAATTCACTGCTTCAGATATCATCGCACAGAGTTTCCTGGATAGACTTGCCATGATATTTTTCAAATTATTAAATTTTTGCCTTACTTTTTTGTCGTTTGCTCCTTGTTTGTTTTTGATTGTTTGCCTTTTGTTCCTTGTATGTTTTGACATAATGCTTTTTTGTTGACGTAGCTTCTGCGGGAATGCAGAAATAGCTTTCACCTTTTAGGATATTTTTTTTGTATTTGTGTAATATTTATATTTTTAGTTTTTCTAAAAACATTTTGTTTTTAGATTGTTTTATATTTTATATATATAAGATATAAAACAATATAAAATGCAACACAATAAAAAACAATATATATATATATATATATATGTGTGTGTGTGTGTGTATCTAGATAATGGCAAGATGGGTTCACTCATTTCAGAGGAGCCTTGTGCTCGGTACTTGGTTTGGTCGGTGGGCACCTTCCATCGTTATCACGTAATCCCGTGGTTCCATATTTTTCATGTAATGTCAAAGAAAATATCTCTATTGGTTGTAAAATAAGAAATTGCAGTCACTCAAAATGTAAAACAAGCTCCCTTTTCGACCCAAATATTGTTTAATCAGACACTTCAGCTGAATTTGTATATAAAATTTTTAATGCGATGTATTACCTAAAATGTGGTTTATGTGAGATCGGTTGTGTAGGACAAACAAACGATACATAACATCAGGAATAACTCACATCGTTCCGATATTAAACATTATAATAATAAAAAGAATTCAACACAGAATTCAACCACTTCCAGAAGCACGATTTCAGCAAAGTCTGCCTATATATGCTAGATATTATACCAGATGAAAAAACAAGGTTAGAAGTGGAAAACTTCTACATGCTAAAACTAAAAACTATTGCCCCATTTGGACTTAATGACATAATTCAAAATAAAATGATCAATCTTAACAACTATTATACATCATAACATTTTGGTACTAGCCAGAACATAAAGAAAAGAGGTTGCACATGTAGCCGTAAAAATAGAAAGCATTATAATAGATTATCAAAAGAAGAACTGAATTATTCGCTCTATCAAGTACTAAAAAGAATTGATAACGATTTCAATATGAGTTTTAACTACAAATCCGTGAAAACTTCATCTTCTCTATTTAAAATAATATTTGCCATATTTTTGAAAATATTCTGAAAACTTACAAAACTGATAATCAATATTTTCTTATCCTCCTCAATGATCTATTTAAAGCAAGGATAGCAAAGTTGAAGAAGAAAAAGACAGATAAAACCATTATTTTTATGACAATTAACTTCAAAAATCCAATATTCAATAAATTTAAACTAAACTCTGCACTTAATGAAAATTATAACTTATTTCTAATAAAAAATATAGAAATAAAAAAATGCCTGAAATCTGACGCAACAATTGCAAGAAGGATCTTTAATTATAATTATTTCTGTAAAAATATAGAAACGAATAGAATCAGTGTTCAGTCTCAATGCAATAAGGAAAAATATAAAACTTTCGTAGATCCTTATAATAAACACATCCTTACTGGTAACCTAAACATTATAGATAAAGAACAATTAAGGTCACTAATGAATAAATGTACCAAATTTTGTCCCATTTTCAAAATTTCATTAAAAAACAGCTTTCTCAATAACCTAGATAATTTTTGTCTAAAAGTTACTCATAACTTTGACACACCTGTGCAGTTTTCTACCGAATGGAAATGGAACATGTATTTCAACTTTAAACATTTTATCAATAACAATTACAGACAAATCAATGCAAAAAATGAAACCTACGAATTTCGAAATATCAAGGAAAGCATCCAAACTCTGCAAAAACAGTTCATTATAACACCTATTGACAAGGCTGCCGGCAACTACGCAAAAATTTGAAAGAAATTCTATCTTGATCTATCAGATATAGAACTAAAATCTTCAGAAACATATAAACAGAGTAAATCTAATATCATCGCATTAAGAAAAAAAATTGAGCCATAAACAAAATACTTAGATACCATATATTGTTATCTATCCCAAGTTCCATAAACAGCCTATAAAATTTAGATATATAACTTGCGGTACGAACACCTATATGAACAAACCTGGAATAATCTTCTCGAAATATCTTAACATAAACCTCAAATTTATTGAAGGCGAAAATTTTACATGGATAATTAAAAACAATAATAAAGTTATCGTATTCCTTAAGAACAATGAAATAGTTACTATAGAAACCTATGATTTTCAAGATCTCTTCACAAGCAACGCAATAGATAAATTAAAAGAAGTTTTAATGAAATATTTCTACGACCTAAAACACTTACGTAACATCCCAATAACCTTCTGGAAATATCTTACAAATTAATGTATTAACAACTTTATTTTCAATGGGGAAAATATCTTCCAGCAAATAAAAGGCATGCCACAAGGGACAAACTATTCTCTGCTACTTGCGAATCTTTTTTCACACTTTTTTGAAAGGACTTCTCTCCTAAATTTAAATTCAGCATTCAGATTCATTTATGACCTCATTATTTTCAACATAAAGATTGCAATGCAAATAATAATGACCTCGATCCAAATGAACTTAAATTAATCAAAACACGTAACTATCTACATCCAGTAACTTTTTTAGATTTAATTATTGATTTCCAAAACACTTTAAAAATATATATTTATGACAAGCGAAACGAGTTTAAATTTAACGTCAACAGATATATTTTCTGGAAGTCATTTATCTCCATTCTAAATCTACAAAAACATTATCATTAATCAACTCATTAGAATCAACAAAAATTGCAACGATAAAAATTCAATCAAGAAACAAATTCAACACCTTAGAAATAACCTTAATAGTAACGAAATTCCTACCTCCTTCTACGAATCTTTAATTAATGGCTTTAAGATGTAAGTAAAAGATTTCATATTAAAGCTATGCTGGTGCAGTTTTATACAGTGGTAGGTTCTCTCAAGTCAGATAGGTCTAATATGATTACCTAAAAAATGAATCTTTCAGTCGTTTATTAATGGCATTGAAATTGAAATAATATTTAAGACTTACAGTTTTTCTCCCTACTTTCTCAATATCCCCTATTTTTTCAATATCCCCCTTTTCAATTATTCCTTTTTTATCATTACCCCTTTAAAATCCATCGTTTTCTCTATCTACATTGCTTTAATCTCTGTTTCCATCGGAATCTTAATCGAAACTTTTCCTAACCTTAGAACTTTGGTGCTAAAGAAAGTGATATGATATTTCATAAACATCCGGCCCCAACGAGATCAGTTCTTTGTCCTCTCTCCCGTTAGTTGCATCACTCAATTTTCGGTTCGTAAAATAATTTTTAGTATTTGGTCTTTCATTCAAATTCCTGGTCTATCATAACGCTCGAGATGAAAGCAGTGTTCTTATCTTTATTTAGCTAACATTGTTCGCTGAAAGCGCTATAATTTTTCTAATGTTAACGGTTAGATTTCACTTTCCGTGATGAAGCATCTATACGCTTTTACCGATAAACGACATTCTTGTCAATCAATTTAATTTTTACATTCATATTTTTCATGGCACTTATATATATATGTATGTATGTATTGCATCCTCTTGAGAAAAACTCCTTGTGCACCAACAAGCACAACACAAGGCTCGCAGAAGTAAGGAAGCCTTGTGTTGTACTTGTTGGTGCACAAGGAGATTTTTTATCAAGAAAATACAAGAAGGCGGTATACATCCTAGTCACTTGATTTTGAGTTAGAAAATAATTTCCAGTATTTTCATTGCTGCAAGGTTTTTCATAACGCCATTTGAACCAACTTTATCAAATAAGGCAACGATGGAGAATAATTCATTTAAAAAAATGATTGTAATGAATACCAAAAAAATTGATTATATTTTTTTAATATTGGTTTCTGAAAAGTGTAAATAATAATCAAGCAATATATATTTGATACTCATTTCATTGAGATGGTGTCATTCTCCTATCACTGCAATTCCCCGACACCTCTCCACTTCACTGCTAACATCATCGTCCGTCCGACGATCGAATCCCGCGACAATCCGTTTCTGCTTATGTGAAATTATTTTACTGCAATGTACTTAATACATTTTTGTTTCCATATCTAAGTTACAGTAGATTAGTGGTAAGGTCTCGGCTGTGGGTAGGGAAGATTACAGGATCTAAACACGATTCAAAATAAGATACGCCGTTTAAGTGGGCCTGGGGCACGCTGAATCTGATGACGACGCACAAACGTGCTACCTCTGGTGTGATCCGAAAGCTTGGAGAAGGGGACACAGGCATCATCTGACCATAGTTCAAAATTCAAAGTTTCTGCTTATGTAGACCTCGGGTTGCTTTGAAATGGGACGTTAATATAGCTTGATTACCGTTCTTAGAAATTGATTAGCAGGCTCTTACAGAAAAACGGTTCGTACTTGATTTTACTTTATGGCTTAATACATCAAAACGCTTATACATTTATTATTTTCCAATAGCTTTGAAAAGACATACTTTATAATTCATTGAATAGGGATTTATATTTTCCTTTTTTCCAGTTGATGTGCATTTGATGTTTTTTTCATGTTACGCGAGCTTCATTTATCTTATAAAATAAACAAATTAAAAGCAAACATTAACATTTAGCTCTTTTATTTTATAATAATGAGCAAGCATATGTGAGTGCTTTTTAAAATAATATATAATTCTCTACTTAAGTTTTGATTTGACATTTACCTTAAAGATATCTCAAGTTAATTTCTAAACCTTCTAACTTTATTTCTATTCTAAAATTTACTCAATAGAAATTTAAGTATTGTGCTGCTGTATCAATTCTTATAAGTACTTACAATATAGAAAACCTATCTCAACGAATATGAATTAATATAACCGTCAAAAATAATAATTCATTTTTAACTCTCAAATTTGTTACAGGACGCTGAAAGTTATGTTGCTACTTATTAGTATACAGCACAAAATAAAGAAATTCAAATGAGAATCGTGATCTTATATAAAAAAAATCAACTCATATTTTTCCTGTTTAATTGTTCTTTTTTCCAAATTTAAATTTTTAATATTCCTCCTTCAGGTAAAAAACGCTTTCTCCTTTTCTTTCTTCATTTTACATTGTTATGTTTACACACTTATTTTGAATTTAACAAAGAAAGGAGGCTGCAAACTTCGCTTTTCTCAAGATCAAAGAGTTGGTTGTAGAAGAAAGTTTCATTTTTTTTATAAAACGTGGACAGAATTTTAAGGAGTTTTCCAAATATAAGTACTACTTTTTCTTCAAAGGACTTAAAAAGACCGAAATTTAAAAGGAATTCCTGTTATATGCACTCTATTCGCAATTTGTAGATTCAGATTTTTTCTTCACACTCTTCTTTATTTTTTAACTATCGATTTATTTCTTTTTTTTGGTACCAGGACTTTTGCAGATGCACTGCTTGAAAAATATGCGAAAAAATCCAAACGAAGTGTTCAGGTTTCGACGTTCACATAATTGAGTGGCTTTTCGGAACTTTTTTCCTGACTTTTCAGATATTTCAATTTTATTTTTCCAATTCAAGCTACAGAAGCTCAGCTTTAGATGTACATGAAAGAACTACGTTATCGTTGTCCCCTTCTATGAATGTATTAAAATGCTGCAATTTGTCGAAAAACATTATATCTGTAAATACTCTCAGATATGTTTAAGAACACAGAAATGTTTATTATATTTTTATTGTTATACTAGCTGTTACCCGCGACTTCGTGCGCGAAGAATTTAAATTGTTACTTTTTTTAAATTCACGAATGTAAATGTTTCGTTATATGTAGAAAGGGGAGATTAAAAGTTCTGATGGTTGATAATACATAATTGGACGACTAACAGGAGTTTAATGTATATGTGTCTGCTGTTACAGTTAGGTAAATTGTTTATATATGATAACACACTTTTGTATACGACGTTTTTTGTTTCACGTTTTTTGCACCGATGTATAGGTTTAGTGGGCTGGACACACGCGAACATGCCACATATAGTTACCAACAGAAAAAAAATGTGATTTTTCCAAATGTACGCCTGCCCCTTTGAGTGTCTGACCCTGAGCCTGGCAAATGCTTTTAAAATTTTAAAGGGAATTGTTACCTTTTGAACTGGGATGGTAAATACTTCGGTATTATCGGAATGCGTAAAATGTAGCACTCTAACCTCTCGCTATGCCAATCATGTCAGTAGCCAGCACGACTTTTGGTCCTAAGTGTGTAATTTGAAACCGTGTGCTATTGCGGAGTCTCGGTACATCGAGGTTACGTATGAATAGTTCTGGCACACCGAATTTTAATCTCAGCTTGTCGGAAGGTATCCCTGACAATTCTATGTGGTTGAAGAACTCTACAGGATATGATTTTACTTGTTATTGCCCATTACCGTATCTACAGATAGATATTCTGTAATACATCCCTCCATTTGTGAAGCATTTTTTTCATTTATCTGACCTAAACTTTCATTAGTCTGTTCCAAAATTACCCAATCAACAAACAATCTCTATTCCTCTTATTAGCTTGTAGGGAAGGATAAACCTTGCTTATCAGTTCCTCTGTACTTAACACCACAGCATACCCCCGAACTCGGAGCCAGGACGGATCCCTGTCGGTTTTTTGGGTATGCGCGAGACTTTATTAAAAAAAGTCAGAGTAAAAAAAAAAACAATTTTGAAAAAGTTCCAATTTAATACACTGTTTGAATCTCTAGCAAACGCCAAATCTATTTGGCAACTGTATCAAGCGTCAAGTTCGAATCAGTTCTTTCTTTAGCAAACAAAACGCTGAATTCCGTGTTCATTGGGTTTATGCAATCCTTTCTTTTTAAATCGGTTGGAAAAAGCTTTTAAAGCATTAAAATGCGAAATGGAACTATTGTATTTAGCTAAATCGTTTGATTTAGAATTTAACCGCCAGTGATTATCCAAATCGTTTGGTTACAAATTTAGCAGCCAAACAAATCTTAGATGCCGATAAAAAGAGCGATAAAGAATTATTTTGGCAACCTTTCCACTAAATTAGGCTCTTATTACAAGTAAACATTGAACGATATTTTCCTTTAGTTATAATTAACTTTAGTTTTTAAATTTTAATCCAAAAACTCTTGAAACTGTATCATATCTATCATTAGTTTTCTGTCCCGGCGTCTTTTTTTCAGTTATTATTCCACAAATTAATTATTTATTTCTTTTCTCAGCAAGATCATGTGATGCTTGACTTTAAAAATAAGTCATTTCAAATGCTTGAGTTTTTCTGAATTATCACGTGACATTTCATTTTGTTTACGCATTCCTTAAGGATCACGTGACAGTTAATTGAAAAATAAAGTAGTAATCTTCATCGCAAATCGCTTGTTAATTATTTAATTATCCGTAATGAAAAATAATGAATTTAACATGATGTCACCTACCCTATGTCCGTTGCTGGGTTTCAAGCTACAACTCTGTCAGTTTTCATCCAAATTGGTTTGGTAGTTTTGCCGTGAATGCGTAACAAACAGACAGACACACTTTCGCATTTATTATATTACTAGCTGTTACCCGCGACTTCGTGCGCGAAGAATTTGAATTATTCTTTTTTTTTAATTCACGAATGTAAATGTTTTGTTGCATTTTGAAAGAGGAAAGTAAAAGTTCTGACGGTGATAAAACTTAATTGGACAGCTGACAGGAGTGTACTGTACATGTATGCTGATATACTTATGTAAATTGTTTATCTATTCTAATATACTTTTGTATACCACGTTATTTCCACGGATGTAGAGGTTGTGTGGGCTGGACACACGTGAACACGCCATATATAGTTGCCCATGCGAAAAATATGGTTTTTCCAAAATGTACGCCTCCTACTTTCAGTATCTGGCCCTGAGCCTGGCAAATGATATTTTTAAAGGGATTTGTTGCCTTCTGAACTGAGATGTTAAATCCTTCGGAATTATCGGAAGGCGTGGAATTAAAAGACTCTCTCTTCTCCCTATATCTGTCATAACAGTAGCTTTCGTGACGTTTGGACCTAGGTGTGTAATTTGTGACCGTGTGCCATTGCGCAGTCTCGGTATATCGAGGTTACACATTAGTAGTACTGGCACACCGGCATTCAATCTCGGATTGTCGAAAGGTGCCCCTGACAATTCTAAAATCTAGAAGAGCTCTACAGAATATGATGCTCCTTGTTAATGCCAATTACCATATCTACAGAAGGATATTCTGTAATATCTCACTGTGAAAATTAAACAAAACATCGAGAGAATAATTCACTAACGTCATTGGATCACTGTGTAACCGTATTAAAAGCTGTAAATGCTACCTCAACAGGAAACCGGAAGTGTAAAGTCTCCTTTGTTGTTTATGGTCAAAGAAAGCAATATTTTCATATGTTAATTTTAACACTGGCAAAAGCCCGCGCGCGAAACAGTAATTTGGCTTGAATTTATTTCCATAAGAAAAAAAAGTATTGTTAGAAATTTCGTTAAAAAATATTTTTAAACCTTTATAGCAATTAGAGAAAACATTTCATCGCAATGGAATTAATAACATTAAAAAGATCATTTTCTGGTCTTTAAAATGGCATAAAAATAATTGTTGTCTAATAAAGATTTCAGAAGTTATTGGCAAAAAACGTCTAAGCATTAGGCTTAAAAGCGGCTAATGTTCGTTATTTAATTAAATATCTTAAGAACTAATTAACTCTGAAAGATGAAAATAACACCTTTGACCTAAAAATATGCTCTAGAATGCCGTGTGTAAAATTCACGTCATTCACCGTTTAGGAGGAGTTCTTGTGACCGACCGATCGACCGTCAGTCAGACAGATACATGTAAATTCTGCCTTATTTTATGGATACTTATAAATATAAGCAAAATTTTCAGAAATAAAGGTAAATTAATTCAAAATCTCACCTTTTCTTAGCAACTGAGTAGCTATAAATTTGCGTTATTTCAAAATCGTCTGCACGTAAAATTTAAACAAATAATAAAAATTGAAGGAAAAATGTCACAGAAATAAAAAGAGTATCATTGAAAAGGTAAACTTCGTAACTTTATGATGCTATAAAAATAATTTTTATCGGACAATTTGTTCCGAAGTTACAGCGGAAAAAAGGATTACGTGATAGTTGATATTAAAAATAATTTATTCCACATGTTTTCGCATTCCTGAAGGATCATGTGACTGTTGATTGAAAAATAAAGTAAACTTCATCGCGAATCGCGGAGTCAATGGGCTTTCTTTGTTAACTAATTTTAATCTGTAGTCAAAAATAATTCATTTAACGTGATTTTACCTAGCCTATGTCCGTTCTTGGGTTTGAAGATACAACTCTGCCAATTTTCATCCAAATCGGTTTGGTAGTTTGGTCGTGAAAGCTTAACAAACAGACAGACAGACACACTTTCGCATTTATTATATTAGTAAGGATTTTCATATATTTAAATCATCTAAATTATCATATTTTTTATTTAAATCCTATTCGTCATTTTTGGTTGAAATTGCCTAAGGTTACCAAAAACGAATTTTATAATCATATAATTTCATGCATATCTTAAATTCATACTGATTTTTTGAAATTCTGATGTTACCTTTCAATTTAAGCATTGGGATTTACTGTATCGTTTTACACACCTTGATATGGAGGATATCAGAATGTAATTATCTCCTGAATGTTTTGCATTTATAAAAGTGATGAAATTAACAATTTAAAAAGGAGCAGTGGATAAAAATGTTGTGTTCAGAGAAAATTCGGTTTTTGGAGGAGAACCAAATTCTGATGTTGAATAAATTAGAAACATTAACAAAAATGTGGATAAAGATGCAATCATGTTACCTAGCAATGAAAATGTAATAGAGCAAAAGGCTTTTTCTCCTTTTTTTATTTTGGTGATTTATACTATGTATAATCATTTTTTTGCCAGATTGAATACTTATTGAATAATATTTGCACTTGCATAGAACATTGTTTCATAAAAGTTAGTTAAATATATTAGAGATAATTATTTTTCAAAGCAAATTATGGAAGGCATTTCACGATTTTTATAGATGATGAAAATTTGAGACGTCAATCTTCTGAATTTTTCGAAATTTTTAAATGTGTGTTCATAATTTATTTGATAACTAATGAATTTTTGTTAGGAATGAATTATAAAAATATTTCTAATCTTAAACTTTCTTTGGAGATTGTAAATAGCTTCAAATTCACTTCTTGTTGATTTTTTAATATAAATAACATATTGTTGATTCCCAGCTATTGAAAAGCAATGAAAATACAAAGAGAAATAAATAGTGGTTTTTAAAATAAAAATGATTGCTTATTTTTCACATACGAGTTAAAAAGAATATAAATATTTGATATTAATATCCTCTTAACAATGGAATGGTAAAGTTACTTCGCATTTTGATTAGGAAAAGGAGTAAATTTTACTCAACGTTACCATTCAAGAGTTAAACAGTTCTGCAATCAAGTAGCAACAAAAAAGGATAGCTACTAAACTTAATTAACAGAATCAGAAGCATGGTAAGAAAAAATTCCGATTTATATGTTTATCTTTTCAGTTCAAACTAAAATCCAGAAAATTAGGCTATTTTCCATCAATGAAAACTTGAGTCTTCGTTACTAAGTCAGGACTCGAAAAAATGGGAAGTGTAACTGCTGTCTGAAGATTTGCCGTAAATGTATTCATTTGACGAAACTACCTTGGGTGTGTGCTGTTTGTCAGTTGACCGTAATTCAAAAGTTCTAGAATCGTCTCCCATAATTATTTTGCAGCTTAAAATTTTGACCTAATAATTGAATTTTTCATAAATGGCATTAAATCCCTTTTTATTTAATAAATGTTTTATAGATATTCAATTCTTTTAGAGATTCCAAATAAGCTCTTGAAGAATATTCGATTTCTTACAAATTTCCTGAATTTATGTTATTTAGAGAAAGAGTTGCCTGAGGCCCAAGTGCCATGCAAGAATGCAAAAATGCGTCTCTGTAGTATTAAACAGGTAATGAAATTCGTGCTTTTTAGTATTCACGATTCAATTTTCCAGAATGTTTTCCCCAAATATTTGTAGAAAACAAAGTTCATCTTGGCTTGTTCCATTTTTTCGAATATGTTGTTTACACATAAATATGCTAAGGCAAATCAACCCGAAGAGTATTGCGCTTTTTTAAAATTCCTTTCTTTTTAAATTTTCAAACAAGGATTCGAGTATTCTTTGTTTTGCGAATAAATTTCGAAAAACCGGGATTACAGCTGTTCTTTGATAAACAATAGGTGCATTAAATTGGAGATCTAAGGCACTTTTATCATGGTATGCATAAAACTGCTTAGTGAACAACATCTGAAAGTAAAGTGCTTTTGTATGTAAAACTGCAGAGTAGACTGTACCAGTTGAATGGATGATACGGAGAACTCGTTTGGAAAAATAAATACCGAGTAAAGGTCGTAATCCCTTCTAAATTTCAAATGCCTTTTGCATTTATAAACTTTTTGATATATTTCTGATTCGTTATCAAAGTTTTTACGTTCAGGGAGCAACAAAAGCTAACTTATTTGACAAATCGATTTTAAATTAAGAAAATCAATACTTCTTGTTACTTTGGAATTCATGGACTGGAGTTTAGATCCTTGTATATATACGAATAATTTATATTGAATCATTCAAATCCTATGTGAACAAAACTTGATGGGAAATGAAGATTTCTAGGAAACTTTTTAAGTTCAGAATATTACTATTAAAAGTAGAAATTGACTATTGCTAATAAAGTATTTCCAATCAATTTTACACTGAACAGTTCCTCCAACCCAAATGCAATTTACTGTTAGAACTTACCTTACCGAAGCAACTTATTTATAATTAGTCTGTTCAATTACCTACCGCAAAAGCAGCATACAAAATTCTAAATACCACGTAGAAATAGCCTAGCATAAACATTTGTATTTTTGCGAATTAAATTTAATTTCACGTGACTTTCGTTCATGGCTATTTAATCAGATAATAATTTCATGTTCCACATCACACATTAAAACTTAATTCCGAAAGAAGCCCTTATGCCTCTTTGTTAAAATTAATCGATTAAATTGCATTTTTTAGAAATGTGTTTCTAAGGAGATTTTTATCTAATTCAAACGAATGCTATTAAGCTATTTGTCATAGTTCGAGCTTTTAAAGTAGGTAAAATTACTTTAAAAAAACTCGCTTAAAATAACTATCTTTGCTTATAATTATTTAAAAAATATATTGATAAAATAAGTTATAATTGCAACTACGCTACTGTACAAGACTTAGATTTTTCTCTTTAACACGTTGATCGCCATAAGAATCAAGTACGATTCACACGATGATCAAAACCGATCCATACCTACTAGATAATCAGATGACCCCTCCTCTACTGTACCTACGATATAGCAGAGAAGGAGACTTCTAATTAGATAGATTTTTCGAATCTCAGACGTGAGTCTTGGCTGCTAACGTGTTAATGGCAATCCTTTTACTGGTATCGTTAACCCAGTGGTTATATACGTTATGCATGCACTTGTGTTCGAAAAGTATAAAGTCATTTATTTTCTATCCTTATATATTAAAAATATTTATATTTCTTGATTTTTCAAGATTTTGTAACTAGGGAGATTTAAAATCCTTCATCCAAAATGTCAATTTGTTATAAACCTCTTCTCAGCCTCTTTCATTAAATTTTTCTCAGGTATAATTCCAATTTTAGTTGAATCTTTCAACATATATTAAGAATTCACGGTATATGGTATTCTCGAATTAGAGCTCTCGTGATCACAAGCTAGCTACCCAATTCAATATTCTCTGTGTATATGTGCCAGGTGCATGTTAAATATGTGATATTTGGTTCAAGATCATAGTTCTAGCGTTGGTTTGATAGGCTTAGGAGTCCTGATCTTTGCTTGACCTAGGCTCGAAATTTCTCTGTCTTCCCCACGACAGCCCCAGTGTAACTATAAAACATAACGTAAATTAAACTAAATTAGGCTTCAGCATATATTAGTTAATTTGTGTCATAGCATTTTTGAAATAAATCTAGACGGAATAGGATTTAAAGTATACCAAGTTGACATACTTGATAGATCTTTGGATGATTATAGACTCGAACTCACAATGGTTCGTAATTGACATTTTGCCACATGACCATAACAGCGCACCATTTTCATGAAAAATAAATACTGTGTTATATCCTTATTTTTATAAATCTATGGAAACAACTATATAAATTTTCAATATGATTGTTTTAGAGCTTACAAAAATTGTGTTATGTTAAGGCATTTATTTATTGTGTAACAGCCTCCATCGCACTTCCAAACAGGGAGAAATTCAATCAGATAATCTTCTGCTGAACGGTTAGAAATATTCCGTAGAAGAAAGAAACAAATTGGTGTAGAATAAAACTGGCAGGAAGGTCGTGGAGGCCGACTCAAGGGCTTTGATTCGCATCCCGGATTTTCAAATAACATTTCTAGACAGAAAAAGAGCTAAAGATTCGGGAGTGAATACGACCTGTTCAACAAAAACAAGAAGGGAGCTTCTTCTTAAGGAGATATCCGAAAAGTTTTACGAAGTTAGTAAGTCAAGAAGTGACTTTTTACCGTTCAATATATAGGTATTGAATTTCCTTTAGCAACAGAGAGAAAAAATCTTATTGTTCCCTTCCGTTTTATTTTACAAAGATTTTGACGTCTGGAAAAATGTCTCTTATGTGTTTATGGGGATTTTATTGCATGATTTTTAAAGCAGATGTAATAGCATAAAACCGTTTTAAAAATGCCAATAAACAAAACTTATAGAATATTTTACTGGAATATAATTAATTTTGATGGAATTTTTTTTTAACTTGGTATAGTGGTATTGAAAAATCAATTATTGAAAGTGTACGTTATGGACCATATCAAAAAGGAATTAATATAGTTCAAGGTTGTGAATAAACTTCACTAAAGGACCTCTTAACAAGATATTTCATTTATATATCATTTCAATTTATTTATTATTTAAATTTTTCGCTTACTTACTTTATTTACAATCAAAACTTTACAGATCAGGAAATTTGCATATTTGGAATAAAACTGCATTGAAGCCCATTCTTCCCCATGTTTTAAAAATTAATTATGATTGATATTTGATTTAGAAAATTTAGTAATTAACGATAAAAACTAAAAGAAATTGCTCAGGGTTCCTTTATCCAGTTAAACATTCATATAAAAATTATACTTGATATATTTGTACCCCAATAAGGAGTTGTGTTGAATAATTCATCTATTTAAATGTGTTTAAATTTAAATGTGCCAGGTAATTTGTAAAATATGCAATCTTGTTTTCAAAATACCTCGACCCTAAAATTGATAGTTCAATATACGATGAATTATCAAAAATAAGATTCCTTCAAACTGCTCTAAAATAAATTTTTAATTAGATTACCCTAATTAAAGGCTACTTCCATTATCTCGAATTTTAATTATTTTTTAAATCTAAAAATAAACAAATGAAATGCATCTTCTAAAAATTTTGTTGCAAAAATACTTGTTTGCCTACTCTCCTTTTTTCTCTTATGTTAACATAAATCTAATATGATGTTCTGTTTTTAAAATGTATTGGAAATATTCCGACGATGAAAAACAAGTTTTCGAAAAAAGACATCAATATTTTAAGAAACATGCATTTTTTACTTAACTCACTTTTACTTGTGATCCTTTTTCGAAAACTAGGAAAATGTGGTATCCCACAATTACAATTCTATCCCAATTAGCAAAAGCACAAACCACTGGCTGAAGTAAACAACAGCGGTTGCAATTGCCCCTAACAAAATCTTTCATACACAAGAAATTAAGGTAATATCCGTGAATCTATACATGATAAATCTTGAGACTGAAAATGTATCTCGCTAAATGATGGAACAGTACTAACTGATTAATCAAATCAGAAGTTCGGATACGCCCATTCTAGTGCATTCTGTTAAAGACACTGCGTCGATGCATATTTCAGAATGATTGATTTAAGCTGATTCGTTTCATTGGTGTACTAGTTTCAGTGTAAGGAGAAATCTGTTAGACTAGCTTCTTAATTCTGAAACGTTGGTATTTGTATTAATCTTTCAGGAAACTATTATACGTAAATTTAAGATATTTATAATAGTTCAGAAATTTATATTTCGATGGCGTAGTCATCTTCCATACAACATGAAAAAATGAATGTAACAAGTAAAACGAAAACTAAGTGTAAGATTGCATTGCATACCTTTGTAATTCCTTTGAATCTCTTATTTGACTTCTTTTCTAACTAAAGCTTTCAACTCCTTTTATATAAAAATTTCTATCAATGACAAAATAACACTTTTAAAATATTCATTAGTTTCATTTTGCACAAAATTTTAAAATAGTCAAGTCCAGAATACAGAATCTCACCCCTAAATCATGGCGCTATGCATTGATTTATTTTTGCAATCCCAGGAAAAACACAACGTATAGAGATGGATTTCACTTAATAATGTGACAGTGAACTCACTTTATATGAGACATATTAGTAACATTTTAGACTCCTGAAGTCATTTATATGTCATATTATCTGGTTTAAGAACGTTAGATTTCATAAAGTTATAATTCATTCAGTTCAAAACTTTCCAAATAAATTATATAAAACTGATATTATATTATTATTAGATGAATTTGTCACAATTTGATTTGCATTTATATAATGCGCGTCAGAACAAATGCTTAAATAATCACATGTAATTTAGGATAGTTCCACAAATTTCTTTCTCTGAAACTGAAAAGATATTTTTAACAGAAGAAAAAAATAATTATCGATTCAAATTCGGCATGTGTTAAATTTAATAGCAAAAATATCATTTTTATTTCTAATGTTTAACCATTCTATTATCTTTATTTCCAAAGCTTAACTAATTTAACATCTTTATTTCCAAAGCATAACCAATGAATATTGCTGATGTTATTCAGCAAAAGGTAGCATATTTTGACAGTCTGAAAGAAATATAGCTTAACATATTTCTCTCACCTCTTTGATAATGATACAAAATAATTAAATAAGATTCAGAAAGAAATACTGCGAACCAACGACAAAAGAAAAATATTTCTCCCTTTTAAAATTGCTATCTCAAAGAGATTATATTTCGGTGAAGAATTAAAAATAAAAAAAAAATAAAAGTCATTTTTTTCCTGAAACTTTTTGACTTAAACTTTTTCTTATAATCTATTGTGAAAGCATCTTGAAAACCATTTCGCTGTGAGTAATAACCATCGTTTATATCTTGACTGCCACTGTTTCTGTTAGTGTTTACGGTGTGTTACACTTATGGCTACAGTCTAGTCATTTTTATTCTTGGTTTGGCTGCCAACAATGATTGCCCGGGAGTGGCCGTTAAAAGATAGAAAAGAGAGGAAAAGAATTGCAACTGGACAATAAATGGCAATCTTCAACTTTCCTCCTGGGTATTGTCGTCAACAGAAGGCCATTATTTCGAATCTTCATGCCGTAAATTATAGTACCGAATTAGGTAAAGTGTTTCGATTGTATCTTCGATAGCGATTCATTTTTAACAACTAAAAACATTTTTCCCTGAAAGTTGTTTTAGTTCGATCCAAAAATTCATGTAGTCTTTGACCAGGATGAAATCCTTAAGTGGAAATTGAAAAAATGAAAATAAAATTCGTTGTTTTACTCTTATTAATGCTTTTATATCTGAGCAAATAACTTTTGTTTGCTTCACTATTAGATATTGATTGCAATATTTTAAGAATACCAGAAACTGAAAAGAAACAATATAAAAATAAAAAGTAGAAGCGAGATGGTTTTTTGAGGATTTGTAAGGACATTCTCTTGCTAAGAATATGCGTTTATAAATTAATTTATTTTATTACAAAACAAACCTGTCTTTTTGATTCACGAGAAGCGACCTGAGAAACCAGAAATGAACTTCATATTCATTTCTCTTTTTTTCGAACATTGACAAAGTACACATTTTAATAGTTTTAAAGTTTTCTTTAAAAATTTGAAAATAGACCTTACATTTGAATACAGAAATCTCTCTCATATTTCTTATATCCTTCTGCGTGGGCATCAAAGAAAATATATATATGAGAATTCTGATTTTATTTCTGAGGTAAATAACCTACAATTTAGCACGCCTTTGCCTCAGAAACTACCTAAGTCCTACACAAATGTCAAATCTTCCTTGAGGTATGAGTTTGAAGTCTAAACAACTTCATTCCTTTGAAGTTCTTTAATTTTTCGTTTCTCTAAAAATATTTGTTTCTCAAGATCTGATTTTTACATGCAAAATGTAGGATTGCTCAAGGTATGATGATGCATACGAGATAGAAAGAAAAAGTTAAGCAGTACATGCATATATTAAGCATTTGTTAACATACAGTTTATTACATTCATTGCAATAACTTATTATCTGAATATACTTTATTCGTGAGCAGAATATTTTTTACATCTTTACAGGCTTACCTATTTTCATAATACAGTTCATATTTATTTGAGATTATGATATAAAAATTCTTTTCTCATTCAAACAAATACAATGTAAAACACATTAAGATGGCATAAAATTTGTGAAAATTACATTAAATTATGATTATTTATAAAGAATAATTGCTAAGTGTACGAGTCAGGTAAAATCATGGTTTCAGATTTTGATTATGATGAGATGAGCCTCAGATCTCATCTTTAAAGTCCCTTGCATGAGTTAAACTTTGAAGTTTTCCGATGCAAGGGAGATTACTGCCTCTCTATTGAAAACAATGATTGCTTAAAAACATGTGTTTATCAATGCGATGAAGCGAGCAATTCATATTATGTCAGAACTGAAAACATATTACTGAAAGTATCTTGCACAACTATCTTTAATTTAGCAGTTATAGGAGCAGCCTGTCTTTCTAACCCGCAAATTCCTTCAAAATCTTTTCTGGCACATTAAACTGTCGCTTCGATATATAGGTTACAGTAAAGAAACGGGCGATTTGGGACACTTGAAAAGTAATGTGAAGAAGGTGAGAGCTAAATAAATCGTCTTCAAAAGGCAAATCCTTTTCGTTTATTCTTTTAAAGCGAGTAGTCATTATTAATAGAGATAAAGGCCTTAAGTACTAAAGAATATACGCTATCTCTGAAGCTTATTTAATGAAAACAACAATAATTACAAAGCAACCAGAAATACATCGTGTATTTTGAGTATATTATCTTACACGTAAATACATAGTTCCTTATGTTCATGCTCTCAGAATAAGGGTAAATAACCTTGAGAAAACATGGTAATAATTTGTGGTCCAAAGTTAGTGAAAAAGAGCGATAACATATGACAACAATCCCATTTTCCTAGACACAACACGTAACAAAATTCCCATTTTCCCAGGTATTATACGTAACAAAAATCCCATTTTCTTAAGTGAGACGCATTTTTATTAATGTGCAAGTTGCTGCAAAGCCTTCATCCGGAATTTGAAATACTTTGCTTTTTATCAGGTTTATATAATTTGCTTTTTATCAGGTTTGTACCATTTGCTTTTTATCAGGTTTGTATCATTTGCTTTTTATCAGGTTTGTATCATTTGCTTTATATTAGGTTTGTATCATTTGCTTTTTATCAGGTTTATCTATGGCTATGTAAAGCCATATGTCTGATGATAATTTTAAATCCACCCATCTCACTATCGTGGAGTATTTTCATGTAAATCACATTGGAAAATAGGCATCTTTTAGATATGTGAATTTACATTCAAATACATGATGCGCAAATTTATATTCAGGATCTGACTATATTTCGAGATACGTTTATTACAGAAATTAATTCGAAAAACTTATGTTCATTGTTCCATATGTTTAATGGATAAAGTACCTCCTCTGAGGAAAATTAAACATACTTTTTACTAAAACATTTAATTTTTTAAAAATAATTCTCTTAAATCTTGAATATTTTGATCATTCGGATTCTCAAATACATAATTAATCTGCCTTTCAAATTATATGCAAAATAATGCATTATATCCTTAAGGTGCCATCACCTCTGTAGGTACCCTTTATTATAATGATAGAGCACTAACTACGCAGCAATAACCATTATCTTAACATAGTACCACGAATCTATTCATTAATGTAATTGATAAATTGTATCACTTCCCAATAATGCGACATTTATCTATATAAATCATGAATGATAACCACCCTTAGCAGGTTCCATGCATTTAAGTGTAATCAACTCCATTTCATCCATCATAAGGAGTAAAATTAAACATGCAAAGTCTATCGCAACATTTAATTACCGATAATTTAATGAATGCCACAGGTGGCCTATCGATTAGACGTACCACTAGCGAACGATTATCAGTATCCATCCCTAAAAGTTCCACCAAACAGGTAGCGAGTTCCAATGTGGTACTTCTCAGCGAATATTTGACGTTCATAATTTAATTTCAGGTATTCAGGACACATGGGAATCAGCCCAGGCGTCTTCTATTTTCGGAAAATTTAATTTGAATTCATTTAAACACGTTCGCCAATTTGTGGTAATTGATTAGTTGCCGTTGCGTAAGCCTGCAATAGTGAAATTCCTTTCTAAAAGTAGGGTGTTACGGTAATTAGATCTTGAGCATGTCCATCTTGAAAGTAGGGGCTTAATTCGACCTAAGAATTACGCTGTATTTAGAACCTAGAGTTCCTGTCTAAAAGGCTTTAATAAGTCCTTGGGAATTTCATTCGGACAAGATGAGGCGGATTTTGTACGCTTATTTCCACTTAAAACCTAAGATGAAATAATTTGCAGCGATGAGGAAAGGATTATGGTGAAAATGCGCATTTGTAAGATAAGTACAAAGATTAAGAATGCATCAAAAGTTAATTATATTCGGATTATGCGTGTCTGTTGTATAAAATATTTATTCAAAGTTGCAAATTACTCAAATTAGTACATTTTCATTTACAAATGGAAAGCACAATGGAGTTAAACGTCTCTTCTGTATAGTTAAACAATGCGGTGGATTTATCTGTTGGATAATAACACATTAGTCCTTGCTTCCATTCCTATTGTTCCGGATAATTTAATGTAGAATACGTTTTAGAAATGAGTTAACTATTTAGTAAGTTGAAAATAAAACTGCAATCTAAAAGCCAAAATGATAAGCTAAATAGTTGTAGCTAGTACTAGCTACAACTATAGCTAGTAGGAGTAAAGATTTGAAAATCAAAATAAATAAATTTATTAAAAAAGCATAATTTTGTTATCATAGATGTAAAATCTGATGCTCTAGTAATTATTACTACATATATTTAACAAAAAGATGATTATTATTTTAATTAAATATTATGTAAACAATCCTACTGTAAAAAATATAAATAAAGTCAAATAACGCAGACTATTAATATCATACGCGTAATTACATTTAACTATAATATAACTAAAAAATCACCCGCCATAGTATGACGTGCACAAATTTCCTCTTCATTCAAGAGCTTCCCCGTCAAATTTGACGTGTTTAAATAGATATATATGCGAGAGAAATGTTTAACATTGATTGAAAACAAATAAAATAAACATATGTTTTATGACAGGAAATATATATATTTTGTATTTACATATTATTTACATATTTTTTTATTCAAAAATCCACTTGGTAAACAACATTCCCTGTGAAGTATTTTCCGTTGTTTAATAATTTTCCTGTACTTTAGATGTCTTTATGTAAATTTTAATGATGCCAAAAAATATTATCATATTATATCATCACGATTGCATTAAATAATCAGTTGCACCTTGGCGTCCAAACTATATCACGCTCGTGATATACCACTGACGTGATTTACTACTTTCTATTGAAAAACGGAAATTAATTTGAAATATATGATTAATATAATTTAAAAGTTTTCGAGAACTATTGATCACAGCGAGATAAATTTTATATCAATCGATAGCAAATTTTATTTCACTATTTGAGAGCTATTAAATTTGAAATTAGAACGATAATTCCTTTTTCAAATTTAAAATTACTGAAATTTAGGTGCTCTAACAATGAAATAATGCTATTTAATGTTCCGCAGTGCTATGGTTCGAATTTTATTGTTGGTGGCGTCACAGCGTTACCGGATCAGTGAGAGACAGATCTGGACTATTATATTGGTAATACGGAAAATATATTTGTTTGATTGCCTCTGTGTCACAAGATTTCTGTTTAAACGATGAACAGTAGCGTCATGCCATTCCGAAATCACGTTCTAAGTCAACTGTTCTGTTTTTGACTTTAAAAATTAATTATTTCTTAGGTTATACAATTATGAAATAGAAATTAAGCCAATGCTGATATTTCTACTCAGTTTTTCCATAATATCTAAAATAATTATTGCAGAACATTGCTTTACATAGGCCTTAAAAATCAATCAATTATCTTTTTAATGATACCAATTTTGTTGATGTGCAATTTTTTTATAACTTCAATATTTTTCTCTTCAAAATTAATTTTAAATCAAATTTCTGCATTGTGCTTTTTTAAATACAACTTATTTGTGCTTTCTCTTGTTGTAATTAAACCAAACTGATTCTATTGTTACATAACATCGTTTTCTCACGTGGTTTTGCCACTTTTAACGTTATGATGAGAATGTTGCTTTCTTTTAACATTAACGCGAAAGCAGGAATTTTATTTCAGCTTTTATTTCGTAGCATGCACAAATTAATAGGCATGCACAGTAATCCAATTTCTTTCAATTTAATTTTAAGTGATCCTGATGAGTATGAATATACATCCAGTAATTCCGTTCCTACTGAAGGGAGAGGACCTCAGGAGAAAAAGAAGGAACTCTATGACTGTTTTTCCAGCAAGACATACAAACACCATAAATAAAAGAATGGTACTTCGGGTCATGGCAATAAAAACCATGATATGAAGGAACTTCTGTTGTCGCCTTTGAAATAATTGGAAAGAAAAAATTGAATCCTGAGAGTGACTATGTGGTTCTAAGTATGGAGACAAAAAGGCGAGAGATGTTTATCTGCTGATTGAGGGGCCAGACGATACGAGACAAGGCGGAGAAAAAGAAATCAGCGAAGAACGTGGGAACGAAAAGCTGTTTTATTAAGTTTTAGGTAAGAATTTATAAGTGCTATAAATGTTATATTTTTTCTCTAGCAGTGTCGGGTGTAACAGGCAGGATTCACATATATCCAGATCAATAAAGGCTTCAATAACTTAAGAAAATTCATGCAATAAATAGTTTATGTATCTTTATATTATTTCAAAAATTTGCTTACCTTCCTGTTTTCATTACATTTTTTCTTGCTTTTAAATGAAAAAAAAAAAAACTCAGGAAATGACTGCATTTATATTTTCGTATTCTAGCATTTGAAAGGTCAGTATGATCATCAAAGTTTTTTGATGCTGACATTGACGTTTCAATACACATTTCACGAATTAGATTAGAAGCTGGTTTTATATTAATATATTGAGGAGATGAGGAATCTTTAGTAGGAAGAGACTGGCTGAAGGAAAGTAAAGTATTTTTGTATTCATTTGAAGTATTCCATCAACTATCCCTGGAATCTTTACCAATAGAATCTTGAAAGGGATTTTCTGACAAAAAGACTTTTTCTTTGTTTAGTTTTAAAAGAATGTTTTTACTTGATTATAATTAAAAATTACCACAAGTAATCACAGCATCTGTAATAAAAAAATAATAAAAGCAGTTTTTAAAAAATTCACGTTTATTAGTTTACTAAAATATAAATGATATTTATTTCAAACATTTTCATCTTTTTAGTCTTTATCCTACATTTCATTGTTATAAATATGGTATATTGAAATCATATAATTGTTTCGAAATTCATTGCAAGATAAACCCAACCGTAAGGAATAACAATTTATTTAAATTGATTAATAAACTGAAAAATTTAGTCCTGAAAATATTAAAATAGTGTACTGTCATCGAGAATACACAAATGTTCAGAATTTCAAATATGTTGCATAGATAAAAGTAAGTTAAAAATCGATTACAAAATTCCATTTTTACATATGAGATGATTCATCTACTTTATTTGTTGAAATTCATTTCTGTATTTCATTCATTAATATTGCTTGAAATTTTATTCTTTATATTACATTTGACACAGATTTTATGTGATTTATACATAGATTTATCTTATGATTTATATATTGATTACTGTTCAGGATTAAGTTTATGCATTGTATTGATTTAATTTTATTATTGATTTATATTTGAAACAGTTTAATGCGATTTGATTGGTGCGTACATATTACTAATTGAAATATAATATTCACCTTTTCTCAAAAACTAGAGCTAATCCGACAAAAAGAATCACGTATTCGGAATAAGCACCACGTAATTAACCTAAAATCATTGGAATATCATTGGCTAAAAATCAGTGTTGACCAGTGTTATGGGTTCCTTATTATAACATAGAAGCAAACGGGCCCAGTGCACAAAAATACGTCGACGTTGAACCGGCTTCTCGCTAATGGGGTGTGAAATTTTAAATAAAAGGTGTAAACTCCTATGTAATTTTCAAAATATCAAGGTCCGTCCCAAAAGAGTATTTATGTAACTTAAAATGGATGTGATCTCACTAAATTAAATTAATGTTAGGAAAAAGAAAACGGATGGCAGAGAATCAAACAATAGGTTCTTTATAGGAAATATACTTTAATAATTGTTTCAGAAACTCCAATACAAAGTTCCTACTAATATTCCTTTTATTTATTAATTTGTTTGAACACTCGTTATTTTGATTAGTTTCCAAATAAATTACAATCAAAGCAATTTTTAACCTTTTATGTATTGTAATCCGATATTCTCTGAATAAAAAGTAAAAAGAAAGCATTACTCATTAAATAATTGTTTTTACTAATTATCGATTTGAAAGACGTATAATTTGCTTTAATGGATGATAATTTCCTTAATGGCTGATAATTACAGTAACTATAATTTTCAGATTTTTTTTATTATACCAAATCTAACTTTCTTCGCGATGTAATTGAATTGAACTCAACATCTTTTGTTCTTCGAATTTGGAAAGAAACACATTTGTTTCTTTTAATAGACTACATTCATTGTTAAACGGATTTCCCCCTCTGGAAAGTAGTTTTAAAATGCCACGCATGGCAAAACTATTTCTTTCTTTAGTATTATAATTTTGATTGGGGAATCAATTTTCGCTGCACTGTTCATAATTCAAACGTAATCGAGTATTATACGTAAGTGATGAAACAACGGTATCTAGACATGTGTTTTATGTTTAAAATTAACAAATTATTGAAGTTTTGTAGTTGAGGAAATCGACATCGGATTTCGAATTTCTCAGTAACATATGGAATTGTACAGAGTTTGAATTCTATACTAATACTACTGATCGTTACGTAATTCTTTCTGTGGCAATATCGTCGAATTCAATCTTTATTGAACCAAAGCATGATCCTGAAATGAAGGATGGCTTGCCTATGCCATCAAACTTGGCGGTATTTTACTATCACCAATTCTGATAACAAATAAATGCGTTAATATTATATCCAAGACAAGAAAATACTATACTATATTTCTATACTATATTTCTGTGAACAGAAGACTTCGCTTCAACAAAAAAACCTTCTCCATTGCAGTCTTAAAAGGTTAGCCATTTTTTTTCGAATGTAAATAATTTACACAAGTGTCTACTTTTATCAGCGTACACAAAATTACAATTAAACATATAATTTTACCGTATTAAAAGAATTGTAATCAAATGTCTGCTTTCATCAGTATTAACAAAATTGCAATTAAAAACCAAACCAATTAAAAACCACAATTACTCAATCGCTATTGACTCGTCAAACATTGATACCATTAATACGGCCAAAATTTTGAAACTGAGGAATAAAACAAAATAAATTATGTTTTATTCTTCTATTATGTTATGTTACTAGACGTGCATTTTAATGTCTTCAAATATCATTCATGCCAAATTCGAAGAAAGTTCCAACAGCGAGTTAGGTTTAGAATGCGTAACAAAAAAAATTACAGTCTAACAGACGAAAAGTGAACAGTCGAGTTAAAACCACAACTCGCTTAGTTCGATCAATTAGTTAAGCATTAGACTTTTTGCCATTCTAAACCGAATTTAAAAGTCGTGGGATGAAAATTCATAGTTCATTTGAAAGTTGTGAGATTTTTTTGTTGGTTGAAGACAAGTTTGATCTTGGCAAAAAAATTACGAGAATATTTTGAATACTTCGACTTTTCATATTCATTTCCCTCTTTATTTATTTTATACTAGCCACCTTCGGCGACCAGCCTGTTCGCCGGGAATATGATTTCAATTGAATCTTGCATCGTTTTATGTTCAGGTTTCCCCTAACAACGTGATTTTAAACTCAGATGTCGGTAGATATTAAACTCATGTTCTTTTAGTGGCCTTGCACCTGTTTTGTTCATTATCTACACAAATGTTCTTAGCGTCAAATAACTAACCATATTATGTAACATCTAATTGTACTTTTTGGCGCCATCAATTCTTTTTCCTCTTCCAAAATATGCATTTCACTTCAACATTTTATGCCCAGCGTCATGTTAGCTGGATTAAAACATGCTGAAAAAGAACGAACATAGCAACCATAATCATTCATCTTACTGGATATATTTCTTAATACATGTAATATCTCAGAGAGCTTGGTTTACAGATTCCACAAAAATTTTAATGAAATAAAATATGAAATGAAATTATATATTAGGATATTACCTCGACTTTCAAGAATGAAAAAGAAACACGCATTTAAATATTAGTTTGAACAATGAAAATGGTTTGAATTGAGTTACAACGATGAAAAGTATTGTTATAAATTATGCCAAAAATTGTTTTTAAAAATTTATTAAAATAAGGAAAAAATTGTAAGGAAACTTAATTAATATCAACGAAAACACACACACATTCTCATTTATTATTAGTACACATAATGTGTAAATATCTGTGATACTTCAGGATAATACTAAATACTGTTATCATAATTTGCAAAAAATATGGATGTTCTTTCTTTCCAAATTAGCATCGAATATCTTAAAATCATTTTCTGTACAATGCAAGAAAAACAAGAAGGATTTTGCAAAGCAAAATTTTATTTCGGAAACACTGATATTATATTTCTAATAGAAGTGCTCATGACCGTATAAAATCAGCTACTGATATCCATTATGAATGAATACTTCATGAATGACTCATTTTCTCCGACTCTTGCTCTTTGTTTCCATTGAAGGACAATTGATCCTGGAGAAGCTCGAGAAAAGGATAATATTTTAACACAACTGCTACCGACGGTTATGAGAAGTTGCGATCGCGTTGAATTGGGACTTTAGTGGAGTGTGGATAGAATCGAAGTCGTGATGGAAGAGCTTTCATTAAATGCCGAAAACCGGTATTGATCTAGAGATATGGAAGAGTAACACTCAATTCTCCATTAGGAGAAATCGATGCTTCAACATAGGAAATTCTGAATTTTTAACAAGCTTCTTAAAATTTACATTTCGTTAATATCGGACAATCCATAAGAGATTTCAATTATTTGTCGAAAAATATAATAATTTCATTAAAGAATTTAAAAAATCTATTTATTCAGATTCCTTTTTGTTGGTTTCTCTCATTCCAATTATCGATTCCACTGAAGATCCGCCGTGTATGGGGCCTGTTGCACGCTAAATCATACGTAGTGGTCAAACGTCCTCCCGTTGGCGTGGCGTGGAAGTTTGGAGAGGGGGGTGCCAGCTCAGGTGTCGGCCTCGTCATCTGACCGAGGTTCAAAATTACGAGGTCCGTCCCAAAATAGCCCTCGTGTTGCTTCAAAACGGGACGTTAATATAACTAAACTAAACTAAACTAAACTAAACTCATTCCAATTATTTTGTTTCTAGTTTGATTTAACATTTTTGGACTTGTTGATTTGTTGTTTTTAATCTTACAAATGAAACCGGAAATAGCATTTTTCGTTTTATTTAATTAACTCTTAAATTTAACATAAGAATGATAAACAAAGAGAAAAAATATACATCCTATAGACATAAAACCCATAAAGCAAAATGTCATTTTCACTCTTTTCCATTCCCAAAGCGATCTTTTAAGAACTTAAATTTGCTGATTTCTAAAAGTTAACTTCGTCACAAAATTTCTTTTCTGTTATCAGTGTAAATAAGACTTCAGTATTATGAAATGAAGCTATATTCATAGTAATATTTGGAAATAAGTCTTTTGCAATTAGAAATGCTAGACCAAAGAAGATTAGAACCACCGTCACCTTTTGCATTTTAATATGCATTCTGCATATTTATACAAATCTCTTTACGTATTAAGACTCCAATTCCCCAGGTACTAACTTTCTATAATACTCTATTTAATCCACATGAGATAATCATTGGCTCCGTAAAGAAATTGTAAAAATATCAATTATCATCGTTGGAAATCAGTATTTTACATTTTAGAAATTCTATACAAAATAGGATTATAACTACTTTCACCTTCTGTGTTTTCAAAATTCTTCCGATTATTTAGACAAGACCCTATTAGCACAAGATATTTTATGATATTTCCACGATGTCCCTACGATATTCAGAATGTCGCACAACATTGTAAAGATGCCGTATGAATATTGTAGAACAAATTGTGCTAATGGGGGTGGGGGGTGCGATTGCCGCTAACAATTGTTCTAAACCAGAGGTTCCCAACCTGTAGTTTGAGTATCCCTGGCAGTACGCGGCGTACAAGTTAGGGGTTCACGAAAGTAATGTTGGTAACGGCGATAAGTACGAAACACAAGAGATTGGAATGAAAACAAAAGTTACGTGAAAAAAAGTTAGTGTGAATATGTTTTTTTATGCAAATTCAACAATTTACTGTATAGCATTGAAAGACATGTACTAAGAACACAGTTTTTTTAGAAATAAAATAACTAATACCTTTCATGAAAATAGAACTTGTGGAAAGAACATTCTCATCTTATTCGTATATTATTAACAAATATCGCATTAAGCCTGACGTACCTCTAGGCATGAAATTATATCTGTATTCATTTGAACCGAATTTTATAAAACTCAGCTCTATGATGGAAGTTCAAGAATTGTATTGAAATTTGTCATTTCCACGGAGCTTTTTGTATTAATTCATATAATCTAGGTCTCAAGTACTTGTGCGCACTATTTTAACTGTAACCTGCTATAACTGTTGAACGAGAGTTTTTGTTTGTGTTTTCACTTCCTGTTTCTACGAATAAATGTCTTGCATGGAAGAATGACGGGTTATTTTCGTATTATGAATCCAGAATTGTTTTAAAGCCACGGTTTTTTTAAAAGCTATTTTTTAAGCAATTGCAGTCATTGATACGCTGCTAGCGTAATGAGTTATTTCTTTGCATACCGGATAACAGAACAAAATTGTGTTACATTTGATTGACTGTCATTACAAATTAATGTGAATGCATTTCAAAATATTTCTGTCATTTGTTATGTCATGGAACTAATACTATAAAAATTCTTTAAAATCAATCAAAAATCAGCTACACGTTATCAAGTTAATTGGAGACTTTTGACTCGAAGATAACCTAAGCCTTTCATATCAATACAAACTCTTTGCGAGAAGGGTTGGTTGGCAGGTATGACAGAAGGCGGTACTCAAACATAAAAAGGACTAATCAAGAAGTACGAGAAGAAATGAAGGTTGATATCCACTGTCCTAAAGGAAGGTTAATTTTGGAAATTGTGTTTTTAAAGGATCCGGCTTTTCGAAAAAGAATTATAATAATAACAGAAACTCAGGTACTCGTTCTCTCTATCCAGACAGCAAGCGACTAGTTGTCTTTTCAAGCAAATTATTAACAACCCCAACTTGCACAATTGCCCACAAACACTGTTCCTTATCTGTGCGTGAGTTTGATTTAATGGCTCGAGCGCAAGACTTGCTCACGTTATTGTGGATTATCTCGAATGATTTAGTGCACAGATGAAAGGGACAGTTTCATTGTATTTAATCCTTTCAATCTGCTGCTCACTGAATATGATTGTTTAATAACCTCATGAAAATGAGAAATATCAATGAGGTTTTTTTTTACATGTTTAGAGACATTTTCCAACAAAATGAAATTAACATTTTTATTTTTACTGAATAGTACAAAGATATCTTCACATCATATGTTTAGCAACATAAATCAAAAGTATGTAAATTATTTGAAATACGTATAAACAGTTCTATTTGTAAAAATGTGATGTGAATTTTGAAACTTAAAAAGAAAACAAAAATAATTTAAATTGAAGATATTATAATATTAAGAGATTATAATGGTACAGATTTTTTAAAAAAGTATTTTGGTGACAACGAGGCTCACTTTACTTATTCCTCTCGAGATTGTTCTTAGTCGTTTTTTAAACAACACAATGACTTTTTATGAGTTGAACATGTTATTTTTAACAGATCACATAATATACATATTGGCAGCGTCTTATTTATGTTGCACATTAGAAACGACACTTTCCATGTAGTCATTGTGTTTACTTCTGGATTCTTCAGCTAGCAAAAAGTTCCGGAATACTTTTCATGGATTTAAAAAGTTATTTTTCCAACTCTGTGCTAACTTCTATGTTACTTTTAAATATATAACTTATACATCACCAAAATTATATCTTGATGGTGTATTAATTCTGTTCTAAAAAATATCCATTTTTCTACACGAAATGACTTTTCAGTACATCTATGTTCACAGAGTGCTTATGGTCTATGCAATGTTTTCATTGAATGTTTTTATTACTCGAGATTAATAATTAGTAATGTAGCATGATAAAGTACTCGTAGTGAAATATCTTACACTGCATAAATTTAAGAAAAGTTTTTTCATAAATTGTATCATTCATTATTTTTGAAATACATCTTAATCTTTAAAATAAATCATAAGTTTTTGTTTCAAATTCTTTCTTTTGACAACTTTTTCCCTCTGTCGTTTGTTTTATATTTTTGGCACACAACTGATGCTTCCGAATGTAAATTTTTATAATCTTTCTGTTATTTTGTTATAACTGTTTGACTGCTTAAATTCTGTTTGATGGTATTCGATAAAGATAAATGACTTATAAAGGTGTCTTTTAAAATCCATAATTTGTTCTTTTCATCTTAAGATATAGAGGATATAATTAATTCTATAAAAATTATGTTCATCTAATTGCTTTCCTTCCATTGTAAGGATAAACGTTGAATTCAAATCCTAACTTGCCTTTCAAATAAAAATATCTTTTTATCCATTTGATGATATTTTCACTTTGTTCTTAAACTTTCCTTTCCTGGAATACATCAAACATATCTGGATGACATATAATTTAGTGTTAAAATATAGAAAATCAATGATTCAAATTTTCGCTATGTATTTACGACATTTCTACGGCTTAGTAAGCTATAGTAACGTATACTGTTGCCAAAAATTAAATATAATAATTATATAAAAATCAGAAGATACAAAAAATAAACACTCTAAATAAATTCGTTTGGCGATTTTGCAAATGAATAAAAGTGAAAAATTCAATAAAGTGAATTTTTTGAAAAATAGAAAAACTATAATGGAAGAAGAAAATGTGTTCTTTTGTAAATTAATGAAATAAATTTCCTAACTAAAAATATCTTTTTTTTTATTTGCATGTACGAAAACTAGACACTAGAATTATGTTTCAGAATTTATTTCTTAGATAATACTTCCTGTTATAAACGGAAACAATTTAATTCCTGGATAACAAAATCCATTACCAAAAGTTTTGAAAAGTGAATCTAACTGGGAAAGGGTTTCTCGAAAATTTATTCAAAGTTTCGCATTAACATGAAATAAAACTTCCGCATACGCATGTTTACTCATATAATACAGTTTATTTCTACATCATTCAACACCAATAACTACCGAAAAAAGTAATGAAAGTGGAAAACTGAAATAGCTTGCTGAATTGTTCTTTAATCTCTTTTGTTGTTGCGCATTAATTTAAAAAGTCATCTGGACTCGTGGACAGAAAGTCATTTAGCAGCACCTAAGGAGAGGCAGAAACTGGAGCTCTCGACGTCACATGATACGACAAGACAATGCTAACGAATCAATAAGAGCAGATGATGAATTTCGGGAGACAAAAGGCACGCCCTTTTCTAAGCCCGGTTGTCCTATCACTGGTGGTGAGAAAGCAGCTGCTGGGGAGAGAAACGACGCGTTAAGTGCAACGGAAGAGCTTCCGGTTTCAGCGAAAATGTCTCGGAATGGTTGCGGGGGATTTTTGTTCTGTATGGAGTTGAGTCCCGGATGCATTAAAAGGATTCAAAAGCTCGCAGGGAAACGTGTTGAATGAATTAAAAATACCTTTTTGCATATGTGCCTCCTCAGGAGAATCTGGGCTTACTTTTGTTTCGGATTGAATTGAAGAGTTTATGATCTTTCACACTTACCCATTCCATTCATTTTGAAGGGAAAATCAATCAATGTAAAAGATTCCAAATGAAAAGATTAAAAATTTATATAAACTAACCGCCTTTGGTGACCAGTTTGCTAGTTTATTTTCATTTTAATTTCAGATCCGGAAATATACTATGATATTGCTTTAAATAAGCATTTTCCATCAGCTACAATATGTATTTTACAGTATTCTTGAGATGCAATGCTGATTCAAACGCATGAAACAAAAAATATGTTTTAAACTTACTTAAAAATTTGGATCATTCTGATTGGTTAGCTGTATATTCAAATATATTAGCGAAAATAATTGGTGAAATCGGTTCAGTTGTTGAGGTTTGTGGCCCTGTCAAAATATTATTTTGCGATCTTTCTAGGAAATGGAGGGCTGTGGGGAAAAGATGACCATTGATAAAGTATCTGGGGATCATAAAGTGTCATATAAAATAAAAATTGTTGAACTAGGTACAGTGCAACTATCTAGGGAACTCTGTTTTCCCCGTAGAGAATGTACAATGAGGATAGTGTTGTTAAAATTTCTTCCGAAAATGGAGAGTAATGGTGGTGTGCAATCGACCATTGATGAAGTATCTGGGACAATGAGCTTTGATAAGAAATAAAAATTGAAGAAATTTTTCCGGTAGTAGAGCTGGAGGGCCCATTCCTCGGTTTGGTTAATTTTTTTAAATGTATCGACATCTTAAATTAACATTTGAAACTGATTTTTTAAATGTTTTCTTTTACATTTTTGAGAAGTCCGGATTTCTTTTTGTTAATAATACATTTGAATATCTGACACAGTTGCAACTTCTATGCAGTAACTGCCCTCATTCAACGGTTGAGCTCTGAAATTTCCCTGCACACACAATATTTAATTTCCCACAGTAATATTGAATACATATTACCGAAACACAGCCATATCTGTTTGAAAACCTTAATAATTCTTTATCCAACATAATAAAGGAATCTTAGAAATACAATGAATGTGCCATAAAGGCAAAATTAGCAAAAATAATAGTTATCAAAGTGAGGAACAAAAAGCAATAACTCTATAAAAAATATCTGTCATAAAATTTCCAAAACACATCTCAGGACATTGTTTTTATTTCTATTTAAGATATCACTTATTCTACGACATTCGTTGGGAAAAGAAATCCCTTCCTGCTCATTCCTTAAAAAGAATTTTAAATCGCAAAAGTAGACGTAACACTGAAAGTGAGAGAAATTTGAAAAGGAACATCTCATCAGAGACTTTCTCTATTCTTAACAAATCAATTGGAAGTATACATTTCTGGAAATCTTTCAGAAGTAAACAAACTCTGATTTTAGTTAAAGGGTGAAAATACAAGAAAAATAAGCCTCCCTTGTTCTAGCTATAATATTTCCGAGTATGATACACACTTCGTGTCCTCATTTTCTTGCTTGGTTTGTAGTGGTCCTACAAAGTGAAACTAAAAACTGACATTTGCCACGAGGTTCAAATCCAATTG
>BGPR01001849.1:0-69407 GCA_013235015.1 Araneus ventricosus | reverse complement strand
AGCATATTTTAAACCAGGCAGGCAAATATGTAGGTTAGGTAATTGAAACCAACTCTAACCCACATGTTTGCTAAAGTTAGTGGATTTAAGTATGAACCCCTGTTTCAGCAAATTTACCAAATATATTTCTTTCATTTTAAAAAAATCAAATTATATAAAGCACTGAAGTCAGTCGCATTACAATATGTGTGAGTTCAATTAATTAAGAATTAAATCTATATAGTTAAAATAATTTATCAAAGCCATGAGATAGCCCCTAACAACAACCAGTGGACTGATTTTGGCAATTTATATTTCATATGGAAGATCATGACCTCTGGATGTCACCAATGGTCTTGTGCCCACCACCCTACCAACTTAGAGAGAAATCGAAAAAATAGTTCTTCACTGAACATTCTGTATGGGGAAAAACCACCATGAAGTTCACCAGCTCCAAACACTGGACTGATTTCGACAATTTGTATTACATATGACAGCTTATGACCAATAGATATGCCATCAATGGTCACTTGCCACCCACCATCTTCCATTTTCGAGATATATTGCAAAATAAAACTTTGGCAGAATCCCTCAACCATTACAACCGCTAATTTGCTAATTTATTTTGCCAAGTTACAAGTATAGCTACAGACTATTAAAATTACGGGCGGATCGCCGAAGGCTGCTATTTAATGTTTAAATATGAGCAGAAATATAAAATATATGCTCATCAATTCATTTTTTTTAAATGTTTGGCACATTTTTGCTGTATAAACTAACACGGTTGTATGCTGTATAAATCTGAAAATACTTTCAAAATACATTCGTTTAATTTAGTTAGGAAGCCAGGCGTGTGTTTATTTGGCAAGGACCTCGTAATTTTGAACCGCGTTCAGATGACGAAGACGACATCTGAGCTGGTACCCCCTCTCGAAACACTACACCAGTGAGAGGACGTTTGACGCCTCGACATGAGATTTAAAGTACAAAAGGCACACATACGCTGCGGATTTTCAGAGCAATGGAATTTTTAAGTTAGAACACTTTCGCCGCGAAGCTGAGACCTTACTACTAGGTCACCGCTGACTTTAAAAATACATTCAATTGACAGCGTAACAAAATGCAGAAATAAAATTCTGAAAATAATGAAGTTTGAAGCATTTATAGTAATCCATGCGATTTTCAAATGAATAAAAAAATTAATAAGATATTTAATTTTCAGTGATGAGATAAATTTATATGGTAAAAAATTAAAATATTTCTTTTCGGCGCGAGCAATTTCAAAATCCATATTTTACATTTAACGAAGGCTTTTAATTTTGCAATTCAATTCATATCCTACACATGTGGAATACTTCAAGAAATGTATACTGTAAGTTAAATAATAAATTGCATAGCATATATGTTAAAGCTATTTGAAGGAAATAACTTAATGAATCCAAACCAATGAATTCCAAACTTTAAAATGTATCATACCACAGTTGAAATGCACTTGACTCTCTATTTTTCTTTCCTACAACATATTTTCTGTTTCATTCAAAGAATACCTCAAACTTTTTACGAAACAAAATTCTACTAAACTTATTTTAAGCCGCTTAAACCCAACGAATGGCGACTATAACTGATAAAAACAAGCTGCGTCAGAAAGCCGAAAAAGAAATTTATTCGGGAGAAGTAAAACAATTGCATCACAAAAGGTAACTCAAAACTCTTCCGCTAACCGAATAAAGTCACCTCAAAATGAATGACAGAGAAAAAGAATGATTCAATTCAAAAAGAAGTTCTGTTGCGGAAAGTGTCAGATGATTCTCCAGGGATGGAAAGTTATTACTCTAGTAAGAGTGCTAAGAAACTATTCAAATTCACGGAAAGTAGTTTGCTAAAAAATGTGACAGAAAAGAACTTGTTTTCCTTACGGAAAATGATTACGTTGAGAAAAGTGACAGAAAACACTTTGCTAAAAAACTGGTTTGTAATGTTGTCGTTGTAATATTGCAGACCATCCGTTTCACTGTCACAGAGACCTGTACATACTGTACCTTACATGTACCTGTATAAAACATTTTAAGAATCCTTCCCCAGTTAAAATGCGGAACATGGTTGTAACTGAGGGATAAAAGAAATTGTAGTTTTAAGCAAGGTCGTGAATATTATCCTTCTAAGTATTCAACATAAAATGCATTTTCAAATTGACTTGACTGTTTCCTGTTCGTCAGACAATTCTTTATTACCCTTTGTTAAGCGAGGATGCTATACGATTATTATTAGAGGGACGAGATCTTTCAAGAAACATACATGTTCTTTTTCTATCATATCTTAATTTTTCATTTTTATGATTAATTATAATTTCATTTTTATCATAAAATACCTAAAATATATTTATTTTTGTACATATTATTTTATTTTCGCAATTGTTCAAAACCATCTATTAGATTTATTGCAAATCGGTTTCATTTCGGAGGTTGTAGTACATTTTAGAGGCCATAATGACACTAAAAAAAGTATCAGCAGTAGTTCGTGAAATATAATTACTTCTTAGAAAGAATTATTGCTTTAAATAGTATATTCCAGCTATTCAAAACTAATCGAACGACTGATGACAAAGCTTTTATTTAAGTGAGTACGAATTGTATTTGCTTTTATTTTGGTAAATTTTAATAATTTTAACAGATTAATTCATTTGATAATTTAATTTTGGTCTATAGAGCTGTCAAGCCAACAGTAATGCTCAAAAATTATAAGATTTCTTTTGATCTTCGCCACCGCAACAATAAAGAGCAAAAGGATGGGGTATCATACGAATACCTAGCAGAAAGGTATAAATTGTCGATGTTTTGTATCTAATATTCATGCAAGAGGTATGAGACGAAATGATCCATCAAAAACAAGAGAGGGCGAGACACAAAACTGAAAATAAGTACAAGAGAAACTCTATGAATGTAATATTTGCACAGAAAGAGAACGATACATCGTCAAGAGAGATTGTCAAAGACTTGAAAATGAATGTGTCAGATCTAACAGTTTGCCTTATAATCAAAAACCCAGGGTTTATAAGCTGTATCCAAAGATAAAGACCATACAATCTCAATACATCTCAAAACAAAACATGGCAATGGGCTTGATCTTTGCAAAAGTGCATATTTCGAAGGTTTCACAATTTTGGACAGTGTTTTATGGTCATGCAGAAGCAAATATGATCTTTTTGGATACAAACACGTAGAAGAGTTTGGGGAACAATCAGGTGAGGCTCTTAAAATGATAAATATCCTACAGAGAGCAAAACACTCTGGCGGAAATGTGATGGTATGGGGTTTTTCCCCTCTAAATGTGTTGGTGCAATTATGATGATCAACGGTAAAGTGACTGTAAGTATGTTCGTCGATATCATGTCCTAAAATCTCAAGAAATCCCTCAGAAATTTGAGCTTGAGTCGACGGTATAACTTTCAACGAGACAATGACCTTAAACACACGTCATTGATTTCCAAAAATTATTTTTCAAAAAACAAGATTAAGATACTGAAATAGCCACCACAAAGACCAGACCTTAATCCCATCTAAAATTGTACGGCCAGTTTTGAATCAGAAATTCCCTTTCGAAGAGATAAGAAATAAAAATATTTTTTTTTTGGAAGATCAAAAATGAATGGCACAGTATCAACCAGGAGACAATGAAAAAAGTGATTGATAGCCAGAATAAAAGACTGAAAGCAGTGATTGAACCCAAAGAAAACCCGTATAAACATTAAACACCGATATTGTGTTTTAAAAATTGATTATGTTATTTTTCGTTGTAAGTTTTTGACCGTTCGGGTAATTTTGAACAACACATAATTTAAAGTTATATGAATATGTTCAAATTCTGACTAATTTTGTTATAAAGTTTGGGTTATATGAAGTTTTTTCAAATGAATACGATTGAATTAATAATAAAATTAATACATTTGAAATATAAATAAATATATTTAATTTCTATAATAAAAAGTGAAACATTTTTTCTTGCGTTCTAAAAGTTTTGAACAGCACTGTATATTTCGTACTAAGCAATTGCGAGAATATACAAAGTAAAACATAGAAATACTTTTTGTAAATAAAGAGAAAAAAATTGCGAATTGGGCTGTGGCAATCTGAAAGATCAAGCTTGTTGTTTCCAGCCTTTAGCGATGACTTTCGAAGACTGATGCTGACAATTCGTTAAACCTTATTACTGGAAAGCCTGCGAAATTAGCTAAAAGGGCGAGAACAAAATTGCAAAATGTACGCAAGCAATCTGGCAGATCGTCTGCGCTGAAAAAAGGGTTAATCTTAATTACCGCTACAATAATAAATTCAAGTTTTTTTCTCCACTTGCAAATGAATGACAGAAAAATTATACCGATATTTTAACTACTGTTGAATTTTGTGTTCTAATTTTCACTTTTTTAATGAGGTGTATAGATATCAAATTTTTGTCATACAATAGGATAGAGTGAAATAATTTACTGAGTAATAAGAAGAATGCATAGACTACCTCACCGACGTGTAATATAGTTTTAATGTTGTTGGTACAACGGATGTTCCATTTTATACGGAAGAACAAATGTTCTTCTACTACATCAATAATACCGCTTCTAAAGCAAAGACTTGAAATTAAACTGAAGCACAATATACGAAGTTATTTCTATAATACAGGATGGCCATAAAATATTGGACCCACTTCAAAAATTAACGAAAGAACGAATAACTTTACAACTGCACGATTTTTTAAATTAAAGAGGAAATAAAAAAGTTTTTTTTTTTCTGATAAGTGGCGTACCATTACGACGTTCTAAATTTGCTATAGCGAGAGATTTCCATACTCAATGGCTTCCGATCAGCAAAAGATGATGCGAATTTTCTTGTTTCCTCTTAAAATTCGCTACAAATACATTCTTTTACTTTTCCTCTAGCTTTAATAGTTTTTCAGATAATGGCTCTCAAACATGGAAGATGTCCATTAATTTACGATCACCTAGACCACCGTAACGGCGCTTTAAACATCTAAAAAAAGATTTTTTTTTAAATGCGCTCTCATTAAAAGAAACCGTGGTTGTAACATTAATTTTTTTTACTAACTTTTGAAATGGGTCCAATAATTTATGACCACACGGTGATTTTTACCTTATGTATTATTTAGAGAAGGTTAATCTTTATTTCAGAAAGCAAATGCTTGAATCCTTTGATTAAAAAATGAATATGCTAAAGAATTGCAAGTAAGCATATTTCAAAATTTCAACATAGTTTTTCTGTAAAAATACGATAAAAGAAATCAAACTTTTCACAAGAACCCCAACCCAAAAGGAATAAGCAGGCCTTACATTAAAGACAGTGTTCCTTCATTTTTCAGGTGTCAGTCATGTACAGAAGATAAATTATATACTGTTATGATAAAAAGTAAAGAAATTTTGCACCAGAGCCTCAGATAGGAATAAAGAGAAATATAATATTCCAAATGCACAATAGAAGGGGCAGATATAAAAAGAAAGCATATATTATACAGGAAAATCACAAAGGCAGAAAAATACTATTTTATCTTAGAATGCGTTTAGAGAATATCGAAAAAAAAAGACAATTTTTCATTTCGATTTAATTTTCATAAAAGCTCTTTTGTAAGAGAACACAACGAAAGTGAAAATATGTTGGTCAGTCATTATTTCTGCCAAACAACAACATTCATCATCTCGAAATATGAAAGGACACAGACAACATCTGCTGAAACTTTTTGATAAATGCCATCCAATAAATTCCAAACTAAACTCGAAATATAATTTTGGTAAATATTTAATTCGAATTCAGAATATTGTTCAAAGCTATTTTTGAATTTTGTTTTATTTTGATTCAACGAAATCCTCATTTGAATTTAATTATGAATACAAAAACTCATCTCTTCGGAAAAATAGACCAAATATCATTTCATGAATTTATTGAGTGATGGTCTTTAAATTACAGGATGGTGAAATCTCCTTTCAACTCACTGCCGCACACTTTTAGCATGTACTGAAAATTGCTTTTATATAGCTTGTTATTGAGAAAGCAAATTAAGCAACATTTATATGTCTGGAAGTGAAAATTATCGAATTTTCATGCCTTCCTTCCAAAGAAAATTCTCGACGTGCGACCCTGCGATCATTTTATTTCCTTCATTTTTTTGCAAGTAGTCATTTTTATATTGATAATTACACTTTCTCATTCGTTTAACAGCAATGGTTTAGACAATACCAAAATACTAGTTTGCCTACTCACAATTTTTAATTCCTTATATGAGAACCGCTGTTACATTGCTGAAGCGAATTTATGTAATGAATAAAATAAACCTCATAAATGCTGTTCCAACAAGTACCGTAATTTATGTTTTTCCATGCTCCTTCACGTTTTTTGGAAGGCATTCAAAAATGCATCCGTTAGTAATAGCTTTTTCCTACATATTCGGCAACCGTAAAATATGAAGACGGATAGTATCCACAAGAACTGCATTTTCCAAAGTGGTCATTCCGTAATCCTCTCCTTCCTCTTCAATTCCCAGATCCCTAATATTCCTCCATTCCCCCCCTTCCTCATGATATTCCTCATCGCCTTCCTCGTCCACTCATCTACAAGGGGTGGAAAAGAAGTAGACATTGATATATTCCCCACTCGGAATTCTACTCGAAAATGTATAATGTAGAACTCTTCCCCGGTCTGCGGAGTTTGTCTCTTGGTTTTAACGATCGAAACCTCCCAACTAGATCCTGAAAAGGAATCTGAGGTTACGGATTCCGAATGGATCGCAATATTCGATCAGTTCTGCTGTTGAGACGGGGGGTGGGATCTCATTTCGGTGGATTATTGAATCTTCGATGAGGTTTTATTTTTTGCCCTTCTTCCTCAACCCTCTGGTTAGTACCACGCAGTAATGGTACGGTTCAAGTCAAGAAACGTGTGGAGAAAGTCACCAAAATAACTCATGGATAAGAGATTATTTTCTTTTCTAAAGATTAATGTTTAGATCCAAGGGATATTTATTCCGAAAAAAAGAGAAGATTTTTTTCTTATTAGCAATTTGTTTGCAGAAGTATTTATGGAATAGATGCGAAATAGACTTAAAAATACTTCAAGATAGCCTAATGTCTTCCAACAAAATTTACATTAACTAAAGTTTTGATCTCTATATATAGAAGACACTTAAATTTCTGCAATATTATTAAAGAAATTTGTATATTTCAAAAATAACTGTTTTAATTGTTCAACTCAGCTATTTTGAGTGTTTTGCTGTCCTAAGTATGAGCTTCAAGCTCAAACCAATGTATTAACTCAAAAAACTTTATTTTACTTTCCCTAAATCAGCTCTTTCTTACCTTTTATTATTTGAGCACCACTCTATACCTCTAATTAATTTTAATCATCCCCAACGAATTGAAATATTTTTTGGAATGTTATTTTATCAATTTTTATCCCTAAGCATATACATGTTCTAATTTCCAATAATTAATATCAAAATATCTTTTATTTTACCATTGGTTTGAAACAAATGATTTTGTGTTCAAAGGATTCCGTGATTCCTCTGTACCCTAATATCGATCATACTGCCCGGTTGTGGGACGGATTTGAACGATCACTTCAATTCTTGAAATAGACATTCATTAGTCATAATATTGGCATTGGCAATTGGAACTGTATCTTAGCACTTTACTAAGTCTGAACCCAAAGTAATATTGACTACGATTAAAAAGACCCCTTAGTTCAAAAAATGCTTTTCTTCTATAAATAATGAATTAAATCAATGAAATATTTATCGACTTTTTACCAAAAAAATTATGCAATTGCACTTATTAAAGGAAATAATAACTCAGTAATTTCGTAAATGTAGCAGTTTTGCCAATATCTTGAACATTAAAAGATATTAGCTACAAGCAGAGCAAGCATAAAGGCATTAAATATTTATGTCTAATTTCATTTTTTATTAAATATAAAATAGTATCGATTTATTTTAGGCTTTCATGTGCATTTGCATGCATTAAAGTAATCAAAACATCACTCATATTAAATATAATTAAATAAATAAATGAATGAAAAAACGAACCTAAGACTGCTTCACAGATGAAGTTCCATTCTTATAATTCATCTCGCTGAAGTTTAAATTCAAAATATCTATGGTTTTTTTAAAACCAAAAACTTATCTTTTATCAGGAAATGAGTACAAATAAAGCAGCAGAGAGAAAAAAAGAAAATAGGGAGAGCTTTAATTTAGTTCAAATGGAAACTGATTTTCTAAGTGAAAGTAATTAAACTGATTTTAATCAGCATCTGAAATCAGATTTCTGCGACTACACTTCAATAAAATGTGGAAATGAATTTTTTTTATCTTGTAGAAGCCTTAATTGCATTCTGAAATCAATCTGTCTCAATAATACAGAAAAAAAGTTAGAAGATAATTTTCAGATAATTAAGTACTTGAAAATTTAACTTCAAATCCAGAAAGAAAGACAAAAATGTGATCCAAAATAAAATAAGGCAATTCCAATGAAAGAAAAAAAAATAATTTGCTCTAGATTAGACCAAGATTGAGTGACTTGGTGATACCATTTTTGCATTTTCATGATACATGTAATGTTCTTAAATTCATTTTAACAAGTATCATCCTGCTTTATATTTCCATTAAATAAAACATTTCCATTAAATAATCTTTATTAGATCCGATACAATTTCATGACCCTATGCCTATGAATTAGAATAACTTTGTTTTCTTTTTAGTAAGTGTAGGCATGTAGGTACATGGAATAGATCATGGAAACGAAAAATTAATTAATGATGAATGAAAAAATCCTTTATTTTATTTCTTAAAAAATTAAATGTTTAAATAAAGATGTTTTCTTTTATCTCATGCGGATTTATGGGTGGATTTAGAATTTTTCATTTTTAACATTGAAAACCAGAGTGAATCATGAATTGACAGTTTACGAGACATTAGTTTGAATGCATACTTAAGGTTACAGTATTATGGATTAGAGGATGCACAGCAGTAAATAGTAAATTATTATTTATACGAACTGGCAATGTAAAATTTGTTTCAACCCATACAGTATATTTTTCATACGAAATTCTACAATGCCTAATTACTTTAAAAGTCTACTGAACTATGAAATTTAAGCTTAGAAAGTAAAAATTGCACCCACAAATTTGAAATTTTCTTTGTATGATATCCATCTGCCCACCAATATGAAAGCAACACCTTGAGATCCCCTTTCACCGGTTTCTATTGTGTTCAAACAGGGCCGGATTTTCAGATGCACAAAGTAGGCAACTGTCTAGGGTTCCTGCAACTTTGGGAGGGAAGGGTCAGGGCCTCGATATATTTTTGCATTATTTGAAAGAAATGTAATTTTGTGCTTTCATTCAATTTACAAGAGAAGTGTACATATTCAACAACCAGAAACAAGTGAGGATTTTACTCCCTACATTCAATGCAGTTCTTCTGGCTTAAGTCCCATTAGCCTAAAGGGTAATCTTCAATTCTATAGTATTTCGATTTTAGCAATCGTCAAATCTATTTGGTTACTATTTTTATGGACAGTAACAAAAAAAGTTCTGATTCCTTTACAAACGCTCTGAATTATTTGTCAATTTCTTTTCCAATCTCTTGTTTAAGTTACTTTGACCAATTCATAACAAATATCATCAAAATCCAATTTGCATTCCATTGTTTCCGACGGGTCCTTGAGCCAAAGTCCTAGATCTGTATCAAGTTTTGTACCAAATATCTCAACGGAAAAATGCTCTTTAAATAAACACATTCCTGAAATCCTTAACGCTTTGCCGAGCGGCAACTTTTTAGAACACTCAGATCAGAATGGCTCACTTTATACGCCATCCCATTTTTTTAATCTCTGTGCTTATTTAATTACTTAAAACATTATTTTTTATAATGTAATAAAATTAGAGGTTTGTATTGATGGATAATATACCCATTTGTGCCCGAATTTTAGCCGCTATCCTTTTCGTTAACTGGATTTCCTACACCTCAATATCGAAAGTGGTTAACTGTGGCTCACATCGTACCTGTCCGCAAACAGTTAACTGAGATGAATACCATACAAGCAAAATTCCTGCCCACAGGTAATTTTTAGAAGAGCATTTCATTGACTCTAAATGATTACTATGTGCTAATTCTCAGGTTGACATTCATTTCAATAGACAGCATTATATATATTTTAAACGAATGCTTCGTTTAAAATGTATATGTGCATGATTGCACATGTTTGATACCTAGTCATATAAAGAACATAATAAACGTATTAAAATGTGTGTAAGTTACCGCTACTATAATGAGTTGAATTTTCTATAAAGGTTTGGTAATTAGAAAATTAACCTGGATTAGTGAAAAGATAAGTTGTTGAATGTTATTACCACATTAAAAATGCTTTCCTCTCATAATATTTCTGCTACTTTTAGAATCAAAACTTAAAATCTACGAAAAAAATTAGCTGTCATCATTAAAGAAAATGTAATTTTACAAATTTCAGGATATTTTCATTATTGCCAGTCGTGAACAATGCGTTCCAAAATACAGAAGCACACTCTATTATTATGTCACATTATAAGCAAATTAAGCCAAATGTGAGTATAAACAAGAAAGTTGATGAATTTTCAATAAAAACAAGATGCATCACTAAAAAAATTCTTTTAAAAAATTTTAATTCACTGATGATTAGCAAAAATAGTTTGGAAAGAAATCCATCTGTTAGTTGTATTACATTCAATTTAAATAATTCGGTGAAAATAAAGGTAATTTATTTCGTATTGTTTCGAAACGTATTTTAATCAGCTGAAATTTGAATTATTCAAATATTTGTACAGATAAATTTAAAAAGAACCACTACACTTTTTTAAATTTAATTAAGCACTCTTCCTTCTGCGTCAAATAAAATTATTGACTTCCGATCCATCTTCAGGAAGTAAATTAATTATTAATATCCCTTCTGTTTACTTGGAAAAGATTTTGCATAATATCTTCATTTTTTTCTCTAAACCAATATAAACAAAGAGAAATTATGCCTATTTATCTATTAATCTTCTACGACAGTCGTCTTTGTTTCATCCTCGTTTTTTTACTTTTAGCACCGCTTTATTTTTCTTTTGGTTTTTGTAATATTCCATCGTGATAATTAAAATGTATGTGACATTAACTTAGCACGAAGAAGATGATTTTTTAGATGACAAAAATCATTTGCTTGTGAATATATATAGAGTTATATTCCGGATTAAAATGCCACGTGTCATAAGAATTTCTTTTGTCACATTTGTTATTCGCAAAAAATAAAAGACATGTGAGACTTAAAACAGAAACATACTTTAATAAAAGCAAAGTTTTCTTTTGGAAACATATTTATATTATTTTGTCTGAAGATACAACAACTCTTCAGAATTGAATAATTTAATTATAATTCCTTTCGATTTAATTATTTAGGTTTGTTATTCATTGAAGTAAATTTAATTATACTCTAATGAAATATAATTTGATTCAAAAGCATCTGGATATTAGAGATTGAAAAAAATAAAAAAAAAATATAATTTCATACAATACATGTACTTGAAGGCACGCAAGCATGTAATTATTTAATTGAAAAAGTGTCTGTTATTTTAAATAAAGAATAAAATTTAGCTTTGAGGAAAAGAATAAAGAGAACTGAAAAAAATTTCAGTATAATCTGATTTTGAGGAGGTTTCAAAACAAAAGAAACATTGAATTACAATTTCCCTTTGATTTAATTGCAAAATGTCATGTGGAACAAAATAAAAATTTAGATCGTGACGCATTATTTATATATTTTTTGTTTTTATGTTCTATGGAAATGATTAATATTTCGTGAAATGATATTCCTTTGAAATAATTTTTTATTTAAACATATCTGATAATGAAATGAAATGAAATTCTCAGATTATATTTTTCATAACCCAATTTGATAGCATTCGAGGTCAACGCAATGAAAGAATATCAATGACCTCAAAATTTCGATCCAAGGATAGAAAGGTTTATAATAAAATCGGAATCAATTACCCGAATTTATAAAATTGTACGGTTGAAATTAAACTTAATGAAATGACCAATCAGAAAAGTCTTGGTATTAATTCACTACATCCTTGAACTTCGCAGAATGTTATTTTTTCGCTTTTATATTTCCAACTCGATACTTATATAAATGTCTAGCATGAAAGCGCCTAAGCCGAAGCCATGCTGATAACAAGAGAGGCCGCTGAGAAGCAGCCTATAGAAAATAAAGGCATCCCAGTGCCCTGCAGGTTATAAAAAAGACAAACGTCCAAGTTACAACAAGCATAACAAGAAAGTATCAATTAAAGAGCCAATATGACAATAATGTAAATTAAAATTCACCTATATTAACTTAAATAATTCTCAAATTAGCTAACATGAGAGAAATTAACAAATAAAATTTTTAAAAATTTCAATTCTCTTATTAACATTAGTTGAAAAATATCCTCACTTCCCTTAAAGAAATCTTTTAAGTTGTTTATAATATTTCTCCTCTGATTTACTGAACTTATGGCCATTAATGCTTATGGCGAGTCCGAAATAATTTTAACTCTTTTTTAGATCCGTTTCCTTGGCAAAAGCAATTGATTTCCTAAGTGCCTCACTTTCAGCCACAAAGTCCGTATTATTGTTAAAAAGTCTAAACTTTTTATACACAATTTGCACTCCATACTTGAAAAGAACAAATGCACAGCCCATCTTTTCTTCCATCTTGGAACCGTCAGTGTAAATGCAGTAACTCTCCTCCTTAGAATCTTGAATACTTCCATGGTATATATCTAATTTCCATGGTGGCCTCCGAATGTCATAATCAAAATTTGCTGTACCATTTATAAATTTATTCCTTTTTGTGCGTTCATTATCTTTGATTACATTATTTACGATAGAAATTTTAATACAAATAAGTGGGCAACCACTGATGAGTCAGAAGCCTTCGTTTGAAACTTTTCTATATGCATTTGTATCAGCAAGTAATGACGATCCTTGAATTTGTAAATCTTTGTTCCTTTGTTTATTTTGACAATTAAAAAAAATTGTGAGCCATGCATAATAATTTTTCCCAATACAATTTTGTAAATTTCTTTTATCGCAATTGGAATAAGTCCCTAAGTAAGTCTTGTAATTCGTCTAAGTTTTCCAACGATTTTTAAAATTTTTCCTGGATGATGTTCAGGTGGAGAAAGAAAGATAAATTTGAGTCGAATATAATTCCAAGGTACTAAAGATTTCTTAAACAACTAATTATATTGCTGTACAACATAATACCCGGAAATTGGGAGACATCTTTTATATTTTTAAAAATAATGTATTGAGATTTTACGCTGCTAATTTTGGGGTTAAAAAGGCTGACCCAATCTTATAATTTTCCCATTGACTTCTTCCATTGAAGTGGCAGGAGGCAGTTGATTCATTAAATAAGAATATCATCGGCAAATGCATAAACTTTATAGTGTTCCTCTTCTTTAAATGCATTTAGCAACTCATTGGCGATAAGTAACCACAAAGCGCTCGATATCTGAGGTATACCTTGGTTGTAATGACACTTCTGGCTATTCGCGGAAAGCTCTGCTCTGTCCTTCAAGAAATCCTGTATCATTAAAAAATTTGTCTTTGGCATTCTGAATTTCAATAAAACACGTTTCATGCTGCTCCACTTTATCTCGTTAAACACATCTTCAATGTCTAAGGACACCATACACATGATTTTGTTATTGTTTTTATCTATTTCAATGAAATTCATTACCTTTTCTAGGGAAATAATTGTACTTCTAATATTTCGAAATCCACATTGATTTCGGTGTAGAATATTCTTCTCCTCAAGAAAAAACATTAGTCTACTCGCAATTTATTTATGAAGTAACTTACTCCAAAGTGAAAGCAAACAAATTGGTCGATAGGACTAATATTTCATACTATCCTTCCCCTTCTTTGGAATTAATATCACTTCTAAAATATTCCAGATGGATGGAAAAATTTCTTAGTCTAGACATCTGTTTATAATATAAATAAACCAATCTTCGTATGAGAAGGACATTTCCTGGATGAACTGTGCCGTCCATCCACCGAATCCGGGCGCCCCATCTTTTTTCACATCGTTTATGAATTTCTCGATTTCTTCATCTATAAATCTATGGACTTCTTTTTGATATTAATTACTAATCCAAGGAAACAGTTTTTTATTATGAAGTTTTTATTCTCCTCAAAATTTTCTATAAATTCACCTTTGTCCTTTATAATTCTGTTCATCATGTTATATCTATATTTCTATCTTTGATAACATTATATTATCGAAACTTACATACAGGGTGTAAAAAAGGGTTTTGAAAAAAATAGATGGTTGATAGACGTTGAGTGGGTGAATATCGCGGGAATGTGTCTGGAAAGTCATCAAAGCCACTATCCAGGAGTCTCGTCAGATCTTAACCCCCTGGTCTTCTTCGCGGGTCATCTGGAATCACTCGTTTATGAGAAACCAGTGGAGACATCTGAAGATCTGACTGCGAGGATCATGACCGCTGCAGCAGAAATCCAGGAAATATCCGGAATCTTCTAACGTGTCCGCCAGTCTTTTTTACGTGTCGTTGAGCCTTAGGAAATTACTTTTCTGTGCGCTATTTTGAACAAATATTGAAACTATTTACTTTGTTCTATGTATTATCAGCTGTGTTTCAACTTCTCTGCCCATTAAATGTTCTATGTAGTAATTTCTTTGTTTCTTCCTTATCACTCTTTGAGACGGATTTTTGCTATTTTCAACCACTCAGCGTCATTTGGAACCCCATGCTGCATTACATTTTTTGTTCGCCCGGATGTGTACAAAAACCACTCTATTCTTATCAGAAGCCTTTTTGAACACCCCGCATAAATATCCTTATGGCAACTACTGTATCTATGGTATTTTAATGCATTTCTTTGCGTCTAGGCTGATATAGACATTAAGTCACTAAATCATTATAATTTTGCATCACCTGCGGAACTAATCCGTATGTTCTATAATCAACATGTAGGTGGATTTGCTGCCATGCTGTCCTTTCCATGTGAAAATCATACATTTCTTGTTTAAGTGGGATGAAAAGAATAAGTGACCTCTTAGGTAAACAAAATAAATCATCAGATCGCAACTATGATTATTTGGAAAAAGTAAGAAGCACGTGTATTTGCCCTGCGCTAGGATAATATTCCTTTTAAATTGATACTGTGCGATTTCAACAGAGGTTATACAGGATGATTTAAAAAAAGCGTGGCCAAACATTAAGGGTGGGTCAGGAATACGATAAGAATCCAGAATCGCATAAGAACATGGGTGCGCAAGCGCCATCTGGAGGCAGTAGGCGGCATTTAAAATAAATGAGTGCTGTATAAAATGCCTATATCTTTCTGAATCTGAACGGTGTTGAACTGAATTTTTTTATATAAAAGTTGCGCTATGTATATGTCTCTGAAGTTGTGAAAGAAAAATTACGCTACCTTTCGCGTCTGCGCAGTAAAAATATTTAATATAAATGCTCATATCTCCTTTACTATTGAACATATTTACATGAAATTTTGATGCAATACTCTTCTAATATATTGTCACGTACTCTGTAAATTTCATACAATGCCAAGGAACAGTTTGCATGTTATAAGCAAAAAACATGTTGAAGAATCGGGATTTTTTAATGAAACCTTTATATCTTCCCGAATATTCGTGCTTTTTTGACGAAAATGCATTTAAAAAATTTCTCACATTACACAAAAGAATTTATGAAAGTTGCAAACAATTATCAGTGCTTTGTGAAGCAAGGTGAGCCTCAATTTCTCTTTGAGATCATCAATTTCTGGTCTGTCCCCGAAATGCCTTCGTGACCGAATCTTTCATGTAAATTGTGAGTTAAAAACTATTCTTTATGTGTTCGAAGTTCGAGGGAAATTCATCCAGCCTATAGGGAGATATTCGGAAAAATGTGCATTATTAGCATCTGTGAAGCAGCTGGATGAACTCACTTGCACCTGAACAAATTTTAAGTCTAGGTGATGCATACAAAAGCAAATTTCATATTTTTTCGAATATCACTCGGAGGGCTAGATGAATATTCTTCGAAATTCAACCATATAAAGAATATGTTTTACCTCACAATTTACGTCAATGATTCGGTCACGAGGGCAGGGGACCGACCGAAAATTCTTGAAGTCGAAGAGGGATTTTGGCTCACCCCGCGTCACAGGAAGCTGATAATGGTTTGCAACTTTCGTCAATACTTTTGTGTGATGTGCTTAATATGTGCATGCATTTTTGTAAAAATAACACGAATATTCGGGAAGATATAAAGATTTATTTAAAAAATCTTAAATTTTTCCTCATGTTTTTTTTGCTTATAACTTGCAGAGTGTTCATTGGAATTGTATGAAATTTAAAGTGTACTTGACAATATATTAGAGGAGTATTGCTTCACAATTTCATGTAAATGCGTTGGATTGTAAAGGATATATTAACATTTGTAGTAAATAATTTTTTCACCCGCATGTGCGAAAGGCACCGTAATTTTTCTTTCACAAGTTCAGAACCATGCATATAACTTAACTTATATAACAATTTCAGCTCAATAACGTTCAGATTCAAAAAGATATCGGCATTTTGTCCAGCGCTCTTTTATTTTAAATGCCGTCTGCTGCCTCTAGATGGCGTTCGCGCACCCATGTTCACATGCTATTCGTATGTCTGACCTACCCTTAAAGTTTGGCCACGTCTTTTTGAATCGCCGTATATAATTGTTAAGCATGAAATCGCTTCGTGTCTTATATATTAAATTGCATCGTTTTCAATCCTTTTTATTTTATCTTGGAAGCAATCAGAGTACATATTTAAATCTATGATCGAATTATTATAAGTAACTTTAAACGTAAATGACATAAAATGAAGTGCGGTATACTTGCTAGAGTTTATATGATCAGAAACTTTACAGAAAGTGTGGTCGAAATACTTATGTTCACTTTTTCGGCCGCTAATTTATATCATTTTTCTTAAATATTTACATCGTGCATAATAATCTGTTGGAAGATTAGAGTAAAGGCTCTTAAACCATTTTCACCAAATACTCTGGAATAAGCCGGAATTGCAGAAAGTAAAGCAAATTCTAAGCGCCTTCTCGCTGAATGGTATTTCTACACTGGTCTATCTTGTTTTCCTGACATCATCTTTTGTGTTTCAATTTTTATCTGGACAAGTAAGCAGGCTCTCTCTTCCCTGGTGGGTGCAGTAATGGTGGTGTGGCTCTTAGGGCCCATCGCCGTTGACGTGTCGTACTCCGGTCAAACGGGAGTCGTCGCATGGGCCACTTGTAATGGTGGCTATTATGCTTGGTCCGCAGTGCCCGATGAAATCGTGGTGGCCAGTCATTCACGTAGATCCGGATGCTAAAGCAGGCTGGAGTGGCTTCTTGTGATTATCAATTTGTAAATTCCACGAGTACATGGATGAGAAACCGCTGAATAAGTAAGGAAGATGAAAGTTCCAGCTTCCCTAGTTGGTATAGTAATGGTGTGGGTTAAGTTACCTCCACTCAGATGACGGAACACACCTGCTGCAGGAGGATTTGGGCTGAGGTCGATGATGACCAGTAGCTTCACACTCTCAGTTTACGCATTGCTGTCGTGACGACTACCACTCAATGCACCCTGGATGCTTAGACAGGGTGCAATCGTTAAAGTTTTCGAAAGAAGAACCAGATTCTGCTGCTGTCTTTCACTTTGTTAATTTTTGGAAATATCTGGGAACTCATGCACCATTCATTATCTTATTCTTGGATAGTTATTTCGTCATTCTTTTAAAATATAGAAAAATGCGATGTATTTAATAGATAACCCAGCGTTGTGAATAAAAACGATATTTATAATGAACTGTAAAACCTTTGTTTCAACCTTTCATAAAAGTGAATGAAATAAATATTTTTTGTAATGAATGCCATTAATCTCTGACGGTATTTTAAAATTTTATTCGGGATGGTAACATTTTCGGCTGCTGATATATAAGTTGATCCAATTAATGAACTTCAAGTAAAGTTGCTGTTATTTATGTTGTACCCCCCGAATGAAAATTATTATTGAGTTCTGAAATCAAAAATCCAGAGGGGAATCAACATTATTTATATCCCTGTGCGTGTGTTTCTTCACAATCGATATTTTCTGGCAATTGCACACTTCGTATGTAATTGTCCATACATGAAGCAAGTTTCAACTGTCTCTGAGAAAAAAAAAACATTTGAATCTCTTTTTCTTATCGTGGATTAAGTTGCTTTACACCTGCAAGGAATAATATTTTAAATTTCCAAAACTAAACAAACAAAAATACTTTAACATCACGGGAAAAAGCTCATATCGTAAATTATTTTCCACTTTAAAATATTTCAAATTTTTTAAATATTGAATTCCGTTATTAATGCATCACTTTCGATACCTAACCAATGAGAAAAATGGCTACCTAAATATTCTAAATTTAATTGTTGGAATTCTTAATAAATATTTTAATTAAAGGAATTTTTTTTACATTTCATATGGATGACCCTACATACCTCGTATCGAGTAGAGCACAGTAAAAGAAACTCCGACACCATATTAAGTTGTTTGCATTTAAAGCTAATTCTGAGGAAAGCAGACATTAAAATACACATTGATATATGTGTATAATTGTTTAAGAATATTATGTTAAATGTTATGAATTATTTTAATTGAAATAGAAACGTTTATCGAAACAACCATATAATTCAAGTTAATTTCTGGTTTTCATAATAACAGTCATATGATGTCTTAGATGAATTTTTAAATTAATGACAAATATACAAATGCATAAAAATATTTATATTAATACTTTAATATGTTATTTTTACATGGTCTAATAAAATATTGTTCCTGTTGCATGTCTTTTCATATTATTAAAATTTTAGAAATACGTTGGTTTTACAATGGGCTGATTTCATTTAAACGCATTAATTTTCCACTGAACGACGTTGCCTCTTCTAAAGCATTAAAATGTATGATAAAAGTTTCCAGTGATGCCATTTAAACTATATAAATCTTGTAGAAAAATAAGATTCAATCAGTTACTTTGTTTCTATCTATAAACAAACACTTCATTTTTAAAATTTTCCGCATTTTAATTAACTTAAATGTTACGATAAAAATATTAACTACACAACAAAACCATAATTTATCATTTTCATAATTTGTTAATATAGTTTATGGAATAAATTATTCTATTTACGAAACGTGCTAATTTGGACATTTTATTGAACATCATTTTCTTTATATTTAAACTTAAATTTTAGTTGGCAATAGGCAACAATGTTTATGGTGAAGAGACTGAGTCAAATTTAAATGTGAAAGTTCATACTCACTAAAAAGCAAAAACTGTAAGACATGAAGTATAAGAAGACGTCAAAAATAACGAAACCACCGGTAAGAAAATCCCCAGCTCAATCAAGTTTCCAGCGAAATACTGATCCAGTGTGCAGTCCTAACGAGTTTGGACTAAATTATGGAAAACTAGAATTAAATCTTGGAGGAAGGAAGTGTACTTTTGAGAACGGCAATTGGATCATCGATGGTTATTTTCAACGTTCTTCAACGCCAATACGGAAAGTAAGTGGGCAGTCTGAAGAACTACAGAAACTCATCGAAGAGAACAATTTTTTGAAACTCAAGGTTGAAATTTTGCTAACCCTCCTATCAGAGCTGAAGGTTAAAGCCTGTATTCAAGAATCTGACACGAAAGAATGAACGATCATCTCTGTAGAGTATCTTCGTTTCTGGATCTTTAGACACATTTTGAATATAATACAGTTGGTTTTAAATCGGCAATAAATATCATTTATATGTGAACTTAATTTTTGTTATTGCCATTCATTTATACATGGATTTAACTTTTGTTATTGACATTAATTTATACATTGTTTTAATTATTGTTATTGCCATTAATTTATATGTGGGCTTAATTATATTTATTAGCAGTTACTTATATATGGATTTACTTACATTTATTCGCAATTACTTACATATGAGGCTTAATTATATTATAATCATAGTATCGTGCAGCCGCCAAATAAAAAACTCTTTCGCCAACTATTATAATTGCAACCATCATATTGGTCTTAACCGTCTTAAATTGAATACCGAGTTTGGGAAGTTATCGCCTGAGTAATATTATGTTCGGCGAAAATTTGGTCACGGTTTTGGCGAAAGTTTGGTCACTGTCTTAAAGTCTCACCAGGATGTCTTTGTGAGGAAATAATGACCCATTTGAAAGGATAGGAAATGAAGATTAAAATTTAGAGTCCAGTATACCAGTTTCGCCGAAGCATGCCAAAACACCTCTACGTCAAAGCTATTGCATTATTATTAAATCTTAATTTTAGCCATCGTGTTTGCGATATCTGTCTTTGTTTGGCTGGTATAAAGGATTTCAGATTTTGAGCGAAACCAACATCTTTCAACATAATTAATGCATTCTTTTTAAATGTGACTATTTTTATTGTAGAACTATACGAATTATTTTATATTTCTTTTATCTTTGCTTTAAGATAATGAACTATCTGCGTCTCAAATTTTCTTCCGTACAAATTGCTAAGACTCAGCAATATACTGTTCTATTTCTATGTTGTATTATTAAATCACAGAAAATATCGCAAAAATATCATATTTCGAAATAAGACAAGTGGATTACTGTAAATATCATGATTATATCCATAGTGAATTTATCGGAAGAAGAAAAGTAAAGCTCTGATTTTTGCTTCTTGTTGAATGATAAAAACTTTAATTATAGCTCTGATCTGGAAACCTCTGTATATCCGACTATAAAATGGTTCTGGTGTCTACTTTGCCATCAGTATAGCAAATGAAAATACATAGGATTGAAATCTATAATCCTGTACTGAGACTCGGATAAGACATGTTTTATTAGCTCCATCACGAACACAACTACAGGAAACAAAATGTCTATTAATGTTTTTTTTTTACCTGCCGGAGTTGGTTGCAGTATTATGAATTTCAACAACTCACTCAGGTACACCTTTGATATAGGACCCCAGTGGCGACATATTTTGTTTTGGCGACTTTTTACGTTTGGCGCCAGTCGCGGGTGCCATTTTTGGCTAGGCAACAAAATATCGCCAATAATACAAAATATCGCCAATAATACAAAATATCGCCAATTATAAAAAATATCGCCAATAATACAAAATGTCGCCAATAATACAAAATATCGCAAATGGAGTACTATATCAAAGCTGTTCCCTCACTCAGTATAAAGAAAATTTTACTCTAAATAACTTTATAATCTTTATTCACTATTTAATATAGGACTTCGAAAGGAAAAAATTCCATATGGGAAAGATTAAAATCTATCATTCAGTTTTTGTTCTGGGCTTAGATTTAAATTTCAAATTGTGAATATACCGAATGCTACAAGATAGAAAAAATATCGTTTTTATGAAATCCTAGGAAAAATGAATTTATTTAGTTTTGCTGCATTTTTGCCATTTTCACAACTAAACGTGAAAAGTAAGTATCTTTTGGAAATCTAGCATTAATAGAAAGATTTTTTGCAAGTCGTAAAATAAAGGTAATCAACTGGTATTCATAGTGCGTTAAATCACTTTTTCTTTTATTAATTTATTTCAAAGACGTGAAAATTTCTATCGATGTTTTATGTAATGGTTTTACCATGTTTTTAGTATTTTTTTTGTTTGAATGGAAGGTATCCGCACATCACACAGAATAAATCCCTAGTAAAGAAATATATATATGATTATTGTGACAGGTTAGAATAGTAAGAAATATCTAAAGGTTCTATTAAAATATGCAATTGACATTTTATAAACAGACGTTTATTAGGATTATATGATGCAAATCCACGGTGAAATATATATATTAACTATTATCAGAGGGAATGAAGATTTAGATTTTTCCGTTAGATGGCAAATGCAAATAATGCCAAAATGCATACAAAAATATAAAAAATATGAAAATTCTTCACTGTAAACCAAGATAAACATTACTTTACTTTTCTATTATAAATTGTGTTTGTTATTTACATTTATGGTATGTCTTGTACCACTGTTCAGGCAATTGTACACTGCTATCATAATAACGAATAAAACGGGGTGAACGGGTGAGGCTGGGCCCTAGATTGAGACGCATGTCTTATTCCATATGAAACATAAGCATGAATACATACATTTGCTATTTCAAATGATATTTTTACACGATTTATCAGATATTTTCACAAGTTTCGCATAATTCATGATCCAAACAAAAAATCACCCCATCCATTAGCTCGCCTATACTTCATTTAAAAGTTTGAGCTGAAAAGGACACTTTATTATAATGAGGGCAACTTTTGTTCTCCTTTGAACATGCATCTTATATTGAAAATATGAAGATACAATGATGTATTAAATATTACTAAATAATGATGTATTATGACATTAGATGTATAATAACGTTACAATCTCACAAACTGATAAATGAAATAATAATGCATTAAAAGGATGAGGCATAAAATAATAAAAAAATGAAAAGCTTAATATTTATGTTCGTTTGTTTGGAAGAGCTATTAAAATTTCCACATTGGAGGTAAAAATTTTTGCTATTTACTTTAACATGATGAAACTGTTTATGCGAATAAAAGAGTAAGAGGCTGAAATCATTCAGTATTGAGCATGAATAAAATGCATCGCAATGCTTGATTTCTTCATAAAATGTCCCTATTATTCACGAATAAACATGTATCTACGTAGAAAGTACTCCCAATGGATTCTAGACCGGCAGATCAGTATTACAGAGGTAATTACTCATTGGAACAAGTAATGAATCGTTTTTTGCTGCCTAATTCAGCTGCATTAAATGGTAGTCTGGATGGATAGTAATGGTAAAAGATAGACCCACATGCATTGACGCTTCTCAAAGCCACAACTGAGCTCTAATTCATCATTAGATAACGTAGATAATTAAGAATAAAGTCTTCGTTTCGTAAGGCGTTATATTCAGACTTGGCGAAAGGTCAACATTGAAGCATATAGAAACAATGTGTATAAGTATTGTAAGAGAGAACAGTACAACAGATACCAGAGTGTGTGCAACTCAAATAGGCAGACAGACAATTTTACAGAAAGGTTTGTGAACATAAGGAAAATATTAGCATTAATATCTAACTATTTCCTTATTAAAGGATGTTACAATTTCATAACAGATATAAATAACTGAGAGTTAGAATTTCATTTCACCAAATGTTAATGCTTATGTGACCTAGCAAGAAAATAATTACAAATAAGTCCAAAAAACAATGGCCTGTTTTTTTATAGTTTGCTGTAATCACATCACGTATCTTTTGTGAGCTTCAGTTTCGTAACGTCATCATGATAGCAGTTATAAAAATCACGAGTTTTTTTAAATGTTTGTCTTAAAGCATATAAGCCATTCTTTCTTGTAACCTGACTCTTGTTTTCACTCGATTTCATAACATGAAGCTGCAAGATATTCTGAGATTTTACATAATAACTTAATATGTTTGTTATTTATTAGTTGAACTGAATATAATTTGTTATTTTTTAAATGTATGTTATAACAAAAGAAATTTCTCATAGTGCTTAATATTTTGCTGGGACCATCGAAATAAAATATAATCGGATTTCCACATTTCAATATCTTATACCATATATATTACATTATTATAGAGATCTCTTATGATTCTAACTTTGAAAATATTATATTGAATGCCACGTATACAGGGTGTCCTGGCACTTCGTGTACAAACTTGAAGGGGAGGCAGACAACATCGTTAGAAATCATATAGGAACATGGGTGCACAAACGGAAGGCAGCAGATGACATTTCAAATAATATAGAAATGGCCAAAATGCCGATATCTTTCTGAATTTCAACGGTACTGAACTGGAATTTTTTATAAGTTGCCCTATACATCTGTCTTTGAAGTTATGAAACAAAAATTAGTCTACGCTTCGCACATGCAGATTAAAACATTATTTACTACAAGTGCTCATATTTTCTCTACTATTCATGATATTTACTTAAGATTTTAATAAAATGTGTTTCTAGCGTATTGTCTCGTATTCTGAAAGTTTCATAGAATTCGGATGAAAACGCTGCAAGTTATAAGAAAGAAACATGATGTAAAATTTGGGATTTTTAAAAGAAACCTTTATATCTTAACGAATATTCGTGCTATTTTTACGAAACTGCATGTAAGTACTGCGCACATCAGACATAAGAATTTATAAATGTTGCAAATTATTATTAGTTTTCTGTGAAGCGGGTTGAGCCAAAATCCCTTTACGTCTTCATCAATTTCTGATCGGTCTCCTAAATGATCTCCTGAACGAATTTTCAATGTAAATTGTGAGTTAAATCATATCCTTTATATGATCGAAGTTCAAGGAGAGAATCGAACAAAATATGCAGATCTCAAAAGCTGTTCGCAATTGTGGCCAGTGGCGTATTATTTTAAATATCATCTGATCCTTCCAGATGGCGTTTGCAGAGGCATGTTTCTGTGTCATTATGATTCCTAGCGATGTTCTCTACCTCCCCTTCAAGCTTGTACAGTGTACACTAAGTTCTGAGACACCCTGTATGTATTGCAAATGTTCATTCCAGAAGGGCTCTCTGTGCTCATAAATAATTATCCTTCTACAATTTAGTTTACATTTATACATGTTCCGTTTTGAAAGCGTACAATGGTTATTTCGAGATGAACCCCTCATAAATTTGAATGGTAGTCAGATATTCAGGACGAAACCTGGACAAGCATCTCCTTCTCCAAACCAACTCGCCACACCAGGGAGAGACTTCACTTCAGATCGTTGACATCAGATTTAACATGCACCAAGTCAACATACACAGCGGAAAACGAGTGTAATAGATTTTCGAGCCTTGAAATCTTTAGTACCGAAAGACAGACCTTTCCACTAGCACAACTTTCTTGAGTGTAATATTGTTCAATTGTATTCACAAATGCATATTGTATATTTCAGTCGGAGCATATTTTTCACAAGAAATGATTTGATTTGCTTTTTAAAAATTAATAAATATTTCTTACTGATTCATAAGGCATTAAGAGCAGATCATTGTCTGCATGAACTAACATTCAAGAAGATCTTTCAACAGAATCAGAGACCAAATCATTATTTAATCAAATGAAATCACTTTCTTTATATGTTAAAATTCGTCATTTCTCTGCTTTATGTACTAACAAATAACAAAGGAATTTCTTTGACTTCATCAAAGAGTGTATACGAAGTCTAAAATTTCCGAAGAATTATTTGTTATTCATATGCCGTAAAATACCTAATTTGACGATTTAAGAGATCTAGTAAGGGAATTGATCCTTTATTCCCTTATTGCCTCAATTGTTTGCTTAACCAAAATAAATATTTTGACTCATCTCCAGTTTGCAGCTAGACATTCTTGCTCATTATGCGCGTGATACTTTTTTGAAACTAATTTCACAACTGGATTAGCCAAGCTTTGAGTTTATTTCTCAGAGGAAAATCAAAGACTAAATTTTTCTTAGAATGCTATTTACTTCACTTATTCTGAAGATGGCTTCGAATGACCTGAATAACTTAAACATAAAAATTCTGGAGCATTTCGCTCTTGATGTAAACATACAAATTTCTAAGGTCTGGATTAATTGAGACGCTCCTCATGATATGAAATGCTTTATTTAAGGATACTAGAATTTCTTTGTCAAGTGAGTAAAGAATTTTCATTAGTTACCCAAAGTGCTCATGACCTGAATAATTAAACAAACTCTGACGCGAATGAAAAAGGAGCAATTATCCAACAATCTGGAATCAAAATGAATCCAAGCATTAGATATAGCTCCTGGAACGACAACGTCTATAGAAATGCAAATAACATTTTTACACTAATTCATTTTTTTTTTACTTATTCAAAAAAAATTTAAAATAATATATTTAAACGTGAAATTTTAATTTAATTTTATTTCTAACTATCTAACTACTTCATAATTATCATAAATCTATTATTTTAAATTCATATTTCGAATAATATGATACTTAGTACAAAATCCGTCTCTGGTAAAGATCGTAAAAGGCTCAAAAACTAAAATTATTAAATTGTTCTCATAGAATTTTTTTATTAATATTTACTCTTTATATGCGACACCTGAAAATTGATTTGAGTATCTTTGAAAAGAAAATATTTCCAACTAACGTAAAAAAATAATAAATTGAAATAATCCAAAATGAACATGAACAAATAAAAATCAAAACTATCATACGCAAGAATAAATAAAATAGAAATAAATGATCTTACTCATAGGTATTCTGTTCATTCTTATTTGTACAGAATACATATTTTTTCGTTTGTTTGATTTTATGGATGTAATAAAATCTTCGATTTCTTATTTTTGATATTTCCCAAAAGTTGTCAATTTTAAAAGGAATGTTGGAAGCTATGGATTTAGCATGTTCCGCGTTTTCTAGCTGTTGTGCCCTACCACGAATAATCTCTATAATTCAAAGGGGGAAGATAGACAGAATTTGTTATTTTGCTTGGGTGTAATCTTCAGTATTATTTTCTTTTTTTCCGATATCGCTGAATGGTATCTGTAGGTTTTTTTCTCACGAAGAAATATGAGAAAACTATACTATTTTCAAAATCCATACCACTAGAATTTTTTTTAGTGTTCGAAAAGCGGTAATTCCATGTTGTTTTGTTTCACTATCAGTTATGTTGCATTTCATTTTCTTCAATCCGAAAAGTGTATCATTTTGAATCGTGTGTGGGGAAACATGTTGGTGAGGATTGAGAAATAATGCATTCTTTTCAAAATATTTTGTCGTATTAGATTATGAGAATAAAATCTAGAGCCTTATATGGTTGTGAAATATCCCATATTTCTGCAAATATTCCTTTTTTTCCTTTAAAGAAACAAATATAAGCATTTTTGTTATTCTTTCGAAAATACCAAGTCCTTTCCATTTACTTTTCCTCACAGTATTTATTTCGTAGCATTTTATTCTTTAAATTTTTTGCTTACATTTTAAATATTTTTATTGAGAAACTTATGCTAGAAGAAAATTATATTTATTAAGAAGTAAAATTGCTTAATGCAAATGATAAAATCAAATTAATTAACCCAATATATTATGGCGGCAGCAGGTTTATAATCTCGGAATTTTAAAAGACAAGTATTATTAAAATATCACAAACCAGTGAAAATTCCGAAGTATATTAGATAGACGTGTAAAAATTAAATCTCACCTTCTAGAAAAGTAGATTTCAAGGCCTAAAAGTGTAATTTATAAATTTACAAAAAATAATTCCGTGTTTAGATATAACTTTGAAAGTTGTCATGACTTTTTTTAAAACAGATGTAAATATTTGCTTCGTTTGGTATCAAAAGATATTGCTTCTGAGTTATAAAAGGTAATTATTTTATAAATGATAGTACGTCTTTTATTTTTCTTCTCTTACATTTTTACAGTAAATTACTATTTATGAACGTTAAGAATAATTTTATTGAATGCTAATGGATTAGACCGTAACGCCAAAATAAAAGCTCGCATGCATTTCATGAATCAATAATGGATAGTATTCTATTAGTCCTTCTACACCAAAAATGGAGGCTTAACAAATGGTAAAAAGTTTCAGCATCATATTGATATATATATATCTTCACTGATATGGTGCACTTGCATATAAATACTATGCTTTAACCTTCCAGCGGGCGCGCCTGTACAAATTTTACGACATATCGTGCATCGTATTACATAAATATATCGTGTTGTTTTACAAAAATAAATCCAGCTTGTATTTAGGTTATCAGTATTTATTAGCTTAATAGTAAACAAATATTTTAGAAATAAAAATTGCACTTAAGTTTATAAAAGAACGATATAAATATGTAATACTATGCACAATGCAAGTATCTCTTGAAAACGCGCCCGCTGGAGTGTTAATGATACTTTACTCTTAAGCCACCCTAATTTGAGACAATATGAAACGAACTGTTGCTTTTGGAGACTTTTAACGCAATCTCAAAATTAGTGAATTTTTTCCGAATCTTTCCTAAATCTTATTGTAAGCTCTGCTATTGTAAGATATTTTCTGCTTTACAAGAATTTATTCATGCTTAATATTTTGTTAAAATATCTGTGAATAACTTTTATGGAATTATGCCGCTATTATTATTATTATGTCCGCTTTTTGGCTTTATTGAGTAATTTATATTCGTACTTTAAGATTGATCATCGTTTTATTCCAGTTAATTTAATTCCAGAACACAAATCTGATAAAAAATGTATAAAATTTTATCTTTTCATTTTTGTCCTAGACATTATGATTCCTGTTTCTTTTTTCTGCTCACATTTAAACTGTGTGCGTCTGAGGAGATTATACTTGATATCAATCTAACAGCAATTTTACATTTCCCGAATGAGAATCTATCAGCATTATATTCAGTAATTCGAATCTGAAATATCAACTGTTATTCAGCTCCATATTGAAATTCCCAAATTCCAAATAACTGTTCCACTTCTGACAGTTAACATCATGCAAATGTATAATCATTGTCCATCGTACGTTTCAGTTCTAACTGGTGCAGTTCTAATCACATGGTGAAGGTATGTAGTACAATGTGATAAGATTTGATGTAGGAGCTCGATTATATGAATTGCCATACAAATCAGCAGATATGGTTGATCCCCACCAGTTTCGAATAGGTTGTTTCGCATTTGATTCCATATAGCTCCTTACATGACATTAATCGGGGACCTTACTTGCAATGAATAACTGATGTTCACGAACACAATCCCATAATCCATTGGATACTGACTTCCATCTAAGAACCCGAAATACGTGCTGTATTGAATCTGTCAACTTGGGTTTGTTCTCGCCATTAAAACGTTATAAATACCGCTCTGTTGTGATCACTTGGGCTTAAGATTTCTCTCATAGGAAGGATATGATAGCCATATTATAAGCGCCAAACAATGCATCCGTCAATATTTTCATAATATAAAAGAATGAAACCTCAGTAGAAAATTACTTTGCGTCAAAATCATTTAATTGTAGCCAATTAATAATCAATTAAAATTAATGGTGAAAATACACGCCTTTTGAAGAAAAGTTTTTTCAGGTTTCTAATCAATATATTTAATCGTGATTAAGGCTGTTAAAATTTTTAAAAAATCGAAACTTAAAATTTTTATTTAGAATCTTTAAATCTTTAGTTAGTAATTTTCAGTTAGGTTTTAATTCTTTATATATAATATCAAAACGTTTATTTTTTTCCGGTATTGTTTCTAAAGACATGAGGTAATCATACATTGTACAAATACTATAAATGTAGGCATATTTAGGAATATTTTTATTTGATAATTTATTTGATAGTAATAGTTTTAAAACAGCATTAATATTTTCTTTAAATAAAGTAATAAACATCTTCTTTAAATAACACAGAATATCAAAGATTTATAAATTCATAACGTAAATGTAACATTTCGATAGAATTTGATTTCAAATAAAATGCTATTATTAGAAGTTGTTTAATACGGGGAACAGGGATATTATGGTCTGATAAATATTCTTAATTTTAATTGAGAAAACTGCATATTTAAACAGTTAGCACGAATCTCCACTAAATCTAATAGGTTCTCCTTCAGAGAACTATGAAAAAATACTAAGTAGAATGCGAAAGTGTGGAGAAGAGGGTGTCTGCTCAGCTATCACCGTCGTCATCTGACAACGGTCCAAAATTACGATGTCCGTAGCCCTCGTGTTACTCAAAACGGGACGTTAATGTAACTAAAACTAAACTTCACAGCATCTAGAAACGAATAATGCAAAACGTTCCAAAAATGACCAATAAGGGAGGGGTGTGTGTCTTTTGAAGAACTAAACTCGGGATCCTTCATATTCCTTTCACCAGCTGAAAATAAAGGTCATTGTCAGAAATATTTACAAAGTACTTTTTGTTATTTGATTAAGCAAACAATGTTTTATTGTAGTATCAAAATAAGTTTTAGGTTAGCTATTAAATTATTTAGTAAGGGCCCCGGTAGCCTAATAGTAATGTCTCGGCTTAGGGGAAGGAAAGATCAAGGTTCGAAACACGATTCCATTGATGATCCTAAATGTATGTGGGCCTGTTCCGTGTTAAATCATATGTAGCGGGCTAAATATATTCTAAGTTATTATATTAAATAAGTTATAAGTTTTGAACACTTCAGTGTTTTTTGCTAGTGTGGTACAGGAGTTTGGAACGTGGCAGCTCAGGCTCTCCCTCGTTCTCCGACATCGGTTCTAAACTACGAGGTCTGTCCCAAAATAGCACACGTGCTTCTTCAAAATGGGAAGTTAATAGAACTGAAATAAACTAAATTGTTTAGTAAGAAAGAGGGAAAAATGCATAATGTATACAAAGTTATAAAAAGGAAAGAATAAGATAAAAATTCCAAGTACAAAAAATAATTTATTGCTCTTCGTCTAAATGTAAACTGTAGTTGGGTTGAATAGAAATCCGGATTGTTTCTAATGAGTGTAATAGATTAAATTGCTAAATGTCAATTTAAGTAACACATGTAGGTATCTATTGAGGTAAATTTTTCAAAGATATAATTTTTACTACATGCTTCTTAATATGGCTGAATTTGTTTTCGCATTATTCGTTCCTTCTGTTTTGAATCGCATACCACCGAGTCTTGTCATTCTAAAAACCATCAATTATCCACTGCAGTGTTTTGAACCGGGGTATTTTAATTCTAAACACTCAGTAATCCAGGTGCCACCTAATGAACGGAATCAAACTATAATTAAATTAATCGAGTAAACTCATAATTGAGCTCAGAAAATATTAAAGTCATGCATTGTCATCGAGTATACAAAATCATAGCACATCAGGAAGTGAATGTAAAATCAATAACAAAATTAAATCTTTGCTAATATGAATAAAATTGTAAGATATTAGAAATTTCTCTTTAAAAGTTTTAATTAAGAATTATAAAAAAGGCCTTAACGAACGGGTCATTTTATAAACATTTAAAAGCGTTAAACAAAAAAAAATGTAAAGAAATTCAAAAGTAAATAAGTTCCAAATCGCATTTAATGATATCCTTTCATCTGCTATAAAGCCAATATTTAAGACATTGCACAGTTCACATATCTGAGAAGTTCTATTTTCTTGTAAATTGCAGTTAAATCTTTCAAAGAAATAGGGAAAATAAGAGCATAATGAAACAGGGCTGAGATTTTGTTGAGAAGTTAAAATTACATATCAACAGTTTTCTTTTAAGTAAGAAAAAAAATTAATTGCTTTGACTTTCCTGTTTCTTACGATCGATAAAGTACCAGAAAAAGTTTGGCTGAAGCATAGTGCATTAAAAATAAAGTAATAATATAGAGATTAGGATTTTCTGCTCTGCTAATTTTCCTTTCCAAAAAAATATCATAAATAGGAATCGCATATTCCAATTAATGACATTAAGAATACCGTAAGAAATGTGTTTCATTCAAAAATTTTGACTATTTTTTATATTTCGGTGCAGTATAATTTAATGTCTTTAGACTAAGAAAAGTATTCATTATTTATCATAAGATGAGATGTTGCATAAAGAAGGAAAAAATTTTGTTTTCATTAGTTTTTACTCTGAAGAAGTATGGCAAGGTATTTTGCAGTAAAAACTTTGATGTTTACAAAATATATTATTTTATTTTTCTGAAATATTTATGTTGTGATTTCACTTTTGGTATATTTTAGATACTGATATTTAGAATTCGAGAAATAAAAGTAATTAAAAGTTATCATAACCAAATATAGTTGTAGTCTTTGGAGGGTGGGGATGTGCAACTCGGAGCCGTTTTTTTAAAATTTTTAGTTAATCAAAAATTCATAGAAATTTTGGCCTTTTCTCTTAATATTACAGCACAAAAATCATTTTCACATCAGTGAAACCTCAAAACTGATCTTTTTAATGATATCAATAAAGTTGTCGTACGATTTTTTTCTCTAATTTTAATGAACTTTTAAAAATATTTTTTGGTATAATTTACAACAACATTGTTGCAACGCATTTGAAACTGTTTTCATTGTTTAAACAAATATTTAAATGCGTGTTTCTCTTCCATTATGTAAAGCTTAGAAAATATCCATTGAATTTTACTTTCTTCTGTAAATGAAGTCCTCAAGATATGTAAGTATATAATGAAATAATCCAGTAAACTGAAAGATTATCTTTGCTATGCTTTAACTCTTTTTTATCAGCGTGTTTTAAGCCAATTAGCATACTACTGGATGTAAAATTTGCCGCTCCAGCTTAATGTTGAAATATAATGTGTAGTTTACGTTAATGTAGACAAGGAAACAGAACAAGTTCAAGGCTCCGAAAGGAATGAGGGCTAAATGTCTATAGCAATTTGAATTTTAAAACTAGTCTTTCAATGGAACAATGAATAAAAAATTATGCGTAAGAGATTCAGTTGATATTTTATTTCCGACGATCAAGCTGGTCGGCGAAGGCGGCTAGATATAAATATGAATTGAATAAAATATTTTGTTCGGAAGAAAGTAATGTTGATCTTTATGCAATAGGAACGCATGTCTGCATCATTTTCTTTAAGTAATTGAGTTATATTTTATAAATATGGCAGTAATCTTCCCTGTACAATTCTGGTGTATTATAAACTAAATTTTTTTTAGGAAAAAAAATCAATCAAAGATGTTCTTCTAAATAATGCTGAGTTCCATTATCTAATGCAAAAATTTTCAGAAATAAACAGGCATTTTTTAAATTCCAAAAAAAACTTTTTCTGCAAACTTAAATACCCTTACAATTTCAATATTTTAGAAAAGACAGAGAGCAGGTGATTCTAATGAAATTTTAGGAGGCATAAAAGCTGATTCTAAAATCACGCCTGTTTTATCTGCACGCATAAGCAATCAATCATACTGATTTTTTTTCTAATTCAGTATGCTGATTGGACGTATTTCTTGCTTCGATGGAAGTTTCTCTTGAGTGTGTATTCAAAATACTTCTTTCAAAGACTATCATACTTTTCATTAATCACTTTTATTATGACAAGGAAAAATATCAAAGAATTGAAAGACTAATATTTTTTTAAAAAATTTACAGGAATAAGACGGAAAAGGATCACTAAAGAAGAAATTAAAAAATCTTTAATTTATCCAACTAAATAAACATTTAGAAACCTCGATAATTAAACTAATTATTTAATAACAAGTGTTAGGAAAAAATACTAGAAGCATGTGTGTGTGTGTCCCCGGCATTCAATGCTGCAGGTTCAAAGTTTCTAATATTTTTTTCATTCTAATAAAGCTAAATATTCAAACAGCCGTTTGTTCGCTTAAAGAGATTTTACCGAGTTTTAATTAAAAGACCCGTTATGCACTATTTAGTATATTGAAGTCAGAAAAAAATCCAAATTTTTTTTTTTTCAAAAATTAAATGATTTGAAGTTTCTGCCAACTGATGTACTGCTTAAGTGCCGTATCATGAGTTCGTTCATAATCGTTAGCTGCTTGAAAATGTGAATATTTATGAAATATCGATCTTATTTGTAATTATATAATTATTTTTTTAACATATTGATTGCATATATTTTGGACATACTGATAATTTTCTTCATTTTATGAACATATTGATCGCACCAAAAATACTTTAAATCCAAACTTGCCCGAAAGATATTTTAGTATAGGCCTTCAAAAGAATTGTTTGTTATTTCTGAAAACAAAAATGTATTGATATGGTTAATTTAATCTGTGTGTGGTGCATAGATACATCCCACAATAGCTTCAGCGTCATAAAATTTTCTTTCTTCCAGCAGCATATTGAGTTCTTTCAAAACAAAAAAAGCATACTTCCCGTATAAAGCTACCAATATTCAGTACTGTCTTATCTGAATAGAAAATAACGGCAACATTTTAACCTTCTATAAAGAATTTCTTTTCATAAACTATTCCTGAAAAGTTTCTGCATTAATATAACTCGAACCTTTCTCGTCTATTCTTTCCTAACCCTAGCTGAGCCACATCGTTAGAAAACACGCAACCCACCCATAACCATTTCCTAAACAAATGGCCCAAGCAACTCTTTTCACAAAGTAGTTTTAAACCCAATCTTCTCCCCTTAGAGATCTTATTTGCACTCCAAAGAAAGAAAATAAATGTCTACAAGAGTTTCGGCCGAATCTATTTACCTCTATGAAAGTTTACAACCAGCATTATCCAAAGGTAAAGCCGATGTTCCTGAACCTCAAGAAAAAAGCCAATGTCAACGACTGGGCAAATAACGGTAAATCCCTTACCTTCGATATTGAAAATACCAAGGATCATTCACTTTAAGGAGGGCATTGTTGGCGACCCAGACAACACCGAATCGGTATTCTTTCCCCTTCAAGCTATTACCTCTATCGCAATTACTGGTCGTCTATCCGTAAGGGGTGGGGAGATCGCCGAAGCTTGCAATCACGAAAAGCCTGGGGACTTAATAGGAAAATCGTTCTTTTCGACGCCTCTACCTCCAAATTACTTTTCTCAGACGAGGAATCGAAGAGGTTTCAATGTAGCGGATCGCTCCCTTCTGTTATTCGATTGTTCGAATCCTTTTCGGCTCAGGATAGAGGAGGTGTAATTTAGAAGGATGAATCAGGTGTTTAGAAGGTGGTGATGTTTCTTAAATTCACAGCAGGTTGTTGGAATCTGTATTAGAATTTAATTTAACTTAACCAGATCTTAGTACTGGAAAGTGTTTGTAGCATTTTGATATTAGATTACTGTGCACCTTTCTCTGTACGCTTGACGAAGTTGAATCGGTACTGAAATTCTCGACTAGTTTTTAAGAATCTTTTCCTAAAATATTGTAATTATTCCTCTGATGAGCATTTGATCTTATTTTCTTAGCTATTATTTTCTCGGACGTTCGATTAATCATATATATTACCGGAAATTCTGTTCTTCATAATGAAACACAACGCATATTTATTTACACGTCTGCTTGAAACGACACCAATAAAATATTTCTTCAAACTACGAAAACATAGAGTTTATTCATATTCATATTTCAGTATGCTTTAACCTCTCAAAAATGGGAATTTCGTAGGTTGAAATATATGCTGTTTTCCTTTATTTCATGATTAATAAAAAATCTTTGATTTATCTCTATAAGAAATATTAAAACACTTCTTTATTATATTTTAAGTATATGATATAAGGAAATTAAGAAATTACATATATCGCAATCAATATTAATATTAATATATTTGGCAATAGTGTTTTGTTGATTATTGAAAATTTCTAACTTCGAATTCCTAGCAAGTAGCTGTACATTCATAAAGGATTTAGTTTTTGAAACTTTTAATTAAATGGAAGTTTTATTCAAGCGAATTACACATATACTTTTTTTCACTGATATATTGTAGCTGCAATTAGACATTTAAGATCATATTTCAAAAAAATGTCGAATGAAAAGGGAAAATAATTTTAAAAACATTGCTTTATAAAATTCTATTTAATGAAATGAATGAAAGAACAGAAACCTAAGAAATATGCGAAAAATACATTTAGAAACGAAATGGAGCTAGGAATTCACAGGCTTAAAAACAAACCGAAATTAAAATGGGAACTTTTGTCTTGGATTTGAGATCCATCCTTACAACAAATTTATGTGGTTCAGAATCCTACAATTTTATTTTGTATTTATTATAGGAGTTCGGAGATTTCATGGTTATGATAACTTTTAAATAATATTTTATGCCGTTCTGCAGTATATTTAAATTGCATACAAATAAATGATAGTTTTTATTATTAAATACTATGTCACGCAAAAAAAGACAAAATAATCCTTTTAGTTTCAACTCTGTAGAGAAAGGCAGAAATCATTCTTCAGATAACGCAAGATTCAGAGAAGAAACCCTGCCTCTCTACATTAATTAGTTGAAAATATATCTCGGATATTATTTACTGACTGCTAAAAATCAAAATTATTCTCAACCTTTGTAATTCTTGTTTATTTTCTTAAGTATCAGAAACGGAATAGAATCTCCTTAATTCAAACTTCATTCACTAAACATCTATCTATGTAAACTCTCTTGTTATAAGAATTCTATCTTGGGGAATATTTTATATTAGTATAACAACAGAGGAAATATCTTTTATATTTTGTAAGCCATAAGATTCTCAAAATCATGTAAACAGAAATTTTTGCCAAACAGGAAGAAAACAATTCTAAAAAGTTAGATCAGAAATGATCCAAGCTGAGAAATAAGAAGACAATTCTTCTCCGACATAATTAAATTTTAAATGAGATAGCGCAAAACTAAAAAATATTGAAATATTTAAAGAATTTGTACTTTTAAAATCCGAAAATAAGCCAGGACTTTCGAATACTGAAGACTATTAAAACAGCAACTCGTTTTGAGTGCGAATAAATATGGGATGAAATAAAATTGTTAATCGTAGTTGACCGTACCTTCTGCGTTTCAGTAGAAACTCGTTTAACTTCCTTATTTAAAAGATTCATTACAGTGTAATGTATGCATTTATTACATTCATGAATCAAGTTTATGTTAACTGGTGTGATATTCGTAACGAATAAAATATATATATTCGTCGAAGTATTAAAATATTTAAAGAAGAAATTAATTTCAAAATATCGTTTGGCTGAAAAAGAATATATTTAAAAATATCGTTTGGCCTCAATTCTTTTCTAAAGGTAATAAAAATAGTTTGGCAACAATATTGTCTTTTGCTAACGTTGCCTAGCAACGGAAAAGAATTATGATTATGAGGTTGAACTTGAAATTCGATGCAATGTTTTGTGATGTCAGTGTATGTGCTTGTTTTAAATGTTTTGTGCTGTGGAAAACGTCCAATAAATGTATTATTTTTGATAAAGAAGGCTCCACGATTCTTCATACTATACTGAAATACACTGGTCACATGAATTATTATGCGTAACATAAGCAGACTAAATGGTAAAATCAAAATTTGAGGATTTTAATAGAGTTGAAGCGAAATCACGAAAACTACTACATTTTTAATATAAAAAGCAATAATTCATGTTCTAAAGAAAAGTATTTGTCTTGATAGCATCTTCAAACTTCAAATATATCTTAACCTCCAAGATATAAGATAACCTTCCTTTATTTCAAAGATTTCTTAGGACAATCTCATAAGCTTTCGAGTTTAAAATGATATTTGAAATATCATGGGATTTAGAGCAGATTCGGTGTTTCCTTAAGGACTGCAAGGTGTAGAACAACCGAAATTTATCTAACTCTTCAAATGAAATAGCTTTTTTTATCAGAAAGAGGAGCCCTTTATACAACGCCTGAAAGTTCTTTTGAGTTTCTTTCACACGGAAATACTATTTTATACCAACATAAAAAATATCACGAAATGACTATGGACAAAATAAAATCCAAACTATCAAACACAAGGTTGAATAAAAGAGAAATAAATGTATTTGTTCACCAAGATCCTGATCATTTTTTCTCTTTACAACATAGGTTTACGTTTACTTGATTTTCTTAACAAAAAAATATTTTGCTCCAGATTTCCTAAAAGTCTACAATTTCAGAGCAGAATGTGGGAGCTTATGGATTTGCCATTTTCCGCGTCATTGTTTTAGCTAGTCCGTTCACCGGGAAGCTTGATTCCTAACCTTAATAAACTTTTTTGTCCACTGGAAAAAAGAGAAAAAAATCTGCTATTATTTATTTTGTATTAGGATAATTTAAAGTATTATTATTATTTTTTATTATAGCAGGCTAGAACTGTAGGTTGTAATTTGAAAAAAAACATATTCGAAAATACCAAGATAATTTTTGAGATTTGTGTTTTCGATCCATTTCCAACTTCGATGAAGTGTTCAGTTTGTGCTAACTAGGCTCACTATAAGTTTTATTGCAATTCTTTCTCTTTAACATAAGTATTCCAAAGTGTATCATTAAGTTTTGTGTTTAGTTGATGAAGATCAGGAAATAATGCCTTCATCTCAAATTGTAATGGTATATTAACCCCTATTTCGATGTGAGAATTTCCATATTTCTGTTTATATATAGACATATATTATTAACTATATATTATACATATATTATTAACTATATATTATACATATATTATTAACTATATATTATATATATATATATAAACATATATCTTTAGAATGAACGTACAGAACATAATTCGAAGAAACGGAGATAAATACCTAAAACGTAGAATTTCAAATGCATTGGAAATAAAGAAAATCATAAGACTTCACATCTATCAGTCCGCAAATTTAACGGATTGTTCATAAACTCTTTCCCTTGGAAACATTAAGAAACCTAATTTTGGATATACTTGTGCATTTTAAATCATTATATCTTATCGCGTATATAGTCTCTGTCATTACACATAAAATTGAAAATTTGTGTAAACAATTTTAAATATCCGTGAAAAGGTTGTCGCCTACATGATGTTTATTTAAACTAAAATATCATTATTCATTTATCATAAATTATTGATTAACATATCTTTTATTGATGTTCCCTCCGTCCAGATTTAGCTGTTAGAATTACTATTTTTCTTCTACTAAAAATTATAAGTCCGATTTTCAAAAAATCAAGGAACCCATTATTGATTAATTTTGAAACTTACAGACACCTACAAAAATTTATTCATTGGTCTTATAATATTTAATAAGACGAAAACTAAATATATCAGAGGTGTGTCTTGGACACCAAGAACAAATTGCAAAATGGTGAAAAAAGTTAAACTGTCTTTTGCCATATGAGGGAAATAGCAGTAACTATTCCCATTATTTTCTTATCATTTCTATCATTGCTGATGAGTCAATGTTTTTCTCTAATTAAAAAAGTAATATTAGTGAATCTTTCATACCTGTAAATAAACTTGTTGAAGAAATGAGAAAGAAAAATCGAAAATAACGTCCTAATTTATCATTTTCAATTAGGCATTTATCTACACATACGTAAAAAATCCATGAACAACTATCTGAAACGAGTTTTCTTAACTTTGATTTCGTGAAAAAAAATGGCAAATCCGAGAACTAAATTTAAATAGACTGAGTAGTAATTTTGATTTCTTTTTGAACTTCTGACCATGTACGTTAACAAATTTTTACTGAGATTACAGTGGGGCAATACTTAAAGCAGAATTGAAAGTGGCTGTGAATATGACATCATTCTAAGATTACTTATATTCGGCCTGATTCGGCGACATAACACAAATCCAGAAGTTTCAATTGCATAGCAATATCTCACACATCAGAGGAACTCTTTTCTTGAATACTCAACAGTTTATACAATGCAGTAAAATTACCATTCTATAGTATTCTACAGAAATAACTATCAGTTGAATTTATGTAATTTAAAGTCTCAATTATTATAACGTATCAATTATCATAAACATCAAACGTAGTATATTTCTCAAATATTTCAAGTCATTTCCATCTATTATTACTAACATAAGAACCTGCCTTTCGATCACTTTAATTGAGCAGAGAAATAAAAGTATATAGCAGTTTTTATTTCAGCTGAAAAAGGATAGACCGATTTCTAATACCCAAAACATGTGATGTGATAAAATGTTTATTTAGCAATGAAATGAGTAAAAATGAATAGGCACCAAGTATAATGGCATAATACTGAGAACGACATCCATGTTAATAATCCTGAACTTAATAAACAGATGAAAAGCAGTCTTTTCTCAGTAATGTGTTATTATCGTCTCAGATTCAACTGCACGTTCTCTTACACTTCGGAATGATGTGATAATACACGCAACAAATAGAAGGTCGGCAATGATCTGCAATGCTATTTGCGCAGTTGTTGTTTATCACGGAAACCAATACCACTAGGCGACGACTATGCTTTTTAAAAAGGTTTGCAACTAGTCGTGTTAGTATTTTTAAGTGTTAGAACATTATCTTAGTATATTTCGCCATTTTATAAACATTCTTAATTTTTCACTTTCGAATATGAATTTTCCTCCCGCAGTTAATTTATTACAAAATAGGGCACCCTGCTCCATGCTCACAAATGCTCGCCAATGCCTCAAAAGGATTTAGTAGCAATCTTCCCAGCTTTACTAGGAAAATCCTGCTCGTTTCGCTCGCTACAATGAGGCGACTCTGCATTAAAGCAAAAACCAAATATGGTTCCGATAATAGATTTGATTCTGACGCTTTAACTTAAATCAGCAAATTAAAAATTATTTGACCTCCAAGAAGGAATTTTCCTTGATTCTGAAAGCATTTAGAAGGCCAATTAGATATTCAAATGAAACCAAAATAGAAAAATGTGGAAGTGCGAAAAAATGTTATTAAGATTTTCGAGCTATATAAAAGAATCCTAAAAGCAAATAAGGAACACTTTAGAACAGGGAGCGTTTCCATCGCCAAGTTCTCCATAATCTTGCCAAGCATTAAAAATCTCACCTAAAGGGGAAAAAAGTAAAAATAGCTACATTTGGCGAATAACCATCAAACGTGGCTATATATAAAAAGAATCCTAAAAACAAATAAGGAAGACTTTAGAACAGGGCGCGTTTCCATCGGCAAGTACTCCATAATCTCACCAAGCGTTAAAAATCCCATCGAAAGAGGAAAAAATTTAAAATAGCCACATTTGGCAAATAATCGCCCCCTTCCCAAAAAAAGAACCCACTTTTTTTACCCCACCGTTCTTTTAAGTCTGCCAGAATGCTGAGCATGTTGAATCAAATTATTTCATTTTCTTCCTGGACGCCTTTCAAAAATTACCTCAATGGATTCATTTGCATGTTAAATTTGTCTTCTTGCATTTTTTTAGATAATATTTAACCCAATAATGCCTAGCACACTTTTTTGGGGCGTTTCTAACTGTTGTGGTTGCTTCAATTCTGCTGAAGATCGCGAATTTCAAAGCATCCTAGAAGTTAGTGCTGGAATGCGTAATTGTTCTGAAGAATGCTTATAACTTTCGTGTTGTTTGAATTTAAGAATGATGGAATACTGTTTGAATATCATAAAGTTCTATATTCACACAATTATACAAGATATATACAGTTTCTTAGAAACACCTACAACAATTTGTAGGCTGCGGTTACATTTCATTGGGAAGAAAGAATTGAGGCACACTGCTTGTTGCAGTAAACAGCAAATGCGTCTCCAATGCAGAGACAATGCTCAAGTGAAAAAAGATATATGCGGCCCGTCTGAGCGAGTAATGACAGCGGCGCAAAAAGAACGTGTCTGGTCAATGCGGGTGATGCAAGCAGAATCATATGTTGACAAGAAAACAGTAAACAAACTAGTAGCGCCGCCTTGCGGAGGTACTAAAATTAAACATGCAGAGAAACAAAAATACAAAATATGCACTAATTTCGAATTAAAACAAAGTTAAGTAATGGAATATAAAAAATAATAGAATAAAGCATGCAGAACACAAAAATACAATAATCTTAAAAGAAAAGATAAAAATAAGCAACAGGACGCGGAACACCAACATTGATTCTTAAACTCACGTGCACAATCTGTTTAACGTGAATTTTCCCAAAAAAAGTATTTTTAAGTATTCATTTCTTTTATATTCAATCCATGGAAGCACATATCAAGCTTTCGGTTGATAAAGTTTTTATTTTCAAAACAGATTCGAAGGTAGTTTTCTAATATGTGAAGAAGGAAAGGAGAAGTTTGTCGAATTACTTATAAATTAAATTACTTGCATCTAATAAATATATCAGTAAATGCAATTGTAAGAATATATTTCCTTTTTGGATTTTCACATATTTTTCGATTTTGATAGATAATTTTTCAGTTGATTTCAGGGCATGCAATATTAGAATACAAGGTATTATTGAAAAAAGGCGACTTATGCATTAACGGATTAACGTCAAAACTGAGATTCATGTTTAACTCATTGAAAAGAAGGTTGAACCAAAACTCAAGCTGAAACCAAATCGCAGCCATTTGTTAAATTTGGAAAGTGAAATCCCGAGATCCATCAATTACTATATCAATCCTATAGCTAAATAACTCTCTGAACCCGGGTAGAGTGAGAATTCCATCGCCTGAAAACCTGGAGTGAATTTTCGCTCACAAAAACAGAATGGAATCGTCACGTTCTTTACAGATATTCCAGGACGGCGACACCTATGGTTGGCCGATCAATTGTCAACATAGAAAGGAAGTACAGTTTTCTTAAAAAAATTCACCCTGGCGCCCGAAACCGTCTGAGTACGGCTTCTGTAGAACGGGCGGTTTGAGGCGGGATAGGGTTCATAGGGCGCGCTGTCTGGAAGCTGCTGAAGAGAAATAATTATATTGATTATCTAGCTCAGCGAATATTTTATAGTATATAGTTTATTTTGAAAAACGATTAATGGTAGAAAACACTGCCTTAGTTTATTTTTAAACTGCATGTTTCGGCTTCTGTATTCTGCTCATTCTGCATTCCTTACTGCACACAATTCATCTGTTTCTCAATTTATGGATCACATATTTGTTAAACGATAATTTATCAGATTTGTTAAACGATAATTTCTGAGCACCACTCTCAGTAACTAGAAACTGAAATTACCAATGCTATTCAATTCAGCGTTGAAATGACAAGAGACCAATACTGTCCCGCTTCCAACAATTTGCATCTGTGGATGTATGGCCACCTTTCGTCATAGGCTTCATAAGTAAATGTTAATTTACTAATCGTAAAGATGAACATATGTACATTGCACATTATAATAAGGTTTGAGGAAGCTAATTCTGTCTCATATTTTCATCCTTGTTGGTCTCATATTCATTAATTCACCTTACAACAGTAGCGGCGATTGGGTGGCAAAAGTAAGCGGAAAAAACTTTTAGAAACCTGAAAGTACCAAGAAGTATAGGAATGCACAAAAAAATCTAAAAATTTAGTTACAAAATTACCCCCCTTTCCAGGGCACTATTTAATTTTGATAATTTTTGTCTTCAGGCTGCTAAAATGAAATACAAATTTCATTTTTAATCTAGAAAAACTAGAGGCTATTTTCTGAATCTTTGTTCCATACTTTCTCTTAGTCTTTGAACATGTCTCCGTCTTTTAACAATATATATATTTTTTCAATTTGGCTTAGATCGGGCACATCACTCGAAGATCCTGTAAGAAAATTAAAGGGGTCAGATATTTAAGCTCTAGATCATCCGATACGCATGTGAATGGTCTGTTATTCATCGCCGCTTCACATTCACAGACAAGAGTATTTAGTTTAGTTATATTAACATTCCGTTTAGAAGCAACATGAGTGCTATTTGGATCAACATTGTAATTTTGAAACATGGTTAAATGACGAAGACAGCAAATGACCCTTCACCCTACATCCAAAGTCCTGTGCCAGCGGGAGAGCATTTGACTTTCTATTGAATTGAAGCAGGTCGGCATATACGGCGAATCTCAAGTGGAGTCTAGCTTCGAATCCGAAACACCCCTGTCTCGATGCTGAGAACTCTCTACAAGACCATCACCACTAGATCTCGGTTTATCCTGCGTTAAGCTGGTAACAACAGAAAAAAGACATATATGAGAGTAAAAGTAGACCGTGTACAACCAACAATTTGAAATAATAAAAAATTCGTTGATTAAAGTGTAAGGAAGACTATAGTTGCAAGTTGCTTTTAAACTTTTCTCGAATATTTTTTTCTGAAATAGAAAACATTAACTGAAAATTATTTTGTAAACGTATAAAGTTATTTTTAAAAACATTTTCGTATGCTACATAGTCGAAACGCGATTTATGAGGTATATTGACAGTTGAGTTGCTCAGAAGCCAAAGCGGATAAGTCAATTTTTTCATGTTTTCTGATTTTTCCAAATTTTGATGGAAATAATAACATTAATTTTAGTTATTAAAAGATTAACTCTTTCCGTCATTAGAAGACATTATATACTTTCATTAATCAAATTGATAAACCAAAAATTTTAAAAATTGTTTTATTAAAAAACATGAATTTTCTCAATTTTTTTCTGGACTTACCCGTATTGGCTTCCGAGAGATTCAGTTAATAATACTTCAAATATTTTGTACCCGATTTCCCATTACACAAGGGGTTTAAAAATGTGATTGGTTACTTATCCGTAACTGTAAAATGTGTCAAGTTAGGGCCTGGTTTTTAATATGAATTGATTTATGTAATAGCGGATAACTATGAACGAAACGCAGACGAGGTTGAGTTGTTGCATTTTAAGTTTCTTAAAAAATCAAAGGAAAATAAAAACTTAGAAATATTACACTAAGCAAATTTAAAAATCTAAAATTTGAAAATGCTATTTATTTATCTTCATCAGAAATGGCTTACTACAGAGCTTCATTTTTACATCTCATAATTTCTTTAATATTTTGGATATAGTGTCATGAAAACTTAAAAAAAAGAACTGAGTTCTTATTTGTCAAAACAAATACACTCTAAATTTAACTTATCAGGAGGAAACCTATTAGTATAAATTTTCTCTTTAAATTTCTGCATCTAAAAATAGCTCAAATCAATTTTTATTTATTTTTTCTAGGTAATGGGAGAACCACATGAATGAAAGAGCACGCAACACACTTAAAACTGTTCAACAAATTTTTCACTAGGCAAAACTGTTCGTAAAATAAATTTAAACACATTCCACTCTTTCTAGAGATCTCATTTATGCCACAAAGAAGGAAAGGGCAATTGCAAAAGTTCCTTGAATAAATTCACCTCTGTGAATGTTTACAACCAGCATTCACTGAAGATAACGCTGATAGTCCTGAACACAGAGAAAAAAGTCGACAACGAATGGTCAAATAACGGTAAATCCTCTACCTTTGATATTGAAAATACCAAGGATCGTTCACTTTAAAGAGGACATTGTTGGCGACCCAGACAACACCGAATCGGTATTCTTTCCCCTTCAAGCTATTACCTCTATCACAATTACTGGTCGTCTACCCGTAAGGGGTGGGGGGATCACAGAATCTTGCAATCAGGAAAAGCCTGCGGACTTAATAAGAAAATCGTTCTTTTCGACGCCTGTACCTCCAAATTACTTTCCTCAGACGAGGAATCGAAGAGGTTTCAATGTAGCGGATCGCTCCCTTCTGTTACCCGATTGTTTGGATTCCTTTCGACTCAGGGTAAAGGAGGTGTAATTTAGAAGGATGAGTGAGGTGTTTGGAGGGTGGTGATGTATCTTAAATTCATGTCGGACTGTTGGAATCAGTGCTCGAGTTAAATTTAACTTAACAAGATCTTAGTACGAAGCATTTTGTTGTCAGATTGCTTTAAAACTTAAAGCTTATGTCTGTAAAATTTAAGAAAATACTCAGGAGTATTCTTGTTTATTATAAGCACTTTGCAAATATGCCGTAGTATTTTAGCCGGTTTTCAAGATGTCTTGCTGAATATTCTTTTATTTTTGCTGAACTCCAAAGCATTTTTGTTCCTACAATTTCTTTAAAATATCCAGCTAAAATAATTTATTTATAAAGCTATCGTATGTTTATTCTAATATAGAAATCCATTGCTCACTATGCATTCTCAATAAATATTATTCCTTGAAAATTCTTAGTTATTTAGAATTTTATTTCTTCATTATTTTGTTTCTTTTATAAGTATAAAAATTTTCTGATTGATTCCAAAAATAGAAAGTTGATTTCCTTAGCAGAATAAAAATGTATTAAATAAAATATATGAATCTTCTTGAAAAGTAAATGCAGAATATGAATAGCTAAATTTATGATTATCCTGATCAATCAATTTATTAACCCTTTGGACTCTTATATCGAGTCAGACTCGACATTCTGAAAGATGCATCTTTTTTACATTCTTGTTAGCACTTATGAAAACCATATAATAGCAAAAACACACAGATTATTTCTTAGGAATTGAAGGAAATTAATAAAAATATTTTTCACCTTCCTAAATAGCTAAATCCGTAAACTCACAAGTGTATAATTAAGAATCTTATTTTCTTTCGGAGTCCTAAGTGTTAATACTTTTTCGTTTATTATTGAAAATTTTCTCATCTCATATCTTATATGAATTTCTGAAATTTTTAACCAAAATTTTAAAATAATAAGAGTATTTAATTTCCTTGCTTAGTAGAAAGTTATTGTTTTCGTTAATAGTTTGTAAGTATTTTGGCAATCATATTCGGTAAAAGTGAATAAACGAATTAAGGAGGAACTTCAAATTAAAAAGAATATCAAATAAGACATGATATCAAAATATAAGTTGTAAAAGAAATGGTTTAGATGGACATTAAATAAAATTTATTATTAAAAGATGGCTAAAGATTATAAAAATAGATAAGATTTATTTGGAGACAATGTGGACAGCGATACACAACGATATATAGCGATAAGGGAATAATGATGTTTACAACTCTGATGTCATAATCTTGTTTCCCATTGCCGCTCACTCTTTATAAAACGTTCTGATAATATTGCAATGTGCATTCATTTTTCTTTGCATATATTATTGTGGACAGAAAACATTTTGCATTTGTTCACTTTTAGCCAATATTCATTTTCGTTTTGCAAAATGTTCAAATTGCATTAAAATGTCAGTTTAAAGAAGTCAGAAGAACTCTTTGAAGACAACGATAGAAACAAATCACAAATTGTGTTCTGATAAAGCAAAACTCCGATATCGGAATAAAAACATTTTGCTCAACTGTTTTAATTTTCTAAAGATACAGTTTGATAATCTGCCACAATGAAAATAATTCTTAAAGTCACAATTTCTTGTATATTTTATTCATTGTAGAAACAAACGCAGTAGCAGTTTTATTCTAATTTATTGAGAGAAACTACACTCCATAAAAATTCTCTATGTTATTGTACTAAAAATCAGTTTGAAAAATATTTTACACTAACAAACCAATTGAGAATGTATTATCTCTGATTTTTAAATGTTCTAAAATCTTCTAAACAGACTATAAAAAAGAATTAAAAAAATAAATGAAAGATTGTTTAAATTACGAATAAATAAATGATAGGATACATTTTGGTAAATACTAGTTGCTTGTCATTCTTAATTACGAGAAAGATTACCTTTTCATTATACCGAAAGAATGGTTGTCTTTTCACTAAAATAGCTTTCACGCATATTGAGAAAATGCTGTGCGTTGATTGACGAATCTGCATCAACCAGTGGAATTATCTAAAATCATGTAAGATAGTGATGCAAAGCATCATGACTCGATCAGCTTTAGTCACAGAAAAAAAATTTAAAACTAAACTAAAAGACTAAAATTTTTAAAAGGTACTACTTTCCTTTTAAAACTTTTAGTGATCTAAGAATATTTTACTAAACAGGCCTAAAGCAACCGATTGTCTGTATAAAAAATTTGACTTCATGAGTTTTCAGCAATATATTTATTGATTCATACAACATAAAATATATGTCTTTACGTCATTTAAGGAATTTTTCATTTAAAGATATATGCCTGTCTATAAAAGTACCAAAATTAGTTTATTGGCCACGAGCATTAGAGTGGACATCCTGTATATAAACATTATTATGGTAATTTTGCTAAAGAAGTTCCTCTCTATAGAAGGTTTTGAGGAGACAAAAATTCCTCTCTGTAGAAGTTTTCGAGGAGACATAAATTCTCCCCAGAAATATACCTGAAAAACAAAATAACTGTATTTTTGATATTCACAGTACTCAGAAACTTTTTGGATGGAAGTTATCGAATTATCGACAACATAAGCACTTCCTTTACCTTATATTACGAATCTTTTTTCTTTATATTACGAAACTTGTACTTTCCTTTGGAAAATAATACCCGCATAACATTTAAAAGCATATTTTTCTTAAGGACAAATTTATGATAAAAATTACCAACACAGTAATTGCAAAGTCTTCATGTCTTTGACACTTCGACATGAAGTTGACCTTTCTCATTTTAATATATGTCCTAATTTATATAAATTATTTGAAAATCACTTAATTTACTTTATTTCCCTCTATAAAATATATAAATGAAAAATATCTTTTAACTTTAATAATCAGAATATATCCTAACCTCCTTTTTGATATAGACTTTTAAGGGCGATTTCATAAGTTTGCAATTTAAAAATGACACTTGGAATGATAGCATGGGCTTTAGTTTGGATTCCGAGTTTTTAAAGATTGCAGAGACCAGTTCGAATGAAATTTGTCAACGTCTTCTTATGAAATTGCTTCTTTTCTTTTCATCGAAAAGTTAAGCCATTTATACGACATATAAAAATTCTTTCGAGTTTCTTTCAAACGGAAATACGTATTTTCTGCCAACTTAAAACGAAAAAATGTACCTTGAAATGACCATGAACAAAATAAAATGAAAACTATCAAACACAGGGTTAAATAAAATAGAAATAAATGTATTTGTTCACTGAGATCCTTCCCATTCTTTACTCTGTATAACACAGGTTTACGTTTATTTGATTTTCTGGACAGAAAAAAAAACTTATTATTTTTTTCGGATTTCCTGAAAGTCACCAGTTTCAGAAAGGAATGTGGGAAGCTATGGATTTAAAATTTTTCGCCTCAGTTTTTTAGCTAGTCTGTCTACCAAAAGCTTTGATTCCTAACCCGGATAAACTGTGTTGTCCAGAAAAATAAGAGAAACTATTGTTATTTATTCCGCTTGGGTATTCACCCGCGTATTTGATTCTTTTTTTCCTTATCGCTGAATGAAATTGTTGCTTGTATTTTACAAAAGGGTATGAGAAAAATATACCGTTTTCGAAATCTATACCAACAGAATTTCTGATCTTTGTTATTTTTATTTTTTTCCCAGTGCCGATATTGAAGCATTGGAAAAGTGGTCAGTTTGTGTTATTTCTTTCCGCTATCAGATGTATCATTTTTGCCCTGTTCAACTCGAGAGTTACATATTGTATCATTCAACATACCATTTTGTTGGTAAGGATTAAAAATGTACTGCATTCCTTACAAAATTTATTGATATACTGGAAAATAAATTCGTAAAAACGAGCCCTCTACGAATGTGAGAATTCGAGAAATATTTTATTTTCTTTAAAAATAAACACTTAATCACATTTCTGTTTCGTTTTTTGGATAACCAGATTCTGCAGAATTTTTACGTGCCACAAAATTTTATGTTTTCTCCTTCTTACGAATATTTTAAATCTTTTTAAAACGGAGCTAACTGTTCAGGTTTATTTCCTTGTTTAAAAATGATATAGATAATGATAAACTGAGTTTCAGATATTAAAAGCAAAATTAAAACTCTCTCAATATATATATTCAATACAATAAAAGACAAGCGGACTTTCGTTTATATTACCTTTTCTACTCAAAATTTGCAAGTTTCTTCAGAGATTTTGAAAATCCAGAAATCTATCTAGTGAGATCATACAGTTATGAGCTGTATTAGGACAGACATATAACTAATAATTTTTAAAGTAAACGCAAATACCTACAATATTTATCTAGCAATAAAAATTAAATTCAAAATTGTTATGATACTTTGGATATTCTAAGTAGTAGCAAATAATTTTAGTATTAAACCCATTTATTTAACTTGACTAGTTTCATTTTTATAAACGTGGAATTCCATAATCGATTCTTCACTAACCACCTGATGTGCGAGAATTTAGAAATTTAGTACATCTGCATATTCTGAATGAAAATACATATTTTAATATTTTCAGAAATTAATTAGAATTAGATTCATTCATTTATTTAAGTGTTGTTTCATATTAGGCAGTCTGATAGTGAATTTGATAAAAAAATATGATTCCAAGATTCCAAAAATGTTTATAGTAATAATAACACTAAATGTGGTAAACGATGCAAGTGTCAATAAAATTCAAACAATATTTTCATATTAATGTATTAACTGACCAATGTTTTATAATGTGGCTAATGCTTGGTTGGGCTTTCCGAAGTTATATTGACCGTGCAAAGAGATCTCTACTCTGAACATGTCTGATAGCTAATTTCTGATAACAATTTTCGTTTTTGGAATTTACTACGTTTATCTTTTTCAAAACAGAATAGAATTATAAATCAAGGATTAAAAAGTAAACAGTGATTAACCTTCTTTTAAAATTACTTTTTAGTGCATTAATAAAAATATGTTTTAAAGGGCACTTTTATTATATAAATCAAACTATTTTATATTTTATCTATGGCATAAAACAATCGTTTGTTAATTATAAATTTTTATTTGGCATAAATGAATTTGTAATGATTATTTTGTACAACTTTGAGGCTATTAAAAGAGCCCTTATTCGTATTGAGAATGGAGACTAAACTGAAAATTCAAAGGTTGCGTGAACTCGGCGACTAACTTAGCATTATACTTTAGCCAGTAGTGTTTTTTCTTCGTTACCCAGAAAACACATCTTCTGAAATTCCAGTATCCATTTAATAACTCTAACCTATACCAAGATTCTAAACTTTTCATTAATCTATCAAAATATTTATGCAAATACAATATATTTCCCCAGACCTCAAAATTTCGGTTATAGAAAGCTAGACAAAACGTATTTTCTATTAAACTAGCTAATGGTTGTTAGCTATACGTTGAAAAATGGATTGTTACATTTCACGGTATCTTTTGCAGAAGTCATTTATTTAGTTGCATTTTTAAACTTGTCTCCATGACAAGTATGCTGCAGTTTGACCAGGTTTTGTTCTTTCGGATAAAGCAACAATCCTTGCATATCATCCATTTGGAGGAAGATTCTACAAAGTAGTGCTTATTCAGCATTAAATTTATTGAAAACTAACCACATGAAACAGCATCTTAATCCATTAATGCCTACAGTCGCTTTTTAAGGAAGCTCCTAAAAATGCACCATAAACTCTCAGGAATTCATTTTTCATCATAAATTTTATAAAAATTATTTTTAAAATTTCGTTTCTTCCATATTCAATCGAGCGCAGAACGTATTAAGAGTTTAGTTGATTATGTAGCCTTTTAGTTTATAAACCAGAAACAGAAGTAGTTTTTGCAATAAAGGGTAAGTTTGTTCAAATATTTAACAACTGACTTACTTACATTTAACAAATATATTAGTAAATACAGCTTTAAGAATATGCTTTTGTTTGGATTTTCACATTATTTTGGATTTCTATTGTTTTCTCAGCATCTGCGTTAAATTACCATTACATTAACCCTTTGCGGGAAGGTAACTTTTTAGAACACTCAGATCAAGTTGGTGCACTTTATACGCCATTCCATTTTTTCCAACTCTGTGCTTATTTAATTTCATAAAACATTATATTTCATAGGGTAATAAGATTTGGGGTTTCAATGGATGGATAATATTCACATTTGTGCCCGAATTTTAGTCGCAATCCTCTCCGTTATCTGGATTTCCTACACCTCAATCTCGAAATCGGTGAACTGTGGCGGACATTATTCGCCGTATCTGTCCGCAAAGGGTTAATTACTGTTATTTTAACGCCCTTCTAACCTTAGTCTCAAGGAGGTTGATATTAGAAGGGCATTAAACCTAAAATATTTAGGCAGAATATTTTTTTAATAATTTTTTATTTGGCTCAAGTGCGTGTAATATTTGTAAACAAAATATTGTTGAAAAATACAGCTTGTTCAATATTGGGTTAATGTGTAATAATCCGTTGATATGATCTGCATATATTAATGTTCTGGCCTAATTTCCCTTGATACTATTCACAGTTTATAGGATTCATTTCATGCAAAATCAGCAAAGGTAAATAAAAAGAAATTCGCATCATGGATTTGTTTTTAGAGTATTTAACAGCGTTTATTCTAAATTTAAACTTTCCCCAAACACTCATGTTAGATTATATTGCTATATTTATATTTTTATGCAATTAAAAAGTTTAGTATTATTATTTATGAAATTATATAATACACTCTTGATATATTTCGATTTCTTCTATTTATGCAATGAGAAATAAATAATTAAAAATATGATGACATAAATGGAAACTAACATTTTCTTAAAACATTTTTCTACAGATAATGAAATTCGATCGAAATGCCTTTCTCTGAAATGATGTTTTCAAGAAATTCACTTCAAGAATCTTATTCAACATGATAATTGACGTGGGATAAAAAAAAATGGGACAAAACTTTTATTTCATCTGCCTTCATAAGATTGAAGTTTTTCAAAAATTCTATCAGTTAACACATCTTGATGGCAAATAGTGAAATTAATAATTTTCAATTGTTAGAGTTATGAATTTCCACGAAGCAAGTAATAGTTACAAAATATTGTTGCTAATTAAATAACCGACTATGATTAAATAATGAAATTGATAAAATTAATAGTTAGTATTGACTTAGCAAATTCTTATTTACAGGAGATTATAACGCATTCTTGTTTGCTAGTTATTTAAATAAAGCTTTAATGCCCTTTTGTTGATCAACATGTAACTTTAAAGTTAATTCAATTTTCTTTAAATTTGGTTCTCCCATCAATTAGAAACCAAACCATGTTGTTTTATAGTTTATGCATAATATTTTATGGAATGTTACTTACCAGATAAAACAGTAGTATTTATCTACCTCATTTATATAACCTATTGATGCTGAAAACTTTAAATGAATCATAAATCACCACAATTGAGGGGGAAAATGCAAGGTTAACATTTTATAATGAATTTCGCTATTATCCACTAAAAGAATGCACTGAAAACAGCAAAATACCCTTTCAAAGAATCAAAATGAAAAAATAAAAATATTTTTTTATCAAAACTTAAACTTTATGACTTTCTGTACTTTATAAAAAGAAAATAATAGTTCCTGCTTTGAAATTCTTTGCCGTTTAAGATGAAAGTCACGCACGTTTGAACTCCAAGCAAAATCAATCAATTACACATAAAAGTATTTTTTTCTAATTTATTATGCATATTGGGGGTATTTCACGCTTAAATAAATATCTTTGACAGGTGGCGCTTTATTATAATAACCATTTTTCGAATTTTACAAGATTAATAACTAAAAGCTAAATTGAGAAAAATCGGGGTACTAGGAAGAAAAACATATGAAACTAAATTATTTCACATATCCTTCGCCGTAATAATTAATTATCATTATGCATAATAATTATTATTTTATCATTATTTATAATTAAATTATGTGATAATTATTCATAATTAAATTATTTAATAATTATTTATCATATACATGACACTTATTTTCTATTTATTTATTTACAACCCGCTCCGGCCCAGCCTACCCAAGAGCATGTGTATCCTTCTACAGGCCGGAGGGACTTATTTTCTATTCATTTGCAGTAATGCATTTCGAAGAAAAATATCTGAAATTATTCTTCAGTCTACAAACACAAAATATTTATACAGCAATTTATTTGCTTTGAAAAATTTCAAGGCATATGTAATTATCAATTGTGAAATAAAACCACTTTATTTATGAAAAAAATTCAAAATGAATATAGTAAAACCTACATTTTGTATCGTAATTTTCTTTCTCAGATTTTGAAATCATTAGTGCTATTACTTTAAATTAAAATAATTTAAATTACTGTCTGATTTTGTATTCTGTATTTGTTTAAGTAATGATTAGCCTTGGGCCGTGTGCAATACAAATGCTAACACGTTCAGGTGCAACTAATCGGTGAGATTTAAAGTTAAATTTTTGCTTAGGCTTAAGAAGAAGCTTATCAAACTGATTTATTTGGTCATACAAAGCTATATTGACTTAATTTTTTTTTTTTTGTATTTCCTTGCAATTTCAAGTCACAAAATATCCAGGAATTCAGGAAGGAGTTGACGTCTGTTTCCCCGTAAGGTTCCTTAGCAATGACAAAAGTTATAGTTGATAACCTTAAATAATTCGGCATTTTTGTAACAATATATTGGAAATAACGATCACTATAATTGAATTAGGGTTGGGACACAGGTATACGAGCATCTTCAGGTATATAAAAAGAAAAATTGAGAAAAATGTTGGAAATCAAAACTATAAACATAATCGAGGCCAACTCATCTACAAGAATAACGTGTCTCTCACGTACATCAAAAGAGCACTAGAGAAAAAAACCACGATACCCTAGTGTGAGTAATAGAGATCCAAGAAGCTACAAGAGGTCCCACACCTTTCTCGGTATTTCAACGCACTTTGCGTACAAATAAATATGGTTGTTTCATCTCACATATTAGATGCACCCGAGGGATCGTTATAATTTTTGGACGAACAATGATTAAAGGAAATATATTTCATGAAATACAAATAATGAAATACAACTGAGAAAAGACAGATGAATGCAAAGAAACATAGAAATGATTTCCCGTTTAAATATATATGAAACAGAGGCTTCTATTTTCGAAATTAATATTTTAAATATGTCACCACTAAAATTTCATTCCGATGCAATTACGCAGAACCGAGAGTAGCATTTGTGTAAGTTAAATACTAAATTAAAACTATGAGAATTTACTTTTTAATATATTTTTCTTACGCGGATATGATGTGAAACAGTTTAATGAATGTTCAATTTTTTCCCATCAAAATTAAAACTAAATAATTTCAAAATCCCTATTAGTGTTATGCATTATATTGCCCTAACATTGTAAATAATGATTACTAAATATTTATCACATGGCAGGAAGCTCTTTAAACTTTTCTCGAAACTTCGTGTATAAATGTAAACAAAATTCGCTTTCATTTATTCTCTCCAGGCCTCAGTGGAGTCACATTATTGAAAAACCCGTAACATACCATAACAATTCCCCAACTAAACGACCCAGGAAACATAGTTCACAAAGTAGTTTTAAACCAAGTCCCTTATCTCTAGCAATCTTATTTGCATTCCAAAGAAAGAAAGTCAGCAAGTCTCTGGCGAATCTATTAAACACAATGAAAGTTTACATCAGAATTACCTTAAGGTAACATCGATGTTCTTGAACCTCAAAAAAGAGGCCAACGTCAACGACTGGAAAAATAATGGTAAATCCCATACCTTCGATATTGAGAATATCAAGTATCGTTCACTATAAGGAGGATATTGTTGGCGACCCAAACAACGCCGAATCGGCATTTTCCCCCCTTCAAGCTATTACATCTATTGGAATTACGGGCTGTCTATCCGTAAGGGGTGGGAGGATGGCCAATGCTTGCAATCAGGAAAAGCCTGGGGACTTAATAGGAAGATCATTCTTTTCGACACCTCTACCTCCAAATTACTTTTCTCAGACGAGGAATCGAAAAGGTTTTCGATGTAGGGGGCTCTCCCTTTTGTTATTCGATTGTTCGAATCTTTCTCGGCTCACGATAAAGGAGGTGTAATTTGGAAGGATTAGTTTGGTAGCTGAGAACGTTTCTTAAATTCACAATAGGTTGTTGAAATCTGTACTTGAATTCAATTAACTTATAATATCTAGACCTTAGAACAGTAAAGTATTTGAAATATTTTGGCGGGAGATTCTTTAACTCTTTCGAAGTGCGTTTGGCACGATTTAGTTAATACCCATGAGTCTTGCTAATTCATGTACCCATCCGTAAATCACGGTCGTTTTCGGAATTTTTGTTGTAATTGCACTTATTTTGATTAAAATATATGAATACATAATTAAAATACATGTATTATCTTTAGTTAACTATTTGCAGTAAATCCGATCTTCCAAGACATTGATTATAAATGAAAACACATTTTAACAGTTCCTATAGTTTTATTTATACACTTCGGAACCAGATAAATCCAGATACCATATCAAGATAGATACCAGATAAATTACAATTTTTTCTTTGATTGTTTCTAAATTTCTTTAATTCATTTGATTTTTCTAGGAATATTTCTGTATTTTTTCCTGATATGATGATTTCAGTTCCTGCTCTATATTTTAACCATATGATAACCGTATATATTTAAAGCTTGCAATCTTCCGACTATTGCCAAATATTCAAATATTAAACTTTATTACATAGAAAAGGCCAAAAAAGGTCGAAAAATCATAAAAATAAACAATTATAATTTATAAAATTCTTTCAACTATCAACGAATCCTTTTCCGCTGATATCATAAAATAATTAAGTCTGTAATAAATATCATTTGTTGGATATTGTATAATTATATGAATTACATTTTCAATGCCAAGATGAAGAGTCTAATTTTTTTCTAAATTAATGCATCATTAGTACATTTTCAATCACGTTATATCTATATGAAAACCTCAGACACATAACAATACCTATTAAATATATAATCGAGTGATAATTTATCAAAAGTACTACACCCAGGATTTAGTAAATAATTAAAGTGAGATAGGTCATAAGTGAATTGTAAAATTTCTCCTGGGGGAAAAATGAAAGATATTAACTTTCTCCATATTTGAATACAGAAACTGTAAGAGAGGATTATTTACAATTAAAACTGGAAATTACCATGGATATTTCCTGCCATAAAGAAGATGTAAATTTCCAGACAACTCTTATTCTGTAAGAAGATGTCAGTTTCTAGTTAATATTCCCTTTGATATGCTCTATTTTATCACTGCAAGCTGTTATCTACATTTCTTACGAAGGAGGTGTAAAATAATTGTCCTTAGCCTGAGATGTTAAAAGGAACAACAGAAACTATTTACGGAAGATATGATGCTCATTCCGTTATGCATTAGAACTTTTGAGAATCTATCTAGTTATTTTTTCTATTAGCAATCAATAGATTAAAGGATTTCTGTAGAAAAAAATAGACGTTCGATTCGCCATGTTTTTCTTAAAAATAATGTTATTTCAAAATTTATTATTTCAGATTGAAGCATTTCATCTCTTTTTTCAAGGCCGAATTTGAATTCTGGTGGTCTAGCCCATGGCGAATGGAGTTGGAATTTAAATTTTTGTGACAGCTTGTCATTTATTGAAGCCCTTAGGAGTTGTGAGTAAAAACGATATTTACAAACAGTATCAAATAAAGTATTTTTTCAGCTAGGTAGTTGGTTGGCTCATCATGGGTGAAATCCCATGTACGTATCTCAGGTAATGAACTAATTGACAACTTCAATAAAATTGAAGCAACACAAGCTGCAATATTCATAACAATTTATCAATTTAAAATAAATTGATAAAATATGTTTTACAAACGTGTAAGAATAATGGAATTACTCAGACACGAAGGTAACTGAACACAGACTTCATTCCATTGGTGGATCAGAAAATTGTATCTCAAATAATTATGTGCTAACAGTTAATGAACTTTTCCCTTTTCACCTTCATCGCTTTCCAATGTTATGATTACCTCTTTGTGCTGGCAGACAAATTGAATTTGCCAATCATTATATTTCGTATTGTATTCATACCTAAAATTTCATTGAAAAATAAGATTAACACTTTTAGAAAGATTGGCTAAAATTTATATTAGTAAAAATAATACAATTTATGCTCTCTGTAAGGATATTAAAATCCGTAACAGGATTAGCAATAAACTTCAACAACAAAGAGCGAGTTATTTATCTAGGAATGTGAATTTTTGTGTTCTGGATTTGAACTTTATTGTTTTGTATAGTCATTCGTTAATATATAATTTGATTTCAGTTTCTCATACTTAGTGTTCACTTTATTATATTCTACAAATAATTAGGATTGTCGCTGTTGCTAATTGTTTATTCGTATTTTTTTCTTTTTTAACTTTGGTTTGTGCTGTAGGAGAAAAATTAGGACTCGATGCTCCTCCAGACTCCAACCATCCAATATAGTTTTTGTGGGTATTTTTGGATTTTTATTCTCATTTAATTTAAAGTATCACATTTTTTACTCGGAATATTGAACTTCTTCATCTTGTCTTTTGAAGCAAAATGGACGTAAAATTTGTTGTTTTACCCCACTCGCGGTGAGTGTAGTATAATTTTTGTTACCTGTTAATTTATAATATTTTATTATATTTATTTCGCGTTATTTTGCTATTGCAGATTATGCATTACTACATTATGTTTATTACATATTATTTATTTTCTGTGATTATTATTAATTGCATAAAATCTAAATTTTCCCCACCCAGTTGATATATTTATATCTTTACACCCTTTTGTATAAGGGTGATAACTAAATAAAACAATAAATCGTGAAAGCTGATTATCTGATACTTGAATCTGTTAGCCATTTCTATTCTTGGAAATGGTTCAAAACCCGTTATTTATTCGTTAACATTTGCTTTGAGTATAAAATACTAAGAATTCAAAGCAAATGAATTCCCAACAAAAAACAAATAAATTGCATGTTAGAGAGATGAAAAAATGCCATTTAAGTTTAGACTTGAATGGATTTAAAAAAAGACGGGAAAGAAGAAGATTCCAAAGACACCTTTCACAGACATCGAATTGTTTCCTTAAAATGATTAGAATAAACAATGATTATTTGTAGAATTACCTTCTGTACTCGTTAGAATTAAAAAACGAACGAAATGCATTCCTCAATTCACACTATACTGGCTTCAACTTTGTTCAGATTCCGAAATTTTAGAGTCTTATATTACTACAGTAATAGATATTTCACATTACCATGAAAATAAAGAAAATATCTTTTGCATTTACGTATTTTAAATGAAGTGAACCCGCAACTTATGAAAACTGATTTGAAAAGAAATATTTGCTATGCGAAAATGGAAAGCTTGGTAAATTAGACAGAATTAATTTCGAAGAGATACTGAATCAAAATCGGAATATTTTATTTCGATAGAGTTACATTTTAAATTAAATAATGTGGGAAACTGAGGGAAATAAAATATAAGTCAGGAGAGCTAATTTATGAGTAAATAAGATTTCGAAGCTTTTAAAAATTTAAAACACAGCCAATATGTTTGCATTGCCAAAAGACTAAAACAATCTTTTTATTTCGAAATAAATAAGTGATGTGATAAACAGATGGATAACCGTACATTATTTGCATGCTCGCTTTAGATAAAGGTATGAAATTTATTCGGTAAATCTTGAAAGCTATCTCAAAGTACATCTCGTTTAATAATGAAAGGATGCGAAAAGACATGCTAAAGAAAAATTTAACATTCAAATTTCTTTTTCCTTTTAAAAGTTGGTTTAAAAGCAGAATAGAAGGAGATGAATTCAAAGAGAAGAATTAACTTATAGGTATAAATATAATGTCCATATGTAGACTTGTATCAATTTTGAAATGAATTGTTCAAAGGGAAGGCGTCCTGTTCTCGCTAAACGTTGTAAAACGAGACATAACTAGTGGACAAATTCTAAAGACCACTTCTAAGATTTCGAAAAATTTGGACTTTATGGGAATACAATTGTTCACAATCAGTTGCGGAGAATCGTGGGAGATTCAATCATCGGGACTCACATTTTACAGTGAAAATCTGGTCTAGAGGGTATTTATGGGGGCGAACAGAAATGGATGAAGCCGTAAAGAGATTTTGGCCACCACCTTTTCACAATAAGCTGATAATGAGTTGAAACTTTAGTCAATGGTTTTATGTAATGTCCATAATATTTACATTTATTTTTGTGCAAGTAGCATCAATATGCGAGGAGATATAAAAGATTTTTTAAAAAGTACAAAATTTTTCCGCATGCTTTTTTGCTTATAAAATAAACGGTTTTCAACCAAATTGTCCGAAACTTATAGATTATTTGACAATATGTAAAAGAAGATTTGTATCAAAATTTGAATCAAATAATTTTAATATTAAAGGAAATAAGAGTATTTGAAGTAAATAATTTTTTATTGCGCCTGTACGAAACGTAGCGAATTTTTTCTTTCATAACTTCACAGCCAGATATATAAGGTAACTTATATAAAAATTATATTTCAATACTGTTAATATTCAGAAAGATGTCCGTATTGCAGGGATGTAAATTTGCGTATACTCTAAGAGAAGCTAAATGATAAGGGTTCATGCACATTTATTAAACTTGAATCCTCGAATAGTTATCATTGAAATGCAATTTAAATATATATTTAATTTATTAGAATACATGTTTTTTCAGGATATTCAACTTTCACAAAATTCAATATTACTGACTGAAGATTCAAGTTTAAAAATTTTCAGCTTGTGCATGGACCCTTATGATTTAGCTTCTCTTAGAGTGTACTGAAGTTCACCCAGCTGCAATACCGATATATTTCTGAATATTAACTGCATTGAACTGGAATTTTTATATACGTTGCTCTATATATCTGGCTCCAAAGTTATAGAAGAAAAATGATGCTACCTTTCGTGCATGAGCAGTAAAAAATATTTGCTATTAGTACTAATATTTTCTTTAATATTCAAAACATTTAATTCAAATTGTGATATAACGCTTCGTTTTCATATTGCCAAATATTGTGCAAGTTTCGTACAATTTGGGTGACAAATCTGCTTGTTATAAGCAAAAAACATGCGGAAAAAATTTGGGACAAATTTCAGAAACTTCATATTTCCTCGAATATTCTTTCTATTTTTACGAAATTGCATGTAAAAATTATGCACATCAAACAAAACCATTTAAGAAAGTTTTAAATCATTATCAGCCTTCTGTCAACGGGGTTGACCAAAATACCTTTTCGTCTTCCTCATATTCTGGTCGAACCCCTAAATACCCTCGTGACCAAATCTTTACTGTAAAATGTGAGTTCCGATAAGTGCATATCCCACGATTCTCCGCAACTGATTGTGAACCATTGTATTCCGATTAAGTTCAAATTTTCGAAACCTTAAAAAATGGTCCTTAGCATTTGACCACCAGTGTATTTTGTTGGCAAACGAAAAATTTAAGGAGACAGCCCCTCTCCTCTCTTTTTCAACCAAGTTTAACCATAAATGTAATGAAGTTAGACGGAAATTGCATTTAATTGTGTAACACTATATATAAAACCCGCACTCCATCACTTATTTATATTTACTTTTGCATATATCTGACAAACGTTGTTTCAGAACTTTGCAACCATTCATTAAGTTCAATCAGACCTTTAAAAATCTACCCAATTTCTCTTGAGTCTGGCGTATAACTTATAACTCTCGAATAACTAAGAAAAGCATGTACAATAGGCTGGGCCGAAAAACACTTTTTTTTGAAATCGCTATTCTAATAGTGCGGAAAGGGTTCTCTATGGGTTCAATAAACACGGTGTAAAATATTTTTTTGATTGGATAATATCTTCTGCCCCCCCCCCATCGCACTTGGATTTTGGAAATTTGGTAAAAATTGGCTATTTTTACTCGGCGTAGGAAATATAATTATTTTTCAATATTGCTATTCTAATAGAGTGGAAGAGATGCCCACTGGGTTCAATAAGAAAGGCATAAAATATTTTTTCGATCGAATAATATATTCTGTTCCCGCATCGCAATTGAAATTTTGCAATTTTTGAAGAAAAGTGCACTTTTTCTTGTCTTTTCATACAGGAAGCGACTTCAGAATATTGCTGACAATGCTAATAGAAAGGCTCACAATTTATATTTGAATCATACACAAGCAACGCCTAACGCAGGGTATGTAGATTATGAAGATGAAGAAACGGATTGTTCTTCAGATATATCTGAAGTAGATTTAAATCTTTACACTTACAAACCATCGACATCGAACCGTTTAATGTCTCTTACTGATCCTAAGCACAAACAATTAACTCCGTTTGTATCACAAATGCGACTTGGCCGCCCTTCAATTGCTGTGGTTGGAGACAGTTTTGGAGTCTCGGACTGGGCTATGGCTGCAATTGGTTTAAGTGTTCTTCACGATGTCGGTCTCATAACTACCAACAACTCAGATTTGGTGGTTGCCAAAAACGAGCTGCGAAGGGAAAAGGCTAAAGTTAGAAAGGATTTAAGAGTTTAAGCTTTAAGTAAAGCTCAGGCATTACCGTTGAAGGGGCTGTATTTCGATGGTCGTAAAGATTCTACATTGATAGAGGAGAGAGTAGATACTAAAATATACACGATACAAGAAAAAGAGGAACATTTAACTCTTGAAGAACCGGGTTCACGTTACATTACTCATTTGAGTCCATCATTTCGCACCGCGAAACAGATTTCCGCGACTATTTATCGGATATTTTGAAGGGATCACAAGATATCTTTCTCAGCTTCTGGCAATTGGCTGTGACGGCACATCTATTAATACCGGATGGGATTCCTGTGTAATTTGGTGTTTGGAATTGAAACTTGGTAAACCTCTGCAGAGGGTAATATGTCTCCAGCATTTTAATGAACTAACTCTGAGGCATCTGTTTGAAACGTTGGATGTGCCAACAAAAGGTCCAAAATCATATTCTGGTAATAATGGGAAGGCGCTCCTAACTTTGCCAATGACAACTTTCGAAATTATTGACGGCGAGTTACTAACAACTGATAGACGTGACTTAAGCAAAGATTATATTTACTTACAAGAAATATCTCAAACGGTGCGATTTGGTACTTGTTCTGATGAACTGGCTAGACGCAGTCCTGGTACATTATCACATTCACGCAGGCTGACAACAGCGAACAGAGTTATACGACTGTATGTTAATTCTCCAGCTCCTTCTTTGAAATTGAAACAAATCGATGAGTTTGTTATGAAAGTTTACACTCCAAACTGGTTTTATATAAAGTCTGAACACTCGCTTAAAGATGGAGCTAAGTATGTGCGGAATACTATTTCTACATCCAAGTATTTATCTCAAGTTCTCAAGAACGTCGTTGCTAGAGTAATTTGTCGAAATTCGTTCTTTGCTCATCCTGGAATTATCTTGTTGTGTATGTTGAAGGATGAAAGACCGCACATCAGGGAACTTGCCGCACGACGTATAATTAAGTCTAGAAAGTCATCTTCCAATGGAAAGTCAGTACATGTATTTCTCCCATCAAAACTGAACTTTGAAGCTACTAACTATACGGAAATGATTGACTGATCTTCAATTACTTCTCAACCAATCCTCCGTGATATATCCACTGATGTATTTAAGTCCATTGTGCGTGATAAGAAAAATCCAGAATGGAACTTTGTTCACTTCCCATGCCACACACAGGTATTTGAACGGTGTGTCAAGTTAGTGACAGAAGCAACCGCTGAAGTTTATGGGTTTCAAAATAGAGACGGGTTCATTAGATCCACATTCTTTTCCCAATCAATTATGCCTGAATTAGACCATAAGGCTGATTTCAAGCCTCTTCCTGCTGATTAAGTGTAAGTAAACTTTTGGTATTGGCATGTCATAACATTCTATGGTTACAATATTCTTAACAAATATTATATTAATATATTGTAACTCAAGGATTATTTAATAATTTTACGGCAATGCAATCAATTCTCCAATACAATACAACAGTGCACAGTGTTTGTACCTATATATTTTTCATGTTTGATTTATTTCTATATCACATAAAAAAGTGCACTTTTTTTCAAAAATTGCAAATTTTCAATTGTGATGCGGGAACAGAAGATATTATTCGATCGAAAAAATATTTTGCACATTTCTTATTTAACCTAGTGGGCACTTCTTCCGCACTATTAGAATAGCAATATTGAAAAATAATTATATTTCCTACGCCGAGTAAAAATTGCCAATTTTTACCAAATTTCCAAAATCCAAGTGCGTTGCGGGTGCAGAAGATATTATCCAATAAAAAAAAAATATTTTACCCCATGTTTATTGAACCCATAGATAACCCTTTCCGCACTATTAGAATAGCGATTTCGAAAAAAAGTGTTTTTCGGCCCACCCTAATGTACAATCATCATTTTTATATTTCTGGGAATGATACTTTATTGAAAAAAACATGTTAAAAGCTTAAACTAAGCGACATATAGCAAGACAAACAACATATAATAGCTCATGTAGCACAATAAACAGTTCCTAATTAGGCTGAGATAATTTAACATTTTTACATTATTTTTTTTGTTTGGCAAGGCAAATGTGCACATTAGTGCACAAGTTATTTATGTACGAACAGTACCAGCTGTTTATGTATGTGCGCCATTATTTATGTGCTAGAGAATCGCCCTTGATGGTATGATATGGGTGCAAATTGCCCCTTCATTCGAGAAATTTCCCGTCAAATTTGACGTTTTTATATATATATAGATGCGAGAGAAATGTTTAACGTTGATTGAAACCAAGTAAAATAAACATATGTTTTCAGACAAGAAATGTTTTTTTTACATATTATTTACACTTCTTACAAAGCACTTCTATGCTTGTCAAATGTTGCCAAAAAATATTATCAAATTATATTATCACGATTGCAATAAATAATCAGATGCATCGTGGCGTCCAAACTATATCACTCGCATGATATACCACTGATGTGGTTTACTACTTTCTATTAAAAAACGGAAATTAATTTGAAATATATGATTAATATAATTTAAAATTTCTCGGGAACTATTGACCATAGCGAGATAAATTTTATATCAATCGATAGGAAATTGTATTTCACTATTTTAGAGTTATTTAATTTGAAATTAAAACAACAATTACTCCTTTAAATTTAAAATTACTGAAATTTATGTTCACTAACAATGAAATAATGCTGTTGAATGTCTCGCAGTGCTATGGCGCGAGTTTTATTGTTGGTGACGTCAGACCGTTGCCTAGAGACAGATCTGGGATATTATATTAGTAATGTGCGACATTATTTACGTATGAACAGTGAAGATGGCACTTTAAAAAAGTAACATCTCACTTGCAACATGCGCATTTAAAATACATTTACCCGATAATGCACATCCCGGGATTTCCTATTAAACTGAATGTATTCCCCCACGTTATACGAGACTCCACTGTGCTTAATTCCATGTAAAATGTTGTTTTCTACTAAAATGTTTCTTCCCTGCCAGAAGTCTTCTTTCTGGAAAAGATTTTTCTCGTATCCAGTTTGGCGTTAGATGCAGTGTAGTTAGATGCGAGTTGGAATGAAGGCTATATTTCACTGTGAATGAAGTAGGATCTGCGATGAAAGGGACTGAGCAGAGGAAGCCGTAGCATGCAACGACATGTGCACTTGCCTGAATATTTCATGAAGCGTAGCAACTGAGTTTTCACAAAGAAATAGCATATGGGGAAAAGTAAGCTAATGCCTCGGGTAACTCTCGTCAACTTTTTCTCCCGGCTTTCTGTTATTTTTTCTTTACTTTGTAGAGAGAATAGAAAGCTGAGAATAAACTTGGGAGCATACATGAAATAAATCTATATAATATCAAGCGAAGGGTGAAGAAAACTGCAGTGGGATTTATTGAGCGTGGAACAGCGTTGAATTTTTCATGTTTTAGGTTTACTGGTGATAGATACGTGGTTTTCTGAGGTTTTGTTCGCGAAAGGTCCCCGATCCTGAAAAAAGGCGTGATGTATGAATCTCATGAAAATTCAAGTAGATTTGTTGGGTTAGAATCGCATTTATATGTTTTCGAAACATGTCATTAAAAGTTTTTGAGAACTTCTGTCAATATGTTAACATGTCATTAAAAGTTTTTGAGAACTTCTGTCAATATGTTATATATAGATCGAATGGTAATTAAAGTGTTTTATTCATTTCTGTCAATAAGTTTCTGGAAGAAGTTTCAAATATGTTTGAGGTGTGACATAAATGTTATATATATTTAAGTAGTTTACTGGAAAAAGTTTCATATCTGTTTTATGACCAACTTAAGTGATTAATTCACTCTTAAAAATATGATTCTGGAAAAATACTTTAAATTGTTTCTTTCAAGATTGAAAGAAAATGACGATCAAGTCAATTCCCAATCGATGATAGATATATCTCACTCATAAAACTGCCTGCTGAAGTTAACTAGGAATACCTCCATCAACAAAAAAACTCCGAAGAACATTGATTAAAATTTCTCTTGCACATTTACTACTATTAAATCTGATTTCCAAAAATTAATTTTCGTCAATGATATCAAAACATGAAAAATTGAAAAATAAGCGACTTACAATTTGCTTGCTCTTGAAGTTCTTTACACTTTTTTTGAAAGTTATACCTTGTTTGGCAATAAAATATATCCTTTCTTATCTTATAAATGAAGTTTAAGGTACATTCCTTATAGAAATACTGCCTATTTCATTATTTCTCATGGCGTCAGTGTATGTGTAACGCTTTACCTATAAGATAACTATAACAAATTTTGTTGGATTTCAACCTGCGAGTTATTCTTTGCAGAAAAATTGAAAACAAAAAGATAATTCAAATTAGGAAAATTATCGCTTCATCATAATTAATAACTTTGACACTCAAAGTTTTTCGATAGCTGCGGTTGCTGAAAATTTATTTCCAATCCCTAACATCGACTGTTTTTCAACCAATGCATGTAACACCTCGTTGGAAAATTATAATCAAGGTCCTTCTCTTCCATCATCTTTCATTCTCATAGCTACAACTCCTATGAACTTATATGAGGAAATGGATAATGGGTTGAAATTTTCTTTTCCATATATCTACAGACAAAAGAAATCTATTTTCTCTCTACCTTCTTTTTCCACCTTGCCAACGAGAATTTATTTTCATTTTTGCGGCAGTCAAAAATCATCTCTTTTTATATTTCTTAGAAAAATAATTATATTAGTTGCCTTTAAGTGAAGGCAATAAAATACGTAATTGGCAAGACAGGGTGTCATAAATTTCTAATCAAACGTGATTAATTATTTTTGTTAAATAGCATTTCATAAAATAGATGTCCAATTGATTCTCTTTGCTTCACGATAAATTATCCGACATTCCGCATTAACCGACATTAGTTCTAAAACAATTAAAAATCAATTGTTGGAAATTGTATTCTAAAGTTGGACCGATATTTCGCTATTTCGAGGCGTAGTTTGATATTTGCAGTTTGGTGGCCATAGAGTTTATTGTTGCAGGAGTTTTCAACAGATGGAACCAATATGGTAATGAATGTCGAAGTTAATCTTTAGTTAATTGCTTGTTTCCACTTTTGTTTTTAAATCTGTCAAAGCTGTGTTAGCATTTTTCTATACGGATGCATTACTGCACGTCGGTACTTTCGAATAGAGTATATTCATGATTTGATGATGTTTAATGAGCAATGCGAAGTGTCAAATGCTGACCTTGTGTCGCTCGATGAGCAGGCAAGTAAGATCAGTGTCGTTAAAACAACTCATGGACTAAAGTGATAATTAAGGATGGACTAAATGATGTTGAAGCATCCTTGAAATGCACTGAATAGCAAGAGGAAGCCTGAAGTTAGATAGAGAATATTTTCAGGGATGGCATGATGCAGTTGCCAGAAAACATCGAACTTCAAGCAAATTACTGCAACACATATTTTTTTCCTCCTCCTCATAATCTCCTTTATAAGTAAATTCATTCATTCATTATTATTATAATTTTTAGTTAATTTATTATTTCATTTCAATCATGTTTTGCTTTATTTTGCTACGATAAATCCAGATAGTATGTTTGCTTGCTTTATAACTTCTGGTTGAATTTAATTAATAACTTCTTTTAATTAATCAAGAGATGCATGTTTAAGTAGAACTAATCTAAAACAGTGGATTTAGAATGCAAAATTCAAACGAATTCGGTAACGAATTCATTCACACATAATCAGCGTATATAAGGAAGTATACTTGCACAATCTTCCCGTCAAATTAAGATAATCCACTTAAATTGTCATTTGCATATATTGAGAGAATTATTGGTTCTAAGTGAGATCAATTGTTATAATAAAAATGCATATACACGTCTTCCCTTTCAAAATTATCCATATATACCCATTCAGCCTGTGTGTAATGCCTATTTCTAAATGACAGGTCTTTAGTTATCTCATTCAATGAATCTCAATAAAAATGCAAATTATGTACTCGCAGCCTCAGAATTCTCCCATTCTTCGCCAGAATTCTAAAAGAGAAGGCGATAGGCAGGCTCTTTAGAAAGCAATCGGTGCGGACGAGATTGCCAAACATATTTCCCAAAGCTTTAATTGGAAAGCCAAGTCCAAATCCCTCTTCTTATAAAGGGTTTCGTTTCGTAAGAGCGATAGGAAAGTTAAGACCAACTTCTGGTTGGATGACCAAACATAAACCAAATCTCAGTATGTTGTTTTACAGATGAGAGATCAAATTGCTTCATGGAACATCAAATCCATTCCTGCTTTTTGATAAAACTTGGTATTACCGCGGATACGAGAGACAAGAAATTGCAGCTATATGAGCTTCTTTTAGATGTCTCGAACCGCAGCTATTAAAGTGAGGAATGAATCCTTAAATAAGAATAAAGATAGGTCCTTAAATAAGATGGGGTTTTCAAATGAAATTTGTAATGCTTATTTAGTTTTCAAATGAGCTGCGCAAATTAAAGTATTTTTGAAACATAAAGCCGACTCATTTATTTAAAATAATACTATGATTCTTCCTTTCCTGCTGTGAATGACACAGTATATGTCGTATAAAATGTATTGAGATTAATGGAAATTAAACTAATTTATTAGGCTTGTAAAAGTAACTTATTTAGTAATAAGAACCTTGAGGAAGAAATGAATAATTTGAATTAGAAGTCCATTTATTAATTAATGCATACGACAAAAAAACTAATATATTTCAATGTCTCAAAACAGTCAATGCCTGAAAATAAACTTGAATTTAAGAGAAAAACATCACATGTCCTATCTGATGGTGACAAAATTTCACAAAATAATAAATTTATTGCATATAATACTTATAATGATACTTTCTATTGAACAAGTATTAAAAAAGCTAAAATAAAATTAGCGACAAATTTCTATGTCCCTTTTTCTAGGGTTCATAGCTTATAGCATCCTATCCTGTTTTTATTTGTTTATCACTATTCGTTATGTTTTTTCATCGTCTATTGATATAAATTTATAAGCAATACAATGTCTGGAGATATAAAATGTTATACATACAAAGGCCGTGGCATCATGAATATGGAATCATTGAAAGATATTGAAAAAAAATGTACTGATAAAAAATTAAACCAGAACACTATTGAAAGGAACTTAAATTCACCGAATAAAATATACTTTTTAAATCTTCTTTTGAAAGCATAAAATTTCAAAGCACGGAAAATTACTTTTTGATTCAATTAATCGTAATTACAATTTTCCAACGAAATCCCATGAATTAATTTCCAAAATTAGGATTTAAACATGATTGAAAGAGTGGAAATTGTTGATAAATTTCAGAAGTTAACTAGTGAAGCAGCTACATATAATCCATTAAATTCTATTTTTGCATAGAAACTTTGTTGCAAATTTAAAATTGTTATATGAAGAAACTGTTAAATTAATGTGATAATTACCAATGCATTGATAAGATTTAAATATTTTTTTTAATTCCCATTATTTTCAATAATTTTATTTCTGCTTGTAACCATTAATCAAAGAATTATTTATTTTTAATAGTTACAGATCGTAGCTTTCACAGTCAGCTCTCACCATCTTCACTTTGGGGCACAAAAGTCGAAATGTAACTTGTTATTAGAAGGGTAACATTTTACGTCCG
>BGPR01001848.1:187368-212078 GCA_013235015.1 Araneus ventricosus | reverse complement strand
AGTTCCCGTTGAGGCAACATGAAAGTGAATCCGAAACCTAAAAACAGCCAATGAAAAGAAATCAAGAGCATGAAGACGAACCATGGGTGAGATTGAAAGGGGAAAAAAGAACATTAGCTGGTTCTTAGCTCAAAACAGGAGCATCCGAAATCCAGTTCTAGCTAAGTTCTAAGACAGAAAGAATAGCTATTCGCCTTCATCCATTATGTCACTTAATTGTACGCAATGAGCGAATTTTAGTGCTTTCCAAAACTATTTGGTGTTCAGCCCTTCCTGTGCCTGTCTTACTTTTTCATTCATTTTCTGTCTTCTTTTCTCGTTTTTATCTTTTTTCGTTAATAATCGAATTCTCAGAGTGGAGAAGTAAACAAAAAAGAATAAAAACAAAAATACGAATGTTTAAAATAATTTTAGTGAGTTCTGCAACTCTGCAGACCTAAAGGACGAGTCATCAATTTTTTTTAGGTAAAGCTTATTAATAGGCACAACGGTAAGAGCAAATAATTCAGTATTCTGGTTCAATATTAGGCTATTTTCCTTTTATACCTTAAATTTTCATTTTCTCCAGTTGTTGTTCCATTCTTTATGAAGTCGATAGTTGCAACTTTCTGCAAATGAAACTGAGTAACAGTATGCGTCATTGGCAATTTATTTTCAATCCGTGATGATTGGCTGATATACCACTTGACAAATATTTGCACTTCGCTGCTTTCCTATGTCGAATAAATTTGCATTTCTGCAATAAACATCTCCGTATAAATTTGTGAGCAGCCCCTTGAAATTTAAAAATTAACATACCTCTGTAAGTTTTACAGACAGAATCGATCGTGAAAATTAGTTTATGCATAGATGAGTGCAAGAGGAACATTTCACTCATTTACACTTTTGCTCTATGGGGCACGAATAAAAATTTAATTTTCTTAACTTTTTATTTTCAACTTCCACAGAAGCCAAAGTGTTTTCAGACAAATTCCTACCTTATTTGATGAAACTTTGTAATTGGAAGTATATGCCCAGGTAAAATATTTAAGGGAATAAATTCTTGTTCCACTTTTTTGGGACACTCTGTCTATTGAATAATTCCTTATTAACTTAGTTTTTATTCAGTAACCATAATCAAGACATCTTGCTTGGTTTTTTCCCGAGCCCACTTCCTGATACTGCACTCTTTTCAGGCTCCGAAATATTATCATTTTATAAAAATAAAATGTTCAGAAAGCCAATCGCAAATATTCCGAGAATGTCTGCTACGTAACGTATAAAAAATTATGCCATTATATATAATGTATATTATGTCATAATATATTAATACGATAATACAGTGCACTCCCGATTATCAGGGTTAATCACCGGGAGGGATAGCACGGACAATAGAAAAACACGGATAATCCGAAGACTCTTTTTTATCAAAGAAAAAATCAACATCAGTACAAAAATATAAAAATTACTTACATTTGCATGCTGTATAACATCAAACTAGGAATTTTCCTTTTAACATTTACTGCTTTAAAAAAATACTTATGTTTGTTTTGCTGTTTTGCTCATCGTCTATATTCGACACATATTTTCAAAATGCTTATTATGTGCAGCCAATCTCTTTGTCCCCTTATAAATCCTTACAAGTTTCCAACATGACTGTAAAGCAGCAGATGAAAGTGTATTTCCCTCATTATATCTCAATCAGTACAACTGATTCTCATATCAGTATTTCGAGGATTTCTAGATTTTTTGTAACCGTAAACCTGTTTCGTTTTCGTTTCATAACTCATTTTACACAGTAAAATTCCACTATCTGACGATTAACAAGACATAAGAACTAAGAACGTTGCGAAGTGAAAGACAAAAGAATGACGATATGGCAGTTGGGAGAAGCGTGTTCATGTACAGGAATGAAACTAGGATAGTTCATTTCTCTGAAAATTAGGGGTTGAACCGGTAGAGATTGCACATGGAGGGGAAAAAATCTATTCTTTAGCCTCCGCCGTCACGGCTCACTACTTTAATGGAATGAATCTCTCTATAGAACATCAACATCGATTTTACATGCATGATAAGCGTGAAAATGTTTCTCTTTAAATTTTTTTGTGAGTCCGGATAATGGAGAGTATACTGTATATATTTATCAAGATTTTGTATGATAAAATTCCTTACACATACGTCATTTTTAATTACTTCAAGGAGCATTTATGCCATATTCGAAAAAAATCGAATAGCACGTTTGGTCGTGACTGTGTAACAAACAAGTTTACAGACAAACAGACGAAATGCCGAACGGTCGACTTAAAACAAGACTTCGCTTCGCAAGGTTAATTAAAGCCTACCAGAGGCCTGGTGGTTTAAGGCAGGACGTGGCATGACTGATGGCTGAGGAATACAAATCGGGGGAGAAAATTATGAATTTCAACCTCTGGCTCTGCTTTTAATCAGGATTATTAAGAGACTAATAAACCGATGAGCGCATATCCAACAAGTTACCCACTGTGGTCAGGGTGGCTGTTTGAGACCCCCACTCTCCAAGCGATGCACAAACGTAGACCAGTTTCCCCTGAAAGTTCTCCAAGAAAGGAATCTAGCTCCTTATGTAGAAGCTAAGGCAACCTTATGCATCAGATGCTGCCTAAGGTCACTTTGAACAACAGAAGATGCCACACTTTCCCTTTATCGAGAGTCTTTGACTCAGAGACTTAGATATAATAATTAGGATTAGAATACCCTAATAGCACAAGACGCTGTACAATATTGTTACGATATCTTCACGATATTGTACGGCATTCAGAATACCGGACAACGTCGTAGAGATCCCTAATAGCACAAGACGCTGTACAATATTGTTACAATATCTTCACGATATTGTACGGCATTCAGAATACCGGACAACGTCGTAGAGATATCGCATAATATCTTGTGCTAATAGGGTATCGACATCACAGAAGTGGAATGCGATTAAAAGTGATTTGGAAAGCCAAGTCTCAAATACTGAAAAGATTGCGAATAATTGCTAATTACACATTATTAATTTTTCTGGCGCAATTTCACAACAAACTTTATCATTTATATTCATTATTCCTCAATAAAACGAATTCATGTCAGATATCTATATTCACAAATGAAGATAAGCCACATTTTTAATTGACAGTCTCATTTTATAGTTAATAAATGACACACACAACAGAGATAAGCGTATTTCAAAAAGTATTCACAACTACTCAAAAGCATTTATCGTTAAACACCACTCATTTAAAACTGAAGTAGAAATCGACGTTTTTATTCTGTACATGCGGTGTAAACTAAAAGGGAAAGAAAAAGAATTTAAACTTCAAGTTTGACTTTTCAAAACCGAAACTTTGTGGCGTTATTATCTAGACAGCCAGTCCTCCATAACCGTCACTATTGCAGGTAATTGCTCGTCGTATGAATGGAACTGCCAACACAAGTCGGGGCAATTTAAAAAGGATATATTTTCCACCAAAACCATAAGACTGGCGCGTTTTAACTGCCAACCGCGGATTCAAGAAAGAGAAAAGGAAGTTTAATGTTCTTTTATCGCCGAAAATGGCAATCTTTTCTGGGACGCTATCTCTTGCTAAAAGTAATAGACTATTAAAAGACGACCGCTATCTTTTTTCAGACGAACTGATACGAGACAAAAATCCATCCGGGGTTCTCTTCCTATTTCAGGTTGTTTTGAGAAGTGCTTTCTTTGTACAACAAATAAGGTGTGTGTGTGGGTGGGGGGTATTTAGCCGTAACAGCCGATTGTTTTGATCACGATCGCGATTAATACGAATTACGTGTCGTGTTAAATCCGGTGTAATACGATTAAAGAGAGTGTAATTTATCTTATTACCTTCGCTTTTTGATTAGTTGGACGCAGTTATGCTATAAGGAACCATTTCCAAAATGAACATTTTGAGAATTTCGAAATTTTGTCACTGTAACCGTCATCATCATCATTCATCCATTTTTCTCAAGACATTATAGAATTAAATTTCGTCGCTTAATAAGCAAAACCATCCATCTGAATTTTCTAAGTTTATAAGAAGGAAGATAATAATTAAAACAAAAAAATATGACAGGAGGCTGTCTTTTTCAAACAGCCGCTGATGTTAAAGGCGTAGGACTACTTGACTCGCGTGACTCTTTTCCGATTTTCAATTTTTTTTTGCAACTTTTGCTGTTATCCTTTATCTCTAAAATGAGACATTAGTTATGTTTTTAACATACGTATTTACCGAGATATAGAGGATCGCGTCACCAATTCATGCGTATTTTTGCCCAATTTTGCGACTCATTTGTCGCTGAACTAAAATTCCGATTTTCAACTTACTTCGGAATTTAAAACTTTTACTTCGCTTAACACTTAAATTTTTTTTTTCTTTACTCCGCATAATCCTTTTAACACTTTGACAGGTTAATTCCCGCACAAAAAGTGCACGTCTTTTTTTCAAGTATGTTCGATGAAACGAAAATATAAAATTCCAACTTCTTTCAACAGAAAACCGAATATTCGATTTACTGCCAAGCAATGCTATTTTCGTTACCCAGTTCTGTACTTTTGTCGAATAGAAAAAAAAATCGAATTACCTCAAAATGTCATTCTTCGAAGTGACATTGCGAGGTAACTCGACTGACAGGGCCGTTCTTTGACATAGCACGATCGCATGTTAAATGGATTGAAAAAGTCAGGGAATTTCTTGCATGTAGTAAAGTTCAGTTGTAGGTAATATTTTTCATCTTTTAAAAAATACCTGAGTTCTTTTTACAGTAGTTAAAGAGAGAGACTTACAAAATGTTGACTTGCTTGACTTCATGTAACGAAATTTAATGGAAAATCGAGAATAATATTTTCCTCTCGATTTTCTTATAGACTGTCACCTCCAGTGAAATTTTATAAAAATATTTATGGGAATATCACCTATGCCCTTAATTTCGTTCGTTTTATGTTTATAAAGGTGGAATTTTGTAATTAATTTTCCCTCAGAATTTTTGTGTGTACTTGTGTACTCTCGATGACAACATAATATTTTTAGAACTTAATTATCAGTTATTCCATTAACATAATTGCGCTTTGATTCCGTTGCAGTGGCGCCACCTGGTACTGAATTTTTGAAACGATAGGCCTCAGTATTTAAAAGAAGAAAATATTTAAAATAAAACAAAACTGTGCTGTTTAGTACAATTATAAAAGTGTGTTTTTGAAAACCTTCTTGTGTTAAATCTATTTAAAAGTGCAGTGAAAAATGACTTTGACTATGAGATTTGTGCAGTCTCTCTCTATTGCCATCAATTTTCAAATTTAGTTCTTCCACTGACAGTCTGGCACTGTGGTTTTTTTGAATATTCATTGACTTACTTCTGATGTTTTCTTGTGAAACCCTATCCCAGTTTAACATTTATCCGAAGAAAATTATTTTTCCATCTTACTAAAATCCAAAATGTTATCTATTCCATGATGCAAATTTGATTGCCGCGGTATTTTTCTCTGATTTTTTCATATATTTAAAAATTATATATAATTCTGCCCCCTATAAAGTTGTAGCCGTGTGTAAAGCGTTAAGTTACTAGAGCTATCTTGCAAAAAAGTTAATTTATTAACTAAAAACTTAACATCAAACAAATATTAACGAACATTAATTAATTACAGTAAATAACATTTTTTGAGAATTCTAAAAGTAGAAGAAGTCGTATATTTACAAATCGGTTATAGTGCTACTTGAACGGAATTTAATTGCACAGCCGGCTGGATATTGATAAGCGCCACAAAGTGAACACAAATAAATACAAGGAGTTTCAAAAAGCCGCTTACAAATCTTAAGGATAAGTCAGGCATATGGAAACAATTTTTACAGTGGAACATGGGATCTTAAACACAAAAGGCAAATGCTACAGGAGGCTATTTGTCAGTGAATTAAGTAAAACAAACGGATATACCAGGCAAAGCGTTCGAGACAGGATTAATAAAATACAAATTCACAACAACACAGTTCAGCGTATGACCATTACAGATCGTACGCAGCATGACAGATATTATGGAAAGTAGGATGCTGTATCATCAACAAATTAAAATAAGTGTTCAAATGACCTGACTTCAAAAGCGATACACATTTGGCATGTTGCTATTCAGGCGACAGTAGAGTTATGCTATTGTAATTTTACATTCCCTTAGACCTGTATTGTACACTTTTTCTGGTGTGTCCTTTTCTTTTACATAATTCACAACGAGCCCTTAAGGCAGCTGCCTTTTATGTTTGCGGTACTATGTTCGATTGTAATAAATATAGAAAAAAAATTTAAAAAAACTCTTTTAACCAATGCATTAAAAAAGAAAATAATTATGTTTTCTCAAAAATCTGGAGGTCAAAAGAAAAATCGGATAAAGCGTGAGGCGCTGAAAACTTTAGGAAAAAGATAAAACAACAATGATTATCATAAGGAACGAAATGTTATTAAACATTCATCATACAAAATATCTTACACATGTGATTACAATTCTAATTTACTTATAGCTTTTCAACCTGCGCCTCACGCTTTCCCGATTTTTGTTTGGACCTCCAGATTTTTGAGAAAAAAATATTATATTCTTTTTTTAATGCATTAGTGAAAGCGTTTTTTAAAAAAAGTTTTTTTTATATTTATTATTTCCATTTTTGTTGAATCATTTAAATTATTGTGTAAAGTATTTTAGTTCTCAAAAATAATATAGATGGCGCCCCTGAAACCTACCGAGCGCAAACGTAATTTTGCGAATTTTTTTTAAAGTTATAATTGAGAGCTCTAAAATTATTAAAATATTGCATTTTCATATCCAATAAATATACAAAATTTCAGAACTCTAGTGCATTAAGAAGTGAGAGAAAAAACGATCACAAAATTCCAACCTTACATACATACATACAAACATGAAACATTTCGAACTTAGTAAAAGCGTTTAAAAATGACTTGTTTCTCTACGCCTGACTTACATTTAAAGTTTGAAAACCACCTATGGAACACCTTGTATATATTTAATATTTTCACTGGGCGGAAAGACAACTCATATCGAAATAAAAGCTATGACAAAAAATGTATATAATACTTACACATGAGTGGCAATGTGCATAGAAATTAATGCGGTAATTATAATTTTATGCAATATTTTTTTTGAATGTATGTGACAATGCACAATATAAATAAAATTAAGTGTATGTAACTTTTTTAGTTCAATGAGAATACCAATGCGCAAGTTGTAAATTCTTTGTAAATATGGCCTTTCTTTGGATAGTTTTATAGTATTGTTTATAGTATATGTTGTATTATTTTCGTACTTTTGCATACGAGAATAAAGAAAAGAGTAAGCTATTAAAATCATTTCGGGCACTATCTATAAAAATGTATATCCATGCATAGTTTGTACACTATAAAAATCCAAACTAATCAATAGATTTCCCCCAAACTTTGCATGCAAATACTATGGAGCAAAAAGAAAGTTTCATTGAATGCTTCGTGACAATTCATTGAATAATGAATATTTTTATTAATTTGAAATTGTGTTTCAGGGTATAGAATCTATTATTTTATCTTTAGTGTTGCCATTCCTATTAAGTGAAAGTATTATAGATATCTTTACATTTATTAGCCATTGAGTAGTCACTCGCAAACTTGAATCGAGTTTTGTATCATTCTGTAAAAAAATTAATATTAACTTTCAGAAGTTTTTAACTATCGTTTGGAACAATCTAATTTTTCGAAAAGCTACGATATTTATAAATCGTTTGGTGCAACAGATATTCAGATTTCAATCTTAATATTAATAAAAGTCATTGTGGCTATGTATGTGAGTATGTGGCTATGTATGTGGGTATTTGGCTATGTTTCACATCTCCTCCTAAATAAATGGTCTGTTTTCATCCAAATTTTGCACACTTATTATTTAAGAGAAGGGTTCATAAGCGTCTTCTCCTTGTAAGTCCAAAAGTCAATTAAACAGTCAGTTAATTAGAAATTAACCGAAACCGTTTTCCCGCTGTAACTTCGGATCAAATTGTCCGACAAAAAACATTTTTATACCATCTTAAAGTTCAAAGTTTTACCTTTCCAATGATACCAATTTTATATCTGTGGCAGTTTCCCTTCAAGTTTTATTAATTTTTTAAAGTTTAATAATTGTTAATTACGTGCAGACGATTTTGAAATAACGCAAATTTATAGCTACTCAGTTGCTAGGCAACGGTTAGACTTTGAGCTAATTTACCTTTATTTCTGAAATTTTTGCTTATTTTTATAAATATGTGTTAGATAAGAAGAGAGTCAACCGTCAACTTTTAAAAGCCCCAAATCTTATTAAAATTTCAGTTAATTGGAAATTAAGCAAGATTTTGGCATTTTCCGTGATATTTTTCGAAAATATGTATTATGTTACAAAAACTACTTTTACACATAATTAAAGTTTAAAAAATTAACTTTTCATTACATAACTTTCATTTCCGTTCAATTTGTTGCCCTCATTTAATTTCGTAAAAAAGTGTTATAAATTGTGTATAAAATTTACAATTTATAACACTTTTCTTATCGGCGAAGAACAAGAATACATAAGAACTGTTGCTAGATCATATTAGAAGAATTTTGGATTAAGACGAATTTAATTTTTGTTAATTCATATTATTCTAACACCTTTTCTCAATGAAAAATTTACTAAGTAATTGTCCCCAAACATTTGTTAAAATCTTTCTTATACTGCAAGATTTATGAACAAAATTTGAAGTACCTTTGCAATAAATACTAGTAATTTATGGAGAAAATTAGCTATGGGCAGTTTTTAAAAATCGTCTGGTTCAACTGATATTCTCATTTTAATTTTAAAAAAACATTTCAGACGATAAAAGAATTTTTGGTATTGTAATTTTCTATACGAAAGTAGTTTTTTACATCACAAAAATATTAGACATGAAAGTGCAACATGAGCAACGCCGGCATAACAGCTATTAAAAATAAAGTTGCAGAAGTTAACAGGATTTTGTGTATTATAATATTTTATACAAAAATATATTTTAAATAAAAAACATATATTGTTATTGAAAAATAGACATGGAAATAATTTCATCCCGAGCAAAGCTGTGTATATCGGCAAGTTTAGAATACAAACAAGCAAATAAAAGTTAAACTTGCTTTAAACGTAAATAAATATACCTTAAATTTAACGCGATGAAGTTAATAACAAATAAAGAATATATTAATTACATTACATTTTAGCGTAGATTTTCCTCCAATAATTAAAGAATATTCATTTAAAATTTTCAACAGCCTTCTTGAACAACCAGAAAAGTATTGTTGGATTTGTGAATCAGCGAGTGAATAAAAATCACCAAAATTCAAAGCTCAAAACAAAAAGGCACGATCTAAATTTAATTACCCCTTAAAAATAGCATGAAATAATATTGAAAGAGTTCAGCATTTATTTTAAAATAAGACTATAGGACTTAATTACCGGCGGTCTTGGTTTCAGAGAAAACACGAAAGAACGTTTGCCTTTTTTAAACTTGTAATTTTAACCTCTACGCCTTTTCCGTTTGAGAAAGAGATAATAATACACAAAAAAAATCTGATTTGTCACCATTTTAAATTTATTTATCAAATGATTCAAGCACAAACGCGTCTTTGGAACGAGGGTAAGAACCGGTAGTGATTCACCCTAGCAGAACAAAATGACACACAAACACTTCGCAGATACTTGGGGATTTCTTTCTCGCCTCGTCGGCTTCGTCTGACTAAAAGATAATGACACTGGCAACAGATATAAAAAAAGACACTTGACAAATCGGATAAGTGACAAAGGCAGCATCGGAAAGGGCGTTTTTCTTATTTATTCAGCCCTCCATCCTTCACCGAGCGATCAGGGAAGCAGATAACTAACTACCTCAAGGTCGGCGAGGAGGAAAATAAGTTTGACTTTTTCGACGGACATTCATCAGAAGAGCATCATTTCCTCCCCTTTTACTTTCTAGTATATGAAGTATACATAAAGGATCGTTTATGAAGTATACAAGAATATTGTATATGAAATATATTTTTATGTCGAAGGATCGTATATGAAGTATACAAGAATATCGTATATGAAGTATACAAGAATATCATATATGAAGTATACAAGAATATCATATATGAAGTATACAAGAATATCGTATACGAAGTAAACAAGAATATGTTATATGAAGTATATTTTCGTATCGAAGAATCGTATTGAAATTTACAAGAATATAGTATATGAAGTATACAAGAATAGAATATATGAAGTATACAAGAATAGAATATATGAAGTATACAAGAATATCGTATATGAAGTGCATAAGAATATAGTATATGAGGTGTGTAAGAATATAGTATCTGAAGTATACAAGAATATAGCATATGAAGTATATTATCGTGTCGTAGAATCGTATATGAAGTATATCTTCGTATTGAAGAATCGTATATGAAGCATACAAGAATATCGTACATGAAGTATATTTTCGTATCGAAGAATCGTATGTGAAATATACAAGAATAACGCATGTGAAGTATATTTTCGTATTGAAAAATTGTATGTGAAGTATATTTTCGTATTGAAAAATTGTATGTGAAGTATATTTTCGTATCGAAGAATCGTATATGAAATATATTTTTCGTATATGAATTATGCAAGAAAGAAGGAATAAATTGTTACCGTCAAAAAATTCGTGATCGAGATTTTCGTGAATGTCTAAGTTTCATACCTTCCTGGGTCGAAAAAAATATATTTTAAAATTATGTTTGTCTGTAAATAAGACAACTCAAAAACACAACGAGCTAGACAGATGACATATGGTATTAGGTAAAACGCATATGAAGCGCCACCTACAACGAAATTAAAGAAAAAACTATTCATTAGTAGGAGGAGGTGAGTGACGAACAGATGTCTCTTACATAACTCAGAAGTAGGACTCTTCCAATTTGCTTCAGGCACTTGTCTTAGAGTTCGAACTTTTTTCATAAATAACCATCTTCCACAACATCATTGATTTTTGAATATATGTTAACTTATAATACATTTTTTTTGTAACTGTCGACGACTTTATTGAGACAACATTTGGTATGTGGTCTTTATACCAAAATTGTAGATTTCTATCAAATTTAGGACGAAATACGTCTCCGAGAAGTCTGTTTGCCATGTCCACCCTGTGCCTGTAACTGTAATGGTTATATGTTACGTTCTGTCTTTCTGTGTATTTGAACACGATAACTCAAAAATGTATCGAACAAGAGAGATGAAATTTGGTATATTGTTTTATAATCAAAATTGCGGATCTGTATAAAATTTTAGACGCGCAGAACGCAAGTTTGAATGCACAAAATAGTATCTAACCAAGTCGTAATTTGTTAACCCTGATAAACCGAATTTTAAGAATCATGCAAAGAAAAAAATATTTTGTTCGAAAATTTCTGATTTTATTTTTTAACAAAGATACAATTTGTGTTTTCTTGGATCTTTCAGCTTTTTCGTAGGTTAAATTTTTTTCAGTTTTATTTTTTTAGTTGGAAAAATAAATCCTTAATCTTTCTGTCGGTAGTTGTGGAAAAATGGGCAATAATATCCATTTTTCTTAAAATCTGTTGAGCTAAAAGTTTCGTTTGCCGAGGGTCGCAACCCATATCCGTAGCTTCTTTGTCAGAGTTCGGGCCTGTTAATCAGGTCCTGAAAGGCACAAATGAACTCGTGAATGTACAATCCCGACAGAGGTCAAAGTTCACTTTTATCTTCACACTGGAAAAGGAATGATCAATTTCGATGTGATTTCCAGTATTGTTTTTGAGTGTATGAATTTTTCTGTTGTTATTTCTTTCACTTTTTTTCTTTTAATGAAAGGTCAGGGACTGAGAGATGAATGGAATGTACCTTATTGAAGTTGACCCAACCGATCGTTCAGAGGGGTTTGAGGGGCAGTTAATAAAGATTATTTCAACATTATGTCTATGAGAAAAAAATTACGGGCCAAAACAATGGCCATTAAGAGGGGTGACCGCTAAGAAGGAGTGACCTTTAAGAGAAACTTTACTGTACCTCAAGATAGACGTGGCAGGAAATAAGTGTCTTTTTCAACGGAAATCCATCAGAAAGCCTTATTTCTTCCTTTTATCTGTCCTTCTGTTTAACAGAAAACAAATGGGGGTGCAATCCCCAAACAGGGGGTAGTTCATTACATATCCTGTAGATAATGGACTAGACCAATATTAAATTCTTTGAATGAAAGGCTGTAAACATGATGGACTGGGAAGTAGTTTTAAAAACTTTGCCCTAATTTTGCGAAGTTAAGAAGATCAAATATTATCCTAACTACCGTCATTGCCGAAAGTAGGTCAACAGTATTCACTATAAAGTGTGTTATTGTTAGATCTTTAAACTTTACAGTAGTTGTGTTTTCTCTGTCTGAAATTATTGGAACATGTCTGGAGAGAAAGTCGTTTGTTTAAGCCTTGTTAGGGGAGGGTGATCCTTGAAGAAAATGACTGCGCAGGAGAGTCATGAAGACAAGAGATAAAAGACCACACAATCTGAGCAACAAAAAATGGTATCGTTGAAACCAACATTAAGAGGTGCGTATTCTATTAATAAAAAATAATACATCCTCCATTAACCTGACTACACATTGATCCATGCATCATATGATTTTTCAATTTTTACATCCTCGTACACGAAGTATGCGAAAAGAAAGTGTTCTAACTTTCAAAAAAAATTGGCATCGACATTGTGACAAATCTCCACATTTTAGTCCTCCCTGAGTCTAAAAAAATCATTTCTAGAATTATGCTTGTGTGCGAACACCATAACTCAGAAACGCATTGAGCCAGACAGATAAAATTTGGTATGTGGTTCTTACACCAAATTTGTAGATTTCTAACAAATTTTAGATGAAATCCGCCATCGAGAAATCTTCCTGTCCGTCTGTGTGCATGTGAACACGGTAACGCCACTAGCTAGATATATGAAATATGCCATATGTTTTTGTTACAAGGAATGTAGATCCGTATCATATTTTGGTTCATGCCCAGATAGCAATTTTAGTTTGCAGCAATCTTGCTCTGCAAGCTTGCAACAAGTTTGACACGGCAAGAGTGCAAGCTTGCAACAAGTTAACTCAAACGAGTTAGTCACCACGCGTCAAACGTGTCACAAGCTTACCGCGTCAAACTCTTTGCAAACTCTAACAAAAACCGAGCACGAAGACAACCTCGGATTCGAACCTCCGACATCCCGATTCCTAAACCTGTCTACTTAACCACTCAGTCAGCTAGCCTCTGAGAGGAAAAGACAGATTGCGGTAATAGATCATGCATCTACGATTTATTTTAAACTATTTTCTTGATTTCATTAATATTTTAAATTTTGAGTTGAGAATATGATTTAAAGTCAAAGAGAGAACGATTTTCGCTAATAACTACGTTTTGCTAGTAGAATAAATTATGGAGTTAGGGTTCAAAAGTAATTACTTTTAAAATGGGATAAAATGTAAGTTATTATTTTTCAGCAAATATTGACTGTTTTTTAGGTTTAATTTTGCTTATGAACGTTAAAATTTCAACATTAAGGAAAAGGCGATATAGTTTTCTTTAAAGAGCGAGTTCCATGTTTAGTAAAAAGAAGGAGAATTTTTCAAAAAAAATTTTACAAAAAAAATTAGATTTTTTGTAAATTATTATTGATTTATTGAATTAATAAAAAGAAGGATGGTCTAGGAGATGCTATTAAAAATGGGATGTTTTTTAAAACAGAGACAAAGATTATTTGTAAGCGTGCTGTATTATCTTTGAAGCAAATTTTGCAATCGTGGTGTGAAGGTGTCATAACAACTTCACAGCAAACTTGCTTTGAAAGTGGGTTGGTTGATTATGCTTTGTTACTTTGCTGGAAGGTTGCTGCAAAGTGGCCACATCAAGTTTGTCACGACAAGTTAATATCAAGAAAAATCAAAACTAAACTTCCTGCAAGTGTACACGCTATCTGGGTGTCCATCAACTCAATTATTAACTGTCTCTCGGTCTATCTATTCCATTGCTTTGAATGCGGTTACTGAAAAACGCAAAGAGGTAGATAAATGAATTTTATCATAATATCTGAAGACCGCAATTATAGACACGTGTGTTATTTTCGACTTCAAAAGATTAGCTGTCTGTCTGCTTGTTAGATTGCAAATATTGCATCGACATCTTTTTTCGGTTTTGTCAGTATTTTTAATTAATTTAATTCTTCGCCACTAAAGTGTCTTTCTTCTCTTGTGGCATCTTTGACAATTTTTGAATTTCAATCAATAATTTTCAGCCGTTTCATTTAATTTCTAAATTTTTCTTAATTATTTACTTTGTTTTCGATTTAAATATTATTTGTCATAACTTTTGTTGTTGTTTCCATTAAAGTTTCAACTTTATTAATTTTTAAATTCAAATTTTGCAACGGGATTATTTCTTCGCCATATTGTTTTCGCGCAAGAATTTGGCGTAATCAGGTTTTGGGCGTCTGTATCTGGAATCGTTTTCCGTTACGATTTGAATTTTTTTTGTGATGGGCTGAGCGAGTGGTGGGTGTTGTTCTAGCTGCGGGCCCCAGGGCCGGTTGGGCCTCTGGGGTCTTGCCTCTGCTTTAATATTTCCGTTAATAATTTTTGAATCTGAAGCTGAAGATATTTTTTGTTCTTGATTGGTATTCCTTGAAGGAAACAGTATGAGAAACCACAGTGATGAATAATCTAAAAATGAAATGAAGTTTTTTTCTACAGCACTATTCCAAAACAATCTGTGAATTAAAATGCTGTGAGTGAAAGAAAGCAGTTCTTGCTTCTTCATTTAAAAAAAAAAAAACTCTGCTACGTGGTGGCATGAACGCTGGTCTTCATCAATGTTACAGAGTTATAAATGATTATCACCTTTTACAAGATCTGCAATATGTGTAATACCTTCAGCATTTTTCTTCTTCATCGTAATAATGTGTACTGCTAATTATGGAGATTATGATCATCTTTTAAGCTGCAATTTCTGCTGGACGTCTTTTTCCCATCTTCAGTTTTTCCGATTCTTTGAATGAGTGATACAAGTCTAAAAAAATGGTTGATGAAAATGCGAAAGTGTGCAAGTAACATACTTCAAATATCATTGTTGAGTGAATACAAGTCAAATTCACTTGTAATATAGTGTTCATCAATTCAAGACGTGTTTGTTATGTGGCACAGAATAATGATCATTACATCTCTATCAAATTTAGGTTGTTTTTTTTTTACTTTGTGTTCTAAGTTATAATTCTTAGGCCTGCAGTGCTAATGTGTAGCTACAATTTTTATTTTTTGTTTTGTTTAATACATGTTCATTCCTGTGCATCAATTTTTATACGTATATTTAATTTTTGTGGCAGTAAATAATTTTAATATTAAAAATTGTTAAATAAAAAATTATTTAAAATTTTTAAAACCTGGTTTTTTTTAATTGATATAGCGCAATGTACTACCACTGTTTGCAAATTGACTTTTAATAGTAGCTAGGTTTTTTAGGTCTGAAAAGGTAGGTGAATTATATTAGTATAGCTTGAATTGCTTATTATCGTGTAATATATTTCAGTACCCAGAATTAATTAATTAATTGTTCAATATATATATTAGTTTAAATTTTAACATTGGGTACCTACTTTGCTTTAATATTTATAGTAATCCTAGCTATCCCATCCAATACTGCTTATGCGTGTGTGAAATCTAAAACTCGAAACCCCAATGACATAAATTAATGTAATTTCGTGTGTAGCCTTTTTACCAAAACTATAGATGTGTCAATATTTTGGAACAGATAGTCACAGACAACAAATAAAAAAGGTCGCTTGACAAATCGAATAAGTGACAAAGCCAGCATTATAGAGAGCGTCGGAAAGACTGTTTTTCTTATTTATTCAGCCCTCCACCCTTCATCAAGCGACCAGGGAGGCAGATAACTAACTGCCTGAAGACCAGCGAAGAGGAAAATAAGTTTGACTCTTTCGACGGACATTCATCAGAAAAAGCTTCTCTTCCTCCCCTTTTCTGTCCTTTTGTTTAATACAAAACGAATAGATGATCTCTAAACAAGAGGAATTTCATTACATACACAGAATGGCCTGGACCACTATTTAATTCATTGATTGAAAGTATGCAGACAGAATGGATGGTGAAGTAGTTTTAAAAACCATGACCTAATTTTGCGAAGTTTCTAAAATCAAATATTATTCTAACTGTTGTCTTTGTTGAAAGTAGGTCATCAGTATTTACCTATATTGTGTGTTATTTTTGTTAGTTATTTATACTTTACAAGAGTTGTTTTGTTCTGTCTGGAAAGATTGGAATTTGTCTGGAAATAAAATAATTTGTTTAGACCACATAAAGAAAGTCTCCTGTAAGAAACCGACGGGATATCAGGAATACATAAAGAAAAAGACAAAGCAATCTAAATTCCAACCATTGAAACCAAAAAATAAGAGTCATACATTCTATAAATTTAAAAAAAAATAAAAAATGACATTAACCCTAACTGCACAGTATGAGTCATAATATTTTTGCCTTTTATCAATTAATTTAGAACATTTTAATAATTGATTAATAAAATTATTGGAAAAGAAAAAATTCTGGCAAATCAATTAAACAATTCACTATCTAAATTGAATAAACTTAGTTCAAAGTAATTTTTAAAAAATTATCTTTCGCATATTCCTTACACTCATTTATGGAGATTTCCCTTTTTCCTGAAAAATTCAAAAATCATTCAGAATATAATTAAGAATAGATAAAGATTAAGAATCCGCAAACGTATTTTGAAAATAATAATTTAAAATCCACAAAATTATTGGAAGTTTGATTAAAACTTTGACAGGAAATTCGGTTACAAATATTGTAAATATGAAGAATAAGTCCTAAAAATAACTGTTTAACAAAGATCTATTATTAGACAACACATTTTCTGATAACATTAAATGTTTTTAACTAAAAAATAACTTCAGTAGCAGATGACAATGCTAGCATTTTCATACAATGTTCGAAAAATTGTTAAACATTAATATTTCAAAAAAAAATCGTTTGCAATTCTCCAATAACTGATGGATATTCGTCGAGGCAGAAACAATTCTTTAAATTTTGAATTTTTAGAATTTTGATTTAAATATATGTTTATGCCCATCGTTCTAAATCTAGTACTATGATGAACGAAAAATTATTCTAAATATCGATAATGCACAAATTCCTTGGTTATAAAGGTGTATTAATGCTCGATATATACTGCATATGTAAGAATCGCATTAATAAAAGTTACCATGCTTAAAAGTTTGAAACGTAATCTTTTTAATCGATCTAAATGTTTGAACTATCAAACTTTTCATCCAAAATTAAACGCAATAGTATCATCTGTTAGGAACTATCATCATACTATCATCTTAACTTCGCAGATACCATTGTTGCTCTTTTCAAATCCATTTCTTGTTGTTTACTTATGCTTCATCAAACAATACAAATTCATAATCTGATGTGTAATTGATATAAACTAAAATTTTTCTGAATTTGTGCTGGATATCAATCAATATATTTAGATATATTTTTGCAAATATATTTTTCTTCCAATCAAGGCTTAATTTTCCAATTTCAGTTGAAATTAAATAAATTTTAGAAGGAAAAATTATGTAGTGAAAAAGAATTTTATCATATAATATTCTGAAATAATCATGTTTAAAAATAATTTTAGATATGCATAAGAGCTCAGCATAAAAGGTTAGAAGACAACATAGATCAAAAAGAATTTTATCATCCTGTTTTCTAAATAATCTTATTATAATTCTTATAATAATTCGTATAGGCTCGCATACTGTCTGCAAATGTGCGTGTGCTAAAATATTTCATCGAAAAAAAGAAACTAGTACAGTAAAGCACCGTTTATACGTCTCTCATTTATACGTCTCTCATTTATACGTCGTTTCATCACAGTCCCGATTCATTCGTAACCGATGCCATGATAAAGTATACGACGCAGAGCTTCGGTTACGCGTCGTTTTCGCCCGTTCTAAAATGTGAAAATTTCCTCTTTTTTAGTAACTGTGATGAAGATATCCCGACTACAAGATAGTGCCTACAACGTGGAATTGGGGTTACTGGACATAATAAGTTATTTAACTAACTCCATTAGGGACATTTATATAGACAATGAACAGAGCAGGTACAAGGTCGCTAAAAGAACATGGGCTACATATCTACCACAATATGAAGTTTAAAATTACGTTGTTAAGAGAACCATGAATAAAAATGATGCAAGATTCAATCGAAATCATATTCCCGGCGAACAAGCTGGTCGCCGAAGGCGGCTAGTACGAATATATTTCCATGTGCGCAGCCAAAGATTTATTGAACAGAAAAAACAGAGCAGTCCTTACAGATTTCGAACAAATATGAGGGGAGTAATACTCTTCGTAACAAAATAAATCCAAAGATTTGTTTTAACATTATGTGGAGTTACGCTTCAAACTGCTTACGATAGTTGGATTTGATATAATAATTTTTCACATTTATCTTCTCAATGTATCTACGCAGTATCATATTAATGCTGGAAAAACTAAACTAAAGAAAGATTAATACAAAACTATAGAACGAAAGAGAGAATTCCAAAGTACGTTGCTTAGCAACCGTTGTTATGCTTTAAATCTTAAAGTTGGATGATTATGTATGAGAGTTGCTTAGCAAATGTTGTTATGCTTAAAGCTATTTATGCCGAATAGTTTTCATACAAATTCGCTGAGATTTTATTCAAGAATTGTAAAGCATTTGGTTAGAATACCACTTCGAAATATTTTTACGTTCTAAAAGTTCCGGAACATGTTTTATTACGGAAGAATAAATACAGATAAAAAAATTTCTATATGGTGTTTCTTTCGAAGTAATTATCCTGTGTTACTATTCATTTTTGTCAACGCTCATACAAAGATGTAAATAAGGATAGCAAGATCACTTTTACCATCTTCTCCAGAGCCTTCGTCGCTGTTTTTCTTCCGAACTCGAGAGTCGTTGCTCCTTATGCAAATTCTTCATCCGAGGTAAAAGTCACATGGAGCGAGATCAGGGGAATAGAGTGTTTGAGGAAGCACGGAATTTGAGGTTTTAACAGGTTATTTGACACCAGGAGGGACCTTTGAGCCGACCCTTTATCGTGCCCAGGTAGCACAGCAGTATCCACAATATTATTCAACATTATATAATATTTTACGATATTATACAATATTGCGAATATTGTACAATATTATACAATATCTTTGTGCTACTTGGGTGATGGAGTACTAACAAGTTGTCCTTCCCTCGGATGGGAAGTTCTGATTGCCTTTAATCAAAAGGTAAGCACATGCGCTGTGTGTAATTCAACTTCATGAAACCTATTCTGAGTAGATCAATGAAAATGGTATAATTCATTACATTTGGAAAATATTTAAAAAGTTCCCAAACGTATTAAACATAGTAGAAGTTTTAGTTATTTCCTGGTAGAACATCATGTTGTACGATTGCAATGACTTCGTTCGATATTGTATAATATTATACGGTATTGTAAAATATTATACGATATTATGAATATTGTATGCTATCGTTCTATGCAGTACAAAATCTGGGGGTTACTGGAGTTAATCGTTTATTAATACTAAGTATACCGCGACCGGTCAAATGATTGTCTTTCAAATTCCATTTCCAATGTGTCAGAGAAATGTCGGTGCGTTTAGCGTTAAAAATGTCATTAAAGATTAATATAATTACTTGATTTTGTACACTAAATTGGAGAGTAAAGTTCAGTTGATTTAATTTTTCGAAATACATGCATGGTGAAACGACAGCAAATTAATCAATAACTTCTTACAGAAAAGCACTTGAAATACCTTAAAACGTATGTTTATCTTTAAAAACATGAGACTCGATGAATCTGGTTCAAAAGTTTGGTAACAAACAAAGCGTGCTGTTTAATTTAAGGAACTGCTGAATAAGATATACATCGAAGATTAAAACAGTTTCTGAGAAGTAAAGCATACAACAAATGGATTTGTTCTTAGACATTAAGTTCAACGGAATTAGATTTTAAAGTTTACTTGCACAAAATTACATAAATTATTCCCTTGCCAGCGCACACAACACTTTTCGTTCCATTGAGCCTAGCTAACGCGCAAAGCCAAGCACTCCTCAAAGTCTATTAGCATTCTTAATTGACCTTCGGACTAATGTTCTTGGAGGGGGAGGACTGGAATGAAATTTTTGTGCCTGGAACCGTGCCAAATGAGATGCATCGCCAAGCTTGAATGTCGGTTTTCTTGCTTCTCTGTAAATACCGCTCAGGTTTCTACGAGCGTAATTCAGTCCAAACGAACTTCATGACTGCAGTTCGTCTGGAACGCCGAAATTCATCGAAATCTTGGAGTCGAATGTTTTGACGGCTAATATATTTTCTGTATGTGCATTGAGTATGCAAAAAAAGTAAAAATACGGTAGCAAGCAAATGAGAATCGTTCCAATTCAAAAACACAACAATCTAGACTATATAACCAAATTTAATCAGCATCATCATTTGCAAATTTTTTTAATTAAATAGAATGATTTTCATAACAATATTTAATAATTAATTTTTAAAAAAATAATAATAAAAACAAAAAATAATGAAGTTTGTACAATAAATATTAATGATAGACAAACGCTAACTTTTATTGCTGTGATACATATTCAGAAGTTAGCATGCTTGCAGAACGATCGAGAATTAAATTTTGTATCTTTTTGATTGTTTTAAGTTACAAGATAAATAAATTTGAAAGCAGTAATTTTTATCAAAATAATCTCCTTCGGAGGAGGGGCAGTTCGAGTGCACGGATATGAGTTGCTGCGTATAAGTAACTAGGAACTCGATTCCTGAGGTACAATAATAATGATGGTGTGTTCTTAGGTATCTCCAAGACAGGTCACCCGGTAAAATGGGGGTTTTGCATAGAGCCACTCGTAATGGGAGCTATTGACCAGGAACCACAGTCCGAATTTGCTGTCGCGTGGCCGCAGTCTTTCATGTTTACCCGGATGTTGGCAGGACGGGTGATGTTCCGTGGGCTTATCAAAATGCATCTAAATCAGACTGAAATTTTCATCCCAAATCTAATCTATGTTCTCAGTATAATTGTAAAACTAAATTTACCAAAACAATCCCCATATACTGCCTCAGTTTATGTCCCATGTGAGCCTGATCAAAGTGCCAAAATGATATTAAATAACAGTGAATTCACTATGGTGACTCTTGATTTTGACCATCCCACCAGCTAGAATTGCAGGAAAACAATCACTGGTATAACTCTTAACTACACAAAATAACACAGCTAATTGCAGAAAACAATCTACTGGTATACCTCGCAACTGCCATCAAAATAAATCTGAAATCCAAATCAATCTTGAAGCACCCTCAGCAACCCCACATGTCTAAATCTACCACTACTGAATTAACACGGAAGATTTCTCTTATAACTATAACTTTCAATTCTCAATGATGTCTCTTGATACAACTCATAAAAAATCAGATTTGACCTTAACATAATTCTATACTTTAAAAGTAAAAAGACAAAGTCAAAAAGTGTCAAAGCTATAAAACCATTTAAACTGTATTCAAATTTACCTCTCCAAAATAGCAAACTCATGTGATTTTGAAAATCAAATAAATTTTATTATGAAAGACATTCCTAGCCTTATCAAAGCAGCTCAGACCCCTAAAGCTCATTAAGAATTATATCTTCCCACCCCATAAAAAAATTTAAAAAATATAAATTTACTTAAACAACAACTTCACAAGGAGATATTAATTCTAACTATAAGATATTTAATCAAATGCTGTCGATAACTTCATTAAAATGCAACACATCTCTAAACAAGATCGATGATAATACATTACGCTGGCTAACAATACCCCAGTTTTTCCTGAATGAATATCTAAAATAATGAGAATTACTTGATTGATATATTGTGAACAAATTGAACAAGTTTACCCCAAAGAAAACAATTGAAAGATATTTAACATTGTTTTCGATGTCTCAATCGTATTCGTATGCTTGCATGACAAAAAAAATATCAAATGTTCACAGGACTGAATTGTTAAACGTTACACCTCATTACTTGGGTAACGATTTACACTAGTGGATCGTTCTGTAAAAATTATTTCATATTAATAATAGAATCATTATTTCTTCTAAACTATACGTTTTGGTTTATTTGTTCGTTCATCTTCACAAGAAATTGTATCCCTAACCAAGATGAATAAAGAAATTCCAAACAAAGAATGCATAATTCTTTGATTAATCTATCACCCTACTGTCTATCTTCTACCACCAACAACAAAAAGTTTCATAAATAATGCTCAGGGTTAGGTTGCTTAAGAGTCAAATGACTCGGAACTAATAACATATTCTGGACTTTTTTTGATTTTATTTGCTGCATTTTTGCAATAATATTTTGTTCGACGAAAACAAATAAATCAGTATCTATATATTTACAAAATGTGGTAAAAAAATCTTCCCAGTCCCCGCCTTAACCAGGTGATTTTGACAATTTTTTTCATTTGAAAGGTTATGATGTTCTAGACATGATCATAGGTCTTATCCACCTACTTCATTTTTGAACGAACAGAAAAACACTCTTCACCTTAATCTCTGTTGAATGTTTTTTCGTTCGTTCAAAATAAGTTGATGGAGGCCGACGACATTGATGACATATCTAGGCGTCGTAACTTCATATAAATAAAAAGTCGAACTGGCAACTGTCAAAGAGTTTTTCCCAATAAAAAAATTCTTCACCGAGTCCTCAGCCTCAACAACCCAATCAGTTTGACAATTTTTGTTTCATATGAAAGCTTATGACGTCTAGATATGCTTTCAAGGGTCCTTCCCCATTTTCGAACATAATCGAAAAACTCTTTCCCACTGTATATTCTCTGGGGAAAACCTTTGGACAATTAGGCAGCAACACACTCGGATTTCGACTATTCTTTTTTATTTGAAGGTTATACGTCAGATTTGTCATCATGGGCCGCCTACCCCATCTTTGAAAGAAATAGAAAAAGCCTTCACCATTCTTTCTCTGATGTTTCGATTTCGATCGAAATAGGGGTTGGTGAGGGCAAAGCCCCTGATGACATATCTAGAGTCATATTGCTATCATATGAGATAAAAAACTTGTCGAAACTCAAGGATATTGTTGCTAGTGTCCAAAGGTTTTCAACATAGAGAATGTAGTAAGAATAGTTTATGATTTCGTTCGAAAATGGAGTGATGGGGGACAGGCGACCCTGATGACATATTTAGATGTCATAACAGTATAATAAAATTGTCGAAATAGGTTAGATGGTTGAGGCAGGGAATTTCTAAAAGGTTTGCCCATAGACAATGAATAGAGGAGAATGTGTTTCGATTTCGTTGAAAATGGAGGTGGGGTGGGGGACAGACGACAATTGATAAAATATAGACGTCATAACCTTTCAAATAAAAAAAATGTCGAAATTGGTCTGGTGGTTAGGGCTGGCAATCTCTTGGGTTTTACCATATTATTTTAAATGATAGATCCCAACGCATCACAATGGCGTGTCAAAATATTATAAAACACCTATTGTAGGTGATGGAAACTGTTTAGTAGTTGATTTCATTCTGTGTTTATGGATCTGAAGATTTTCATGCCGAAATTCGTGAAATATTTATACAAAACATTACAACTAGATGAGGTTTATTGAAGATTTCACAATTTTAAAGAATCTGTTGTCTACAAAGAATATTGAAATCTTCTATGGTTTTAAGGTCTTTCCACTGAGATCTTCATGCTGAACTGAAAAAGTAGTGGCTGATAGCCCTCGAATCAGCGAGGTGGCAGGAGAATACTGAGCAAAGTGGGCGCTGGCCGCCGCCATGAAGGCGCGAGGCGCTAGTTGTAATATCGCATTAACTGGTAAGGGATAGCTAAATACTCTTAAGATCACATCAGTTATAGAGTTATTAAATAGCAGAGTATTAACTTAGGGAAACAAATTCTATACTTTTTAATTCCTTGTGTTTTCTTGTTTCCTCAATACATAACTTTGACTGACCAAATAGTTTCTTTGATACCCCAAGAGGTACAGTACCACAGCTTTGGAACCTCTACTAAATGATCACGCACAAAAACTGAAATTTCAGACTATAGTGTGTACTGACAGATAGATACATGCTGATTATGAAGATGAAATATGCTTACTGTATTAAGCATATTCATTTGGCAATTTAAAAAATTAATCCAATATGAATCTGTTCAGAATGATCACTGAAATTAGTTTCTGCATTAACATTTGACTTTGCAATATCAGAACATCAACACAAAACCTTATTTTATACTATGCTAATATTCTTTCGTATTAGAAAAGTACTGCATTATAACATACTTGTAGCAACAAATTACAAAAAAAGCAAAAGTTTTTATATTAGCTTCTTTTTAATAACTTATTGCATAATAAATAAGTTAAATAAATTAGGAAAATAAGATTGAGAATAAGATCAAAGAAAGAAGGACATGCGACTTGACACTAAATTTTAAAGAAATTGTAATACTACTATTATTTTAATAAATTTGATCTTCAATTTTACTCTGGAGAATTAAATTCTAATGGAATTTCAAATCTAAAAAATTGTCAAAAGGTAGTTATTTATATTTCTG
>BGPR01001848.1:138682-170093 GCA_013235015.1 Araneus ventricosus | reverse complement strand
CGTATGAAAAATGAAAGTGAAAATTGTACAAATCCGAAAGACTATTCACGAAATAAGAAAAAGATTAATATCTAGTAGTTGAGTAATTGTTAGCTCTGATCATAAGTTAATGCGAAATTATTTCAAGGCTGTTTTCATTCGTTTTAAGGTTGAACTAATAATATTTAAAAAAATGGAATAAAATGTAAAACTAAATCAGTCCTACAAATTTTATTATGTTCATTAAAATCGTTTGATTCTTAAGCTAACCTAAGCCCTTAACGTTATTAATAAAAGCCTTTTGTGCTAGGAAGGATATAACAGTAGGAGGTACAAGAAAATCAAAAGATTAATCAAGGGGAATGCGAGTGAAAAAGATTGGGAACCGCTGATATAGACGCGCCTTGTTAGTTGTAGAAAGGAACGAGAATCACTAAGTAGACCACTGATATAAAGAATATCATATAAAATCTTGGTTAGAAGGAAGTCATATATATATTCTTTCCCCCGAGAAAACAGTTTTTGGATTCGTTTCCTTCTTCAAACTGATGATTCAGTTTTGTTAATCATTGTGTTTGCTTTTAAGAAAAATTAAGGTTTTAATGAATATAAAATTAGTTATGAATGCATGTTTCTATTATAATATAAATAAATATAAGAATTTATTATAATATAAATAAATATAAGAATTTATTATAATATAAATAATTATAAGAATTTTTTATAATATAAATAAATATAAGAATTTATTATAATATAAATAAAAATAAGAATTTATTATAATATAAATAATTATAAGATCTCTTGTGTATATAATTATAATAGTTTGCTAGCCTCCATCGGCGACCTGTATCGACGATCGATACCAACCATTAATGTACGCCCGTAATATCAACAGCCTTTAGTTATGCTTGCAACTCGGCGAAATAAATTGGCGAATTGGCGGTTTTAGAGACTGAGCGACACTGCCAAAATTTTATTTTGCGATATGTTTCGAATATGAAGGGTGGCAAGAGATCATTGATGACATATCTAGACTTCATAGACTTTCATGTAAAATAAAAATTGTTGAAATTGGTCCATTGATTGGAGCTGGGTTTCTCCTTATAGAGAATGTACAGTTAAGTGGGGTTTTTCGTTTTCTCTCGCAAATGGAGGGTGGTCATGGGAAGGCGACCATTGATGACATATCTAGGGATCATAAGCTTTCATATAAAATAAAAATTGTCGAAATAGGACCAGTGTGTGGGCTGAGAGGACTCTGTCAAGGTTTTCCCCATTGAGAATGTACAGTTAAATAGTGTTTTTTTCGATTACTCTGGCAAATTGAGAGTGTTGGGGGGGGCGCGGGAGACCCTTGATGACATGCCTAGACGTCATGATATTTCATATGAAATGAAAATTGTGGAAATCTGTCTAGTGCTTGGGCTGGGGTCTGTCTGAAGTTTTTGCCAAATTATCTTAAATATATACCTAGATAAGTTTTCGAAATGAATTAACGCAAAGAATAAGATTTTTGAAAAACTCTTGCGGCGGGTTTTAGTCCCATTTGATCTAGCATATTTAACCCAGTCAAAGAGTCAAAGGTTTATAATCAAGGGAAAGTGGCGATGGGACTTCTCAGACAGACTTAGCTCGAATATATGAGGCCTTCCTGGGAGACTCTCAGTGGAAATTGGTCCACATTTGTATTTTGCTTGGAATGAAACAAGGTTAAGTTGCGTTCTACTCAAAATGAATTTCAGAGAAATCTTAGCTTGTTTCAAGAAAAAATATTTCTTGCTTAGTAGTTTATAAAAGATTGCATTTGTAAAGTTATGATGTGCATGGTATACTCATGATAAAGTTATAATATGAAAAATAAAAATAAAATATTTTCAAAGACAACTGTTTATTAGTGTACTAAACGCAGAAAATATTTTTTTATCAAAAATATGGGTTTCAAACAAAATCTTAAGAGCGTGATTCGCGGATGAAAATACTTTATTCTAAAATTTCCCAAAACAGCCCTAATGTTGTTTCAAAACGGGACGTTAATGTAACTAAACTAAACTATCTATTCTAAAATTACAATATATTTGAATCTTTTAAGGAATGTTTAAGAATTTGCGTACAGTAGAAATACTGATAGAAATATTCTAAGCGAATTGTAATTTCAACCACAATTAAAATATATTTTAAATTTTAATGAAATGTTTAGGATTTTGTTTTCTTTCGATTTTGATGCATTGTGTCTTATTTTCCTTATAGTATTTATTTTTGGATCCTAAATGTACACGTTAATTTTTTGGAAATTTGCATATAGCGATAATTTTTTTAAAAGTTCAACTATCAGTTTCTTTGCTGCACACAACATAATTTAAGACAATTTCCGAAAAAAATTTAATTTCTTGTTTTTGAGGTGGATACCTGCTAATATGCATGTGAATGTATTCCATTGCTACTCTTTTATTGCACAGCTTTCTTTATGTAACAATTTCTACAGTTGAAATTATCGTTGAGCATCCAGTTATAGCATCTATGACAGTATATTTTATTCTACACAGTAATAAATCTTCTTTGCAATCACCGGTGTAGGGCTATTGCAGCTATATTATACAAGAAATTATTGCAATTAATTATTAGGGCTTTCACGGAAGCCAATTACTAAACTGCCAACCTGTCGGTTTACAAACGGTTAGTATAATCATTAGATCAAAAGGACCAGAAATGGTTATATAGTCAGCAGTCACGAGAGTGGTTCGGAATATTGTGGTATTCAGATGATAATAATTTTCCTATAAACTAGTGTTAGTTAGGGTAGACCGGGGTTAGTTGGCCATAGGGGCACATTGGCCCATTTTATTTTTAAAATTTTCTGGCTGTCAGTCTAGACAAGTGTGTATTATCGCGTCTTCCTTCTTCCACATCAGCGTTTATTAAAGAACCAGCTAGAATTTTCTAATTTTTACTAAGCTGAGTAAGTTTCCTCACTTATAAATAATCAGGTTTTTTTCTTTGCCTATAAATTATAATTTCTATTTTTGCAAATAGTATTCAGAAAGATAATTCTTCATTATTACTTTAGGGCTTGTTTGTTTATCGAAATGCTTTCAGAATAAATCCGCACACTCATAAGGAACAAAATTGGTGATATGGGGCTAGTTTGCCCATTTCGCCAGTGGCGCATGTTCAAGATGTGCGTTATAGAAATATCTCTGAATATGTGGGAAGGAACTACACTAGATTATTATGCAAGATACTCGTTATGAAAACCATGCGGACTCAATTTTGATTACAATTACACAATACCATTTGACGATGACCTTAAAAGCTGTATCGTAATTTCTATTGAGTAGAAATGTACCAAATTTGTATATAATACGCATAATGTGGATAATAACACAACTATGTTACTTAAATTAATAAAATATAATAATATAATAGAATGTTTTGTGATAGTCGCTTCATACTAGTAATGGGCCAACTTACATCACTGTCGGGGCAGGTTTACCCAATCGACTTGGTGTCAGTTTGAGGATTTAAATTAATACTTTAGTTAATATATACAAATTTTACTATGGCGAATTCCCTCTGAAGGTACACTAATAGTGTCAGTTAATAAAATTTTAAAAAAAATTTGAATTCTCTTTTTTTAAAAAATTCTTAGAAGAAAACACGGGCCAACTATCCCAGGTCTACCCTAATACATACAAATGTAGAAGTATTTCTCATAGTTAGAAATATGCAATGTTACTGAAACCTTATTTTAAAAAGTACTGAGAACAAGGAACTTGATGTGTCAGTTTTTATCTTAAATCAAAATTTATGAGATTTCCCCATTTTAAAGAAGAATATTATTTTCTTTGAACTTTAACCCGTAAAACTTCCAGTGTCCTGTTTATATGACTGTTACATTTCACTTCTGTGGCTAAACTGAACTCATTTCATGGATTCTTTTTCTCTTTGTCGAACAAGTCGATATGTATTCCAAAACTTCTACACAGGTCTCAACTTTCATTCCCAGCAGTTAGCCAGATTTTGAAGTCAAATAGCCGTCATTTTTAAATGTTTTGTATTTTTCCTTTGAATTATTTTTTTAAAGTAATGCAAGGTATTTGAAAGTAATATTTTCTTTTATGATATTTTACTTCTTTTAAAAATCTTCTAATATATATCTATGAAGAAGTTTTTAAAGAGGTTTTTGTACCGATTATTTGATAACTTTTCTAAAACAATGAAACAAAAATATATAATTTAATTTAACTTCACAGTTATCTTAACTTGGTGTTTTTAACAAAATTTAAAAGAAATTTACTGAAACCGATGCTTTAAATTGAGTTTGGCGTTAGCGTGTTAAGAAAACTTCTTTACGCTTCTACACATCATATTTTTAATTATTTGAGCTTTTTAATGTAAATAATGTGTTCTAATGTGTTTAATATATGATTTTTCTCATGTCTTACTGGGAAAAACCGCTCTTGAATTTGTTGTGCGTTACAAATTTTTGAAACAAATCTTTGGTTGATTGAGCAAGTAAAATACTTGTTTATGTGCTTTAAATTCTTTGCATTGCTCTATGTATTTATATGGTATTAGTTTCAATTATTACTAATCGAAGCATAAAAATGACATGATGATTTATATGAGTTTATGTATTATAGTATAGTTCAATAGCTATAATGTTTAACAAAGTAAAATTTCAGGCTGTAAAAAAATAAATAAAAAAAAAACGAAACGAAAACAAAAATTTTCATCGGCATATTAATTATTTAATGCAACAATTTATCCTATTATCATTCATTTTTTATTATAATAAAAAATATTTATTCCATGATGTTTTAATGAAAAGTAAATTTTTACGCGGAAAAATAACTTAAAAAAATAAACTTGTTTAAATTGAGATTCTATAGCACTGTGTTTATTTATACTAAGTATAACATAAAAATTGTTTAGTTAATAGCATCTATAAATTATGTATTTCATTTAGGCCGATCATTTTTAATTTCTTTATAACTAGTCTATGCATTAAACGCTAGTTTACTTAACTATTATATTACATGAATTAACTCTCCAAAACTTTTCTCAAATGTTTCCAAACATTTCTTGCAACTAAAGGCAACCTTCTCAGGTGGAATGAAAGTTTGGAGATTGGTATGCGGGCTCAGGTGTCATACTTATCCTCTGCCCATGGTTCAAAAGGGAGAGGTCTGTCCCGAAGTCTCACTTTAGACATGCGTATAATGATTAGCATCGCTTTTCGCTTTGAATTTAGCCTGTTCGACAAAAATATTCTGTACATCAAAATGGCATATTAACACCTTAACGGATGCGCCCGTCATATTGATGTGCATCGAATTATCGCATATTTAGGCTTATAAACTAAAATTTAATCATTAATTAGCTTTAAAATTTGACGCACAAATTATGTTGAATCCGTAAGCATCTTAAGTATTCTATGTTTTCTTAGACGAATGAAAACGACAGCCCCTTTCCAAAATAGGAGGGGTCATCTTATTATATATCAAAGAAAATGAGACTCTTAAGGGGTTAAACCAATTATAAATTAGTTGATCACCACTTTACCTGAAGCATCCACTTGGCAGGTCCTGCGGTGCACTCGTAGCTTAAAGACGTTATTCTTCTTTATTTGTTACGTAGAAATGTTTGTAAATACCATCAGCCTTCCACCCAAAACAACAAGTTGTTGGCTTATGATGGCTGTCGCATTATTGGATATTATAATGTGCATTAAGACAAAACGTACTGATAAATATAATTATCAATAATCCCTACTGAATGTAACATTTGATCTAAATATTCCTACTGAAACCTTTGTACTTACTTATAATACAGGGTGTACACAAATGAAGTGACACATTTCAAAAATTAATTTTAAAAAACTATAAATGTTGGAACTACGGGTTTTTGTTTAGATAAGATCGCATCTCAAAAAGAATTTTTCCAAATAGGTAACGAGGCGTTACGCCGTTCTAAATTTCTTACAGCGAGGAAATTCCAGGAGCTACCGATCAGCAAAAGCCGATGCTCGTTTTTTGGCTTCTTTTTTAGTTTTTCTTGAATATTACGAAAACTCTTCAGTTTTCACACAACATGTGAATTAACAAATTAAAGAGCGAAAAATTCCCTACAAATGCATGCTTTTATTTTTCTTCCAGTTTTAACATTTTCTCAGATAATGGCTCTAAACACAATTTTTATTTCCAGTAATTTACGACCCCCTAGACCCCCGAAATGGCATGTTACATATTCGAAAAAAAACTTTTTGAGATGCGCTCTCATTTAAAAAATTCGTAGTTCCAACATTTTTAGTTCTTTTTATTAATTTTTGGAATGAGTCACATCATTTGTGTACACCCTGTATTACAGAAAATTTTGAAACTGTTATGGAAGAGACGTCATGAGCTAATTTTCCGACGGAGAAGGTTCTGTAACGAAACGTGAATAATGGCTTGGAGAGTTAAGTCGTGGATAACTTCTTTCCGGATACATAACGCCGTTACTGCTAATCAGCCAAGACTTTCCAGGAAATTAAAACAGGGAACTGTAGCCCCTACGTTTAGCTGTTGATTTAGGCTGAGATAATGTAGATATTCCCACTGCTGAGATAAATCAACCTTGTGTGACAACTCCCCGCCCCTGAAAAAAAGGGCATTTTCTTCTACAACTTAAGTGTCCTATTTATTTATTTAATTTTTTTGTACCTTGAGATATAAAAGCACAAAGTGAATTCATTTTGCTTCTTTTAAATTATTTATTAATTTGAATGATTGTGTATTTTAAATTTTAATGTTGTTTCGGTAAGTTATTCACAACAACAGACTCCACCAAAAATCTCTATCTCTACTAATAATAAAGGAGAATGTGTGTGTGTCTGTGTGTTGGTGCTCTTCAGGACACACCGCTTGAGGTATGGCTACGAAATTTGCTACAAACATACTTGGGAGGATGAGAATGTCCACCTCGGAGCCCCTTTTTTGAAATTTGAATTAGAATTTTAATTAATTAAAAATAGAGCGAAATTTCGGCGTTTATCCTTAATAACTTTTGAAAATACAGTAGAACCCCGCTAATTCGAACTAATTGGGACCGGTGCCTGTTCGGATTACCCGAAATTCCGATAAAAATAGAAAAGAAAAAGTTGTGCGCTAAAAAAGGTAAGTTATAAGTACTCAGTACTAATATCTCTTGAATTCTTTTATTCAAAAGCAATAGAAAGAGAATATGTCTCCTTTCTCATTAGAATAAGGGATGTGCTCCGGTATGAAGTGACTTTATCCTTCTTTTTATAAGTACTCAGTACTACTATCTCTTGAATTCTTTTATTCAAAAGCAATAGAAAGAGAATATGTCTCCTTTCTCATTAGAATAAGGGATGTGCTCCGGTATGAAGTGACTTTATCCTTCTTTTTATAAGTACTCAGTACTACTATCTCTTGAATTCTTTTATTCAAAAGCAATAGAAAGAGAATATGTCTCCTTTCTCAATAGAATAAGGGATGTGCTCCTGTATGAAGTGACTTTATCGTTGAATTATTGCATTAGTTTCTTCAATGCGTATAAAATTATGCATGATGAAAAAGTACTTTTTTGTTTTTAGTATGTATAGTTAAATCTTTTCAGGTAATCCTTTCAATTACATATAATTTTAGAAAATAAAATCGGTTCGGATTAACCGGAATTTCGGATTAGCGGGGTTCTACTGTATTAAAGAACAAAAAATATTTTTACACCATCTGAAAGTGCAAAAGTACCTTTTCAATGATATCAATTAAGTTGTCGTACGATTTTTTCTCTATTTTTAAAAATATTTTTCGGCATAATTTACAAAATAGTTTTCATTGTTGCAACGCAATTCAAACCGTTTTCATTGTTTAAACAAATATTTATTTGCGTGCTTCTCTTCCATTGTTGAAAACTAAGGTAATATTTTTTTTATGTTCAGTGATGTTTTAATCAGCATATTTTCATTCAGCTAACGTGCTGCTGGACGTAAAATGCTCCGCGCCATTTTAAAGTTAAAATCAAATTCATATTTTCAAGAGGAATAAGATAGTGAAGATGATTCCATTGTATGATACATGACACAGACAGTTACTGGACTCCATTAAGGACGTTCATGCAGACAACGAACAGAATAGGCTACTGAAAAAACATGAGTTAAATATCTATCACGATTTGGAATTCAAAATTACCTTGTTAAGGGAACCATGAATACCAAATTATACACAAGAGATTCAATTGAAACTATATTCCCTTTCGATCAAGCAAGTTTATAATAAAAGCGAATGTGTAACGGAGTGTTAAAGGGGACTTGATCAGCACCGATCAAAACTCAAAAACTGTGGACTTCATACTTAAATTTATTATCACTAAATATAAAATCTGTGCGACCACCGCAAACTCATAGCTCGTGCGAGCGTCACACAACGTACGCTGATGACTCTCAGATTCACACTCACACTAATAACAATTACTGTCTGTCCATGACGAGATCTCTTCCCGCCAAGTTGTCTGGATGGTGGCGGTCGCTATAGAAACAAGTTACCGTAGGATGAATCCATTTCGAGTAGGTAGAAGTTCATCCAAGTTTTTACATTGGTGCACTTAGCGTCAGTTGACGGTACGGCACTGTTAAGTAATTGCGAAGTATGGCGGGCTCGTCGCGAACAGATAGTAAGTTACTAATAAAATGTTTTTTCTCGGGAATTTATTCATTTATTTTGTTTTATGTGGCCTGCGTTTATGTGGCCTGTTTCTTGTATGTGCAAAGTTTATGTGACCTGCGTTTCTTGTATGTGCAAAAGTTGCAGCTACGCCACTGATGGATATCGTCAGTTTGAACAGTGGTCAGATGACGAGGACGACACCTGAGCCATCCCCTCCTCTCCGAAATTCCACACTACACCTTCCATAGATTTAGCATGTGCCAGGGCTGTACAAGAAACGGGTCTTCTGTGGAATCAGGTCTCGAACCTGCGACCCTCCGCTTTCGACTCCGAGACTCCATAAGGCCACAACGACCCAACTCTTTTACCCCGAAAAACTAATGCAGTCAACTTACTAGAAATCGCGTGACAAACGTAACATCTAACTGTACGTTGTCCTTCGCTATGCGTTGCTACCGCGACCTTTTTTCCCTCATTGCAAAATATACGACGATTGCCGCATAAATTGTCACGGCGTATACGACGTGTGTCATGTGACCATGAATTAACTCAATTCAACATCATTACCTTTTTTCAAAGAAAAATGCACAAAATGTGTAAACTAAAAACCGCACGAGCTTATGCACGTATCCTATACTTCAGAACGATTATAAATCTGAAGTTAATATTTTCTTATCTACTAATAATAAAGGAGAATGTGTATGTGTATGTGTGTGTGTGTGTGACTGTGTCTGTCTGTGTGTATCTATGTGTGTGTATTTGTGTGTGTGTGTATTTGTGTGTGTGTGTATCTCTCTGTGTGTGTGTCTGTGTGTTGGTCCTCTGCAAGGCAGACTGCTAGAACAAACATACTTTGAAGGGTAGAGATGCGCACCTCGGAGCCCTTTTTAAAAAATTTTAATTGAACTTTTAATTAATTAAAAATTAGGCGAAATTGTGGCGTTTTTCCTTAATAACTTCGGAAAATATTGCAGCACAAAAATAATTTTTACACCATTTGAAAGTGCAAAAAATCACCTTTCCAATTATTTAATTTCCGTGTCCGTTTATTAAAATTTTTAAAATATTTTTAAAAATTTTAATAAATTTAAAAAAAATATTTTCTGGCATAATTTACAACAATACTTTTCATTGTTGCAAAGCCACTCAAACCGTTTTCATTGTTTAAACAAATATTTAATTACATATTTCTCTTTCATTGTTGTAATCCGAAATAATAACCTAACGCATTTTGCTTCCATGCTTTACTTCATTAATATTTTTGTAAAATCTGCAAACCAAGCTCTCCGAGATATGCTTATATTAAATGCTTAAATGCACTTTGCTTGTATTAAGAAACATAAGCTGACAGGTTATGGTTGCTATGTTTTTATTCTTTTTTCAAGATGTTTTAATCCAGCTAACACGCCGTTGGCCAAAAATGTGCAGCGTCATTTTAATGTTGAAATCAAATGCATATTTTACAAGAAGAATAAGAAAGTGAAGATGGTGCCTACAACGTAGAATTAGGGGTTACTGGACATGATCAGTTATTTAACTCCATTAGGGACATATATATATAGATAATGAGCAGATCAGGTACAAGGTCACAAATAGAACATGGGTTAAATATCTACCACAATCTGAAATTTAAAATTACGTTGTTGAGAGAACCATGAATATAAAATGATACAACATTGAATTGAAATCATATTCCCGGCGAACAAGCTGGTCGCCGAAGGCGGTTAGTATAAAATAAAATCTTGTTAAGTATCGATAAATTAATTTTAATAGCTAAGATGCTAGTAAATGGTAGTTTCATCTTCCAATCTAATAACTTCCTGTTTATATTTTGCAATTAATACGTTTTATAAAACGTAGCTTTCCATTTCATAATTCGATGGAAACTGCAAAATAATTCTAAACGAAAAGGAATTAATGAGTTATATTAAGAAAAATAAAGCTCTATTAATGATTCCGACATTTTAATGGCGATGACAAAAGTGAATAAAGAAATTTTTAAAAATGTTTATTCATCAACTTATCTTCCCTATGAATTGAAATGGACTTATCGAATAAAATTACAGGGACAATGACTTGTAAACAGATCGATAAGTAATACACTTATACATGTACAATGTCTGCTGATAGAATTTTAAAATATTTCCAAATATGTTCTTAAGAACAAAATTTTATTCACGTAGGCGTGAATATTCGTGAAACGTTCTTAAAAAAACTAATTTACTGTCGAAGATTTTTCCATTGGAAAAGCTTTCCAGACAGAAAAATCTTTATACCATCTTATACCCATTTGATTTTTTTTAATTTTAATGTTTATATAATTTTCTTTCTGCAGAAATCTTTCATTCGAAAAATTTAATGCAGTAAAGCAAGCGATATAAAAGCAATTATAGTATCGTCTGAGATCTAATAATGTTGAATTCTGCTGGATTAATATACTTTTAACACATTTTTTTTAGAAACATACCTTTAACAACTTATCGTTATATTCGAATAAATTCAAATTTAATTTAATTGAATTTTCCTTTACTATATTATAATGCTTTCAATTCCATGTTTTCGATTAAAATTCGAAAACATGGAATGTTCCCTTTGATTTATTTTGTTAAAACATCATTTTGTTATATGTATGGCATTTTTATTTTAAAATATGTATAAAGTCTTTCTTTTAAATTGATTCGCCCGAAAGGTGATGAAATTAATTCTAAAGTATGTTGAGTCTTTCTTTTATTAAAGGAAAATAATTGGAACAGCATTTTAAAAGAACTAAGGCAAAACATTTTATAAATGGCATTTGATTTTGTATCTAACAATTTTATTAGATTTTGTATCAAGCAATTTTATTAGATTCTGTATCTAACAATTTCATTAGATTTTGTATCTAACAATTTTATTAGATTTCCTATTTATTTTCCCCAAAAAAAACTAACAAATATTTTAATGGAGTCAATCCATGTAAAAGCACAGTCACATGGAGGAAGTAACTGCGCCAAGTCAAATAACATCCAACTGTACGTTATCTTAGGTTGTGCTTTGGCATGATACTATAAGAAACCAAAGAAAAATCCACAAGAGAATTTCAGTATTGAATTAGCGTGATGTATTTGTTGTGTATATAGTCAGCATGAATTATCTGTTGTCGCTTAGTGTTTCTACTGTCACTTATGCCGATCTTGAACCAGACACGATTTTAACGTCATAGAGTCCGTGGTTTAGAATATAGACAATAGCTTTATGTATGGCAAAAACTTCAACATTTAAACTGTGTTATGATCGGCCAACCTATACTGCGATTTTGTAATTTCTTATTTGTTCGCATAATGAACAAAGGCGGCACCGACTCTATTCCTTATTTTTGAGCCTTCTGTAAATATATGATGATCTTCAGTCGTATTTTGAAAGTATTCTCACTTTATTTCAATTCTTTTCCATGGTCTTAGCTTTATTTCATAATCAAGCAAAGACTGAAAGATAGAGAGGACATTAAACTAATGTGGGTGAGGGCCCACATAGGGGAAATGGGGAATGAGCAAGCAGATTTTCTTGCTACAAAGGCAGCACCAACTCTATTCCTTATTTTTGAGCCGTCTGTAAATATATGATGATCTTCAGTCATATTTTGAAAGTATTCCCACTTTATTTCAATTCTTTCCCATGGTCTTAGCTTTATTTCATAATCAAGAAAGACTGAAAGATAGAGAGGACATTAAACTAATGTTGCTGACGGCCCACATAGGAGGAATGGGCGAGCAGATTTGCTTACTAAGGAAGCATCCAATAGCGATTCGATAGATGTACAACTCACCTATTCAAAAGTACAAATAAGAAATATTAACAATAAAAAATTAACTGAAAATTGGCAGTGCAGATGGATGCAATCTCAAAATGGAAAATGGACAAGGTTAATTATCCGGAAATTAATGACTCAGTGCCGACTATTACAATCAGATTATAACGAGACATGGGGTATTTGGTGCTTTCCAAAATCGAATGTTTGGTAAAGATTGTAAATTCCAATGTGGAGAAGACGAAACTATTAAACATGTCCTAATGGAATGTCCAGTTTGGGCTCAAGAACGAAACAAACTACCAAAAAGTTGGTTAGTAAAAGAAATTCACGAACTTGTGCATGTACCAGGATTTAAGACTTGCGCAGTCGATATAGTTAAATCTTTATTCGGTTCTTGCTTGGCGAATTGGACGGTCTAATTGGTGTGTGGCGTGTTTTCATTTTTGCTTAAATGGCCTATAAAAAGTTTCCTTGTATAATTGCGCTTGCATAGTCAGCATGAACTGAATCCGTTAATTTTGAAACGATTTCTCCCTTCCACATTCTTTGTAAATTAACTTAATACAGGGTGACAATTATTGAGATATATGAAATAAAACATAAAATTTTCAAAAACTACTGAGTTCAAAAATTTATTCAAATTTTAAAAGTAACTGCAGATATTCGGATTTAGTTTATGACATGTTCGATATGCTTGCCATCAATGGCTATGACGTGGCGCAGACGAAGAGCAAAATTTTGCAGAAATCGCTGATGTGTCGAGACATCGACACTACCAGTTCTCTCGAACTTTTCAATCACATTTTTGGTTGTTATAACACTTGGACCGGTTGTCTTCAGCTTGTGCTCGGTCGCAAATTTCCTTTGAGCCGCAATCGGGCTGTTATTGCTCGAATAGTCGGCCTTGACGATCGATATATGCTTAGGAACGCCGTATTTCGACATTTTCAACGAAAAATGAACAACAAAAATAAGAGTACGCATGCTCAAAAAAAAATCCCAATATTCCCTACATTCAGCCGCCATGTTTTAACTGAATCTCGCCAACGGCTCAACAGTTATCAAGGTTTTTTCCTCATATAGCTCAATAATTTTCACCCTGTATAATGCGTTTTGTGCTTCATAGTATAATTCGTTTCGTGCTTCATAGTATAATGCGTTTTGTGCTTCATAGTATAATGCGTTTTGTGCTTCATAGTATAATGCGTTTTGTGCTTCACAGTATAATGCGTTTTGTGCTACATAGTATAATGCTTAGTAGATATATTTTGGACCACTTCCTTCGTCAGATTGAATTGAAAATTTCATACATGTCTCCTATTTTGGTGACAAGATCCAAATGCTACATTTCATTTATCTGGCCCGTTGCTTTTTCCAATTGTTGCCTTCACATAAACGTGAATGGACAGACCTACAAACAGTCACATCGTTGACGAATTTGGGCAAAAATTAAAAAACTATAATTCCAATGATAAAGCAGTATATTAAATCTCATCCATCATAAATCTCTTGCGCTCTTTGATTATCGTGAGCACATGCGTACAGACGGACATACCGACTTCCACTCGACGTATTTCATCCAAAACTTGAAAAGTATGTACAGTTTTGATGAAAAGACCACATACAAAATTTCATCTATCTGGCTCACTTCATTGTTGAGTTATCGTGTTCACCGACCGACAAACAGACATGATGCCAAAATTGCTTTCTTCGGTCTCAGGGAGATCAAAAAGGTGGCGATTCTTCAAAATCTCGTAAACAAAATTTTCGACGATTACAACAGTTTCCCTTTGCATACTTCGTATATTATAACGCTCTTTTTATTGCCCAAGCCGACTCGGCTTACCCAAAGGGTGTATCCCCCGGGACACCGCGAGTTCGCGGATGAGAAGTCACCGGATAAGTAAGCGCGTTCTCGCTTCCCCAGAGTGTATAGTAATTGCGGGGTTTCAGTCCATCCCAAGTGATAGTACGTTCCTCCTTCGGGAGGGGTCGGGCCGTGGCGGTTACTAGGACTCCTGGCCTTAGTATATACTATTACAGCGGCTGTCATTCAGAAGCCCCGGATGCCAAGACAGGGCGGGAGATTCAGTTTTCTGGTTACCCAAAGGGTATGAAGCTAAAGTGATCAATTATTTTTTCCCTCAAAACGGGACATCTACTGATAGGTTAAGTTAACGTCCCGTTTTGAAGCAACACGAGGGTTATTTTAGGGACTGACCTCGTAATTTTGAACCGCGGTCAGATGACGAGGGCGACACCTGAGCTAGCACGACCCTCTCCAAGCTTCCGCGCCACACCAACGGGAGGCCATCTGGCCACTACGTATGATTTAGCGTGCAATAGGCTCCATACACGACGGATTTTCGGTGGAATCGAGTTTCGAACATGAGACACTCCGGCCCCGCGGTCGAGACCTTACCACTAGGCCACCGCGACCTCAGGGTATTTACTGATTTTAGGTAATAGTACGTGTATTCAAGAAAATGCATATTTCTTCAATTTAAATTTATCATTGAAAAGAACCGGAATGAACATGTGAAAATAAATATTCATGAGATCTTGAATTTGTTTGAGGAATAAATTTTTTCTTCAGTACATTTGGTGTTGATTTCAAATAAGAATAAAATTCTTGACAAGGCTAATTAAAATTTACTTTGGTAATTAACATTTCTTTAAGAATTGCGAATTACAACTGTGTTTTTTTCGCTCGTCCACGACTTATTCAGAAGCAAAAAGTCCCTTATTCGTTCCATTAGTGCCGGATAGACATAGAATATATTCAAAAATTATACGAAAGTTCGTATGATTCAAATTATTGGTGCAACACTGTGAGCAATTCCGCACAATTCTCCCTTTCGTGAGGTGTAAAAAGTTAGAGATATGTGCTAGCTAGCACGTACGTGTGAGACGTGTAGTGCATGCTGCGTCATCGCAGTGCTATTAGACTCTACCGTCGAATTTTTTTTCGCACCTTTTTCTGAAATTGTTACCTTGGGTTTTCTGTTTCTAGAATTTTGTTGCCTAGGTTTCTGAAAACGGGACATTTCGGCGTCCCGAAGCTGTGCTTGGGGACAACGGGACAGGCAACCTGAAAACGGGACATTTCGGCGTCCCGAAGCTGTGCTCGGGAACAACGGGACAAGCAACCTGAAAACGGGACATTTCGGCGTCCCGAAGCTGTGCTCGGGGACAACGGGACAGGCAACCTATAAACGGGACGTACGGTCAATTTATGTAAAAAATGTCACGATTCGGCGGTTCTGCAACCCTTTGTAAAATAGCAATATCTAAAAATGTGTATTTTGGAGGTGCTTCCCCGTTGCATGTTTGCGCCTTTTTTTATTATATAAACATGCTATTTCAACAAAAAAAATCATTTTAGATAACTGATAAAATGCGATATTTTCATTAACCGCATTTAATCAGAAAAAGAAAAATCCCCTTAAAAGAGAACTTGCGATTCCAACTATGTGAGTATAATCCGGAAAAATAACGAAATTCAAAAGAAACCAGAAACACAAAACAACCCCCCTCCCTAATTTTTTTCTTTTCATTTCATTTCGTCAAAAGCCGTACTTTTCACTGCGACCACTAAAACAATAAAACAGACAACAGACTGTTTTCATTAGAGAAAAGAAAAGTTCTTACGAGAAGTTTAACTTCATTTAACGTGCTATTGATTCTTTCCCCTTTCGGAAAAAAATGACATTGAGCTGGAAGCTAAAAGCTTGTCTCGTTCTATTTTGACATCAAGCTCATATTTCGGATTTTATTTTGTTTTAAAATATCTCACGTGCCAGTAGTGATTTACGGATATATATTACTTTCTCGTATACGACGTATAAATGTAATCGTCAAATAAATCGACTTCGAAAATTTGATGATTCGACTCTCTTACCGTTTTAGACATTCTTCTCTCCACAGAAACCCTTTTTAGGATTATGTCTGTCTGTCTGGCTTTTTTTATATATGAGGACGATAACCAAGAACTCCAATGCGCTAAATCAGCAGTTGCGAACTTTTTTTACTACTGTACCCTATAGATTACTCTCTTTAATTGTGAGCAGAACATTTATAGAATTCATTTTACATTTTATTTCATCCCCCGGAGGAGCACCGCGAGTACACGGATGAGTTGCTGCTGGATAAGTAAGCAGGAACTCACTTCTCCCTCCACCAGTGATAATACGTCCCTCCTTCGGGAGAGGTCGGGCCGTGGCCTGGTGATGGGCTGCTAGATCTCCGGTCTCAGTGCTCGAGCTATTGCAGCGGCTGTCATTCAGATGACCCGGGTGCTTCGGCAGGGCGGGGGTAGACCTTCCTTTTCGGTTCGGTTACATTTTTCCTCCCCCGGGGGGCACCGCGAGTACTCGGATGAGTTGCTGCCGGATAAGTAAACAAGAACTCACTTTTCCTGTGGGTATAATAAGGATGGGGGTTGTGTTACCTCCCTCCAGGGATAGTACGTACCTCCTTCATGAGGGGTCGGGCTGTGGCCCGGCGATGGGCTATTAGGGTTCCGGAATCAGTACTCGAGCTATTGCAGCGGCCGTCATTCCTGAGTGCTTCGGCGTGACGGGGGTAACACGGTTTGCGGTTGCGGTTACATTGTATTCCACTTTTATAATACAATTAGTTTAACATCAAAATAAATGAAAGCAGCATTGAAATAATTTCGCATTACTTATTATGAAAGCCGAGGGCGCGGTGGCATAGTGGTAAGGTGTTGGCCTCGGGGACGGGGGGCTCCAGGCTCGAAACCCGATTCCACTGGAGATCCATCGTTGGACGCTAAATCATACGTAAGGGGCTAAACGTCCTCCCGCTGGCGTGCTGCGGAACTTTGGAGAGGGGTAGCTCGTCATCTGACCTCAGTTCAAAATTATAAGGTTCGTCCCAAGACAGACCTCGTGTTGCTTCAAAACGGGCTTTAATAAAACTAAACTATGATGAAAGCTAACAGTTACTAGTCGTGATAATCAATTATTCATGGCTACTTTTATTCGCGATCTGAATAAAAACGTTGGAACAAGAAGCATTGAGAGGAGTCGGAGTTTTTCTGAATAACCCTTCAACAAAAATGAAAAAGACAGAAATAATAGTGAAATCTTTTAAGATTCTAGTAAAGCTAAAGCTTTTGCAAGGACATCGATACAATGTGAGCGGGACTAGTCTCAATGAATTACCGCGTTTTAATCTACTCTTTCCTTTTTCTTATTTCGTGAATGGGTTTTTGAACTAACAAAACTTTTACTTTTTACACGAACTTTGAGAAAAAAAATTCAAGATTTTTTTTAAAAAAATTTAATCCCTTATGTTTTTCCTTTTCCATTTTTGCGTACCCTTAACTGATTCATCGCGTACCCCCAGGGATACGTATACCACATTTTCGATGCCTCTGAGCAAAATGAATGAAATTTGGAGTGTGAATTTTCACAAGAACTGTGGATATGCATTACATTTCGGACAAAACCCGTCGACGGTAAAAGGAAATTTACCTTAAAACGGACCCATTTTTCTTCCCTACACAAAAATGCGACACACTTACAAGTATTTTTAACATGACCATGACTTTTTACTTATAATTAATATAATGCACGTATTGCTGATAAATGCATTTATTAGCCTGTGGATTGGCTATCAGTCAAAGTAAAATGTTTTGTACAATGTTAGGAAAATGTTTTGTTTTAGATAATGCATTTATTTATAGGCGCGTCGCCACCCTATTAAGTGAAAGCATAAAATATTTATATTTGTTTGCAAGATATCGGAGTTATAATATTTAAAAAATATAATATTTTAAATTTTGGGTATGAAAAAGAATCGAAAGTCATAATCAAACTGTCACCATTGAATAGATAATGTTTTGGATTATGTGATATCATAAAAATCGATGAATAGTTTCTTATCGTTGCCAAACCACGAACTTAATGAATAAAAAACGAGCAGTGGCGTACGGTGAGTGGAAATGGTAATTCTGAACACGTTTAGAGAATTATTATTGATGCCATTTGAGAGCGTTTGATTATTTAACTCACAAGCGGAATCATATTTAACTATGATTTTAAAAAATACTGTTTTAAGAGGAAGTATAGTGGAAAGTTTTTATCCCTGATTGGCAGTGAATAGTGTAATTAATATTTTTAGAGTCACATCATTTAAAAAACCAATTATTATTTTGTATTTACCCTGTACGGGTAAAAGCGAGAACAATTTCTTCTTTTCTTCTTTTGCTTGTTAAAGAGAATTTGTTTGATAAGTAAAAAAACTATATAGGATATATTTTAAAATTTGATTTATTTGATTGTGATTAAAAATATAATTAAAAATAATGCCGAATATATTGGACATAAATAACCGGACATTTCCTGTTAAAAAATTAAAAATAATAATCAATTAAAAGTAATAATAATAAATAATAATTAGCTAATTTAATAATAATAAGATATTTTTAAAGTAATATTTAATTTTTAATATAATTTTAATCAGTATAGGAGAAGGTCCAAGAAGGAGACACTCCCAATTTTCTTAGATGTTACACTGTAAAAAAAATCCCGTAAAATTTACGGTTTTAAACTGGCAGCTGGGTTGGTTGTGCAAAACCGTAAAAGTTACGAACTAAATCCGTAGTCACAACGGTTTTTTACCGTATGAAATTAAGTTTTCTCCGTAAAAATTAAGTCATCGAAGTGACGTCATCGAGTGAGTTGAGTTGTTTTTCTCCTTCTGTTCGAGTTCAGTTGAAATGTGCTGATGTGTATTATCAATTAGGAATATTAATTCATCAAGGCTTAATTATTAATTTCAATTAGTTTAATTAATATAATTTTTAATTGAACTTACTTGGACTATTTCGATGCAAGATGGTGACAAAACTTCTAACTCCTCCAAACAGGGGATCGAAACCGCGTTCATAGAAATAAAATGCAGTCGCTCTAACCACTAGACCACCGGAGACTTCATAAAACAGAGTAAAAATAATCTATATGAGTTTTAAAGTCACTATAGCTCTAGTGGCGCCATCTAGTGGTGTAAAAATCAACTATTGCCAGAACACGTGTTTTAAGGTTACGGAGATGGAACCCTATTAAAAACATGAAATGAATGCAATAAAATTACATTTAAGAAAAGGGAAAGTTTTCGTAAGGAAAGCAATACCGTATGACGAAAAATAGAATTTGCACTGACGGTTTTAAACCGTTTATGGCTGGAGCGGAAAACGGTGAAAAACCGTTTTGTCAACAAAACATCTAAACAAACAACCGTCAAACATACGGAAAAAGTCCGGGAAAAAAACGGATATTTTTTACAATGTAGATAAAATATGCATTGATGAAAAAAACAATAAAAACTTATCAGAAAGATTTGAATAGGTTTCTGTCTGTCACTTACGAAATCTGAAAAATCGTAAAATACATTTTAAGGCGCTAACGTTCGTACCAGCAAATGATTGATTTTTGTCTTCGTTAAATATTACATTTTCAGCTGTCACGGCGCAACCCTAGCGGAATTCATTTTGACAAATGTTAGATTTAAATTTGATGGTTTGCCGAAAAGCCGCAATGCAAATAACAACGCATTTAAATTCAATTTCCTTACAGACATGTGTGATGCATTCTGGGATTTGATTTGAATTGCCGTATGAGTTTTAGAATCATTTTACATACCAAAATTATTGGGTAAATATACCGAGTAATCACAAAATAATCACCGGGTTTTAACTCACTGTATCTTAAAAAAGTATTACAATCATGAAATTAAATAATATCTGGTAGGAAACGAAAACTTTTCAGTTTTTTTCGAAGAGTTATAAATATTTTATATATTCGACTTCTATCATGGGCAGAATTTTTTTAACTATTAAACTAAGACTTTGTAAATGGGCGCAGCATAATCAATTATGGTTCTTGCGCCAGTAAACTATAGTGGACGCCGCTTAGTGTGATCACGGTTAATGTTATCATTCGCTTTATATTATCAGAAACCTCTGGTCCCGAACCGATGTATTCAAATGTATACAAAAATATTCGTTTAGTGTGATATCGTTTAATGTTATCAGTACTTCCTATCAGTCAGTATCCTTCATTTTCAACTAGCGTTAACGATTGACGTTAGTGGAATTTCTCGCTTCACTTGTATGGAAACAACTGGGGGCGCATCTCTTAACAAGTTCCTGGAATCGGATATCGGCTGACACGATCAGAAACTGTTTATCTACGAAGGCTTCTGTAAAAGATTAGATGAAAAACTTCCAATTATCACTGAACCCCCTGAAGGTGTGCCAAAGGAAGAGTGGATGTCCATTGACAAGGATATTCCAATAGCTGTCACGGTGACAGATTTGGAAATTTGCCGAACTGTTTGTGAGCAAGACCGAGCAATAAACGTTGATGATTCCGACGGGGACGAAGGTCTTGAAGAAAACCCTCCAACGAACGCCGAAATGAGACAAGCACATGATATTTTGAAACGCGGCGTGCAGCATCGTTCAACAAATTAAAAAGAAACATTGCGAGTACGAACAATCAGTGATGTAAAATACCCAGGTATTTATTTTTAAGGGTAAATACCCATTTTGGGTATTTACCTTGGTATTTATTCTTCAATTAACTATATTCAGATAAAATACAGGCACTGCTGTGAAATATGATTTCTCTATATTTAGTGAGTTCTAGTTTTATGAACCTTTTAAATTATATAAAGGCTAAAAAATGAATCAGAGAAAACAAAAACGCAATACTATATCATAGATCTTTGCGTGGCTTAAATGTCAATCCTTTTTTAATACAATGAGTAAAGAAATAATAATGCATTTGTTGCTTTTTAAAAATGAGAGTTATTTTAACTAAATGAAGAAAAGAAAATAATAAGTTTGGTTTAAAATGATGAACAGCTGACAATAGAAACTAAAATGAAAGATACAATTTTTTATCATTCTTTTTGGATTAATTAGTCAAAGTACCAGACATTGCTAATGAAAAGTTAGCAGATGTTTAAGTTCTAACAGTTTTTAAAAGAAAATTATTCTGAAAGTAATATTCACTCATATTACTCTCAACAAAGTTAAGTGATCTTTGTAACAACATTTCAGCAACAAGAAATTTGATTTCTTTCGTTGCTGAAACTGTTGTATTATTTGACAATATATTAAATACACACACTCACACAAAGTTTCCTGGTTAGATTGGATTCATCTGAATCATAAACAACAATATTTAAATCTTCTTGAAACTCTAAATTTGATGTAGTTGTCATGGTTGGAATTTGATTAAAAGAAAATTCATCATCTATTTTATCCCTTTCAAAACCTTTTTTAATCCAATAGTACTTTTGAAATATTTTTTATGTGTTTCTCCATTTTGCTTACATTGGCATGTTTATACTCAACATACAGTACTTACATTGGATGCTTTTATCCTTTCTTAACATTAAAAGCTCCAAGCAAGTAACTTTTTCCTTTTTTTTACTTTTAACGTAAAATATGTAGTAATATTAATACACGTAAAGTAAATGACTCTGCATTCACTAAATCAAAACAAGAATGTTTAGACTTCCAGCACGGCAATGTGAGTAAATCACGGATCACAAAATTCACTGGTGATGTCTATCTCTATTAAGAATAAAGGAAAATGGGTCCATGTTGGTGCTGTACAGGAAAAGACCGCAAGGCTTAGAGAAACGAAATTTGTGCAAACATACTTTTAAGCGTGGGAATGTGCAGGTTTTGCACATTGCAGGGTTTTTTTTTTGAAATTTTAATTCATTAAAATTTAAGCGACATTTTGGCATTTTTCCTTAATAACTTCCGAAAATATTACACCATAAAAATGATTCTTACACCATCTGAAAATTTTAAAAATTATCCTTTTAACGATATCAATTAAGTTCTCGTTCTATGTTTTCTCTAATATTAATAAATTTTAAAAAATATTTTTAAGCAGAATATTAAAACAATACTTTTCATTGTTACAATGAAATTCAAACTGTTTTCATGGTTAAACGAAATATTTAATTGAGTGTTTCTCTTCCATTGCTGAAAGCTAAGATAAATATCTTATTGGATTTTACTTTCTTTTTTATTTGATCAGTTTATCTGCGCAATCTGTAAGGGTAGCTCTCAAGATAGTAAGTATATTAGGAAATAATCCAGTTAACTGAACAATTATGGTTGCTATGTTTTAATTCATTTTATCGGCATGTTATAAGTCAGCTAACATGCCGCTGGACGTAAAACATGCCGCGCTATTTCGATGTTGAAATAAAGTTTGTTAAATTCGTTGTCAATTAATTGTTGTTGTTCGTGTCGATTACGTACACAATTAGATGATACTTGACTCCATTAGGGACTTTCAAATAGACAAGGAACAGAACAAGTGCAAGGCTACATAAACAACGCGAGTTAAATCTTTATCCCAATTTGAAGTTTCAAATTACTTTGTTAAGGAAACCATGAATATCAAATTATGTATAAGAGAGTCAGTTGAAATTATATTCCTGGCGAAAAGATGATTGCCGAAGGCGACTAGTATAGCATAAACGGTGTTAAAAATTATTACTCTGTTGTAAGTGTCATAGCTTCAAACTGGAAAAACTAAATTATCCCCGATCCCGTTTAAGTTTTAAAATACTTTATTCTGAATCCTGTTAGCAATTGGGTTTTTTTATAATTTAGTAAAAACTTTTAAAAAATTATAAACTATGTATTATGTATATAAATTTTATATGTTTCATTTTGAATCGCCATTCGCAAATACTTAAAAAAAATATCCAGTTTTGGGGTACTTACTTATTTTTTTTTATCTCATTTTGAATCACCTTTCGCAAATACTTTTTTTTTGCAAAATACCCATTTTTTCAAATTTAATCTGTTTAATTTTGAATTACCATTCGCAAATACCTTTTTTGCAAAATATTCAATTTTGGGATAGTTGTAATTTTTATGTTTCATTTTGAATCACCATTCGAAAATGCATTGTTTTTTTATTTCTGCAAAATATAAAGTTAGCAGTATTTATAAATTTTATATGTTTTATTTTGAAATACCATTCTTCACAAATACATTTTTGCACAAAATATTCAGTGTATGGGTATTTATAAATTTAATATTTCTTTTTGAATAACCATTCTCAAATACTTTTTTTTGTAAAATACCCAGTTTTGGGTATTTATAAATTTTAAGTTTAATTTTGAATCGTCATTCACAAATACTTTTTTTTCCTTGCAAAATATCAAGTTTTTGGGTGTTTATAGAAGTTTCTATGTTTCATTGTGAATCAGCATTCGAAAAGTTTTTTTTCAGGAAAATACCCAGTTTTTGGGTATTTACCCAGGCCTTGGGTAAATACCCGGGTATATACCCAAAAAATATTTACCTACCCACTGGGTATTTACCCACCCCACATCACTGCGAACAATACATCTCGTCGTTCAGGCAGAAGTCACTAAGTCCAAAACTATAGTTTCGTTTATAGTGTTCAGTTTAAACTTAATTATTTTTAATTCGTTATGATAAATAGTAAAAATTATTTTACAGGTATCTAGCTCTTACGGTTTATTTACTGATTTCTGGATAGCAGGTTTTTATCATGAAATAATTAATTGCAAATTCTAATTGATTGCAATAGTCCATCAAAAACTTTTTGTGGACTTGGTGATTTCTACCTGAACGACGATGATATAAGCAACAATTATTGAATTTTTTAATTGTTATTTTTGAAATAAGGTAAAATTTTTCTTTTCCCTTGATGTGATAAAAATATTGCTGATTTTACCCAATTCGGCAATTGTTATCAATCGGTTAATGTTAATTAATTCCCGAAATGATCACATTAAACGGCAGCTACTGTAGTACATCAAACCAAACCTAACCAATGCATCATGAGACACGTATCTATACTGTAGTCCGATTCTCCCCTGAGACGATTGAACATATTGTCCATGTTGATAAAAGCATTGGTAATACGGTTTTGGAGCTCATTCAACTTAACTGGCAGTTGTTGCACAACAGGATACCTTAATGTAACCCGAGAGGAAGAAATCGTAAACCGTAAGATGTGGAATCTTGGGGTCCGCCTAAAAAAGGTTAAGTAGTTAGCTTTTCTTGATAAAATAAACCTCTTATTTTCCAATTACAACTTAACGCCAGAATGAGTTAAATCTCCATATGGTAATTTTTAGAGTTATATCATTTTGAAACATGATGATTACTTAGAATTTTACTTAGAGTACATTAACCCGTTCAGTCGGAATTAAGAAATAATGGAGTTAGAATTTTTCTCCTTTGGCGTACTTTGTCCTACAGCAAAGTTTAAAGCACAAATGAAATTTCAAGCCTGTAGATGAAAAATTAAAAAAGTTACCGTATGTTCGGCATCCGGACAATACCGGATATTTCAACTAAAAAAAGACAAAAAATCTCACAAATTTAACTTTAAAATGGTTGTCAAAGGATAATAAAATATTCGAAAAGCCTTTTGAATGGCATAAAAAGGATTAAAAACAAGAAATGACTCGAAAAACAAAATTCACCACCAAGCTCCATTTTGGGAAGAACAATGATTTTCTCGATTTTTTAGGGGAAAACTAAAAAAACAAAATTATTCCATGCCCGAAACGAAAAATTCCTGCAATGATTATATTTCTAAGAAAATCGAGAATCAAATTAGAAAAACAGCATGTAGTTTGTCAATTATTGAATTAATAAGAGCTGTTCAAAGTTGATGTCCGGCATACCGGACACCAGGTCTGAAGGGCCTAATAATTTACTTTTGAATATTAATGACATTTATGAATAATTTAAATATAGTCATTCAATACTGATCCAATACAGAACGTGTTTTTTGAGATCTGGCACGGAATGTAAATCTGACACGGAAACTTTGGTTAATAAGTTAAATAACAATTTTTGAAAATCGCTGGAAAGACTGTTCGTTCCAAACACTACGAGCCGCCATTTGTTAAACTTCCAGAAAAGTATTTATTTATTTATTTTTCCTTTTGCAGATTTGAGATTTTTTTGTGTATTTTCACAGCAATGGAAGAAAATATTAGAACAAATGCTCTTAATGGACGAGAAATATGTCGCTGTTTTTTTTTTTTTTTTACTATTATTGGTTTTTGCATTGATGCCTAATTTAGGAAACCAAACGGCATGTTCAGTTTTCTAGATTACTGATATTAAAATTATTGATTTGGTACTTTAAGAAGAAACGCAATATAAAATTATATTCTGCTTTTAGATCTTATTTAATAGCTTGAAATTCTTTTTAATACCTTACTGTAATAGTTAAGCAAGCCAGTAAATTAATAATTCGATTCCGGTTTCTTTAGCCTTCTAAAATTTAGCTCATTTAAGTTTTCAGGGAAAAGGTATAAGAACATATAAATTGCAAAAACAACTCTTCATATAATCCAACCAATTTTGTTTCTGACAATTTTACGAACTATTTCTTATTGCTGACTATTAATTTTACAAACTATTTCTGCTTTATTATTCCTTGACCATTTTCTTCTAAAACTTTAAAACTCAATCTTGTTTTTAGGGGGAAATGCATTAAAAAGATATAAATTGCAAAAAAATAATCCTTCACATAATCCAACCCAAATTTTATTTGATAATTTTCCAAACTATTTCTGATAAATTTTTGAAAATGAAGAATTTAGGAGACCCAAAATCTCTGGGCTTAACCGGAGCAGTTAAAGGTTTTATGTTTATATGTAAATTTTATGCGCTACGCAAGTTATCGCTTTGAAATAAATTGGTTCTTTCCTAGTTCAACAGAATCATTAAATAAACATTTCTGAATGTATTACCAGGAATTCTTTCTGAATTTAATAGGACTTTTATTTCTACAATGATTGCTTTAAGCTGGAAATTTAATATTCTATCACTGCCTGTGTGCATAACGAAGTATTTATTTAAACTTTCACGAAAAGACGCAGTTAAAATGGAATGCCTGTAAAGAAAAATTATTGTTGCCTATTAGTTCGATAAAAATAACTATGCTTGTGAAATAAAATAACTTTCTGTACGATTGAAAATGTCAGGGATTTAGATTTAATATTTTTTCGTTGTTGTTGACTCAATTCTTTTTTTTTTCTGTGTGTTCTGTTGAAAAATATTAAACTCGGTGATGCCAAACAGCTAAAAATAATACATTTAATTAATTTAATAACTTTAGCATATTCTATTTTTGAGAAAAATAAAGTTTGCACGTTAAAAGTGAGCTTTACTCATTTTAGTGAAGAATTAATTTATTTTTGTGAGGAAATCCATTATAGATAATAAATAAAAATATGTTGTTTGGTTTGAAATTTAAATACTGGATGTCCATTTTAACCGTGGCTCAATACCTCATTTAAAAACGGTTAGAGAGAGGCATGTACTTCCAGCTAGTAGATTACTCTAAATGACGTAAAGGCATGGATTTGATGTTGTTTGAGTCAATGAATGTCGTGCTGAAAAATAACGATGTCAAAATTTTTATACAGTCCTCCGGTCCTATTAGACATTCTTAGTAAAATATTTTCGATACACTGACATTTTAAATAATAAAATGTTCCACTCTTCTGTGACTAAAACAAATTGAATTATGAAGCTTTGAACATGACTATTTTAGATAATTTAAATGGCCGCCTCGTGGCAGAATCGCCAATCAACGAGAGGCTCTTACTCGAAGCGGCTGTTGATTGGCTAAAAATAATGAAATTCAGAGCTTCATAACTGTTTCAGTTTTTGTCGCAGAAGAGTGGAAGGTTTTTTCCTTGTTTAAAACTTTAATGTGCCATGAATAATTTACTAAATATGGCTGATAGGAAAGGAGGACTGTATAACAATTTAGATTCCGTAATTTTTTCAGAAGGACATTTATTGACTCAAACCAGTGGTGGCTTATCAATTAGGGTTGCAGGTCTGCAGTCCCCTTGAAATTCTTTTATAGAAGCTTGTTTTTTCATTTTTATTCTTATTTGCTTACTTTTCCACTTTGAGAGTTCAATTATCTACGGTTGCAAATGGCAAAAATGCAATAAATAATGTAAAGAAAGACGGAAAATCAATCATCAAGTAAGAGAGAAAAGACCAGAGCTACAAAGAGATTTGCCCCTCCTAAGAATCAAAATGCGCACTTTGGGCAACGCTGAAAGCTCAATCGGAAAAAAGCAACCCTTTCTCCTTTTGAATGTGGTACTGGAGCTGCGGTTTCTACGACTCTCGTTTGGCGCTCAACTTCCTGATTTGGCGTTTTTTCGCTTCCTCTCAGGGCTATTTAACGGGTTTCTGTTTCGCTTCATGTTGCCTCGTCAGAAACGAAACGTGTCTGGTTAACTGAATATTCGTTTTAAATTATTAGCTATCACTATTCGAAAACAAGTTTGATGATAATTTTCTAAAATATTATTCAGTTAAAAATTTTTATAAGGTGGGATCAATCATTATTCTTAAAGGTATCAAAGAAAAGCCGAATGTTGCAGACCTTCAAAAAATCGTATTTTGACAGCTTTCGCTGAGCGAAAAATGGAATATAAGAAATGCAGGTCGCATTATACTGGATTTGAACATTTTTCAAAAGCGCAGTACCAGCAAAAACTTTTGCAACACTGCTTGTTTCTAAGCTGACGAGCCGTTACTGACTCAAACATCATCAAATATAATCCTTCAAGTCATTTAAAGCATTTTTTCAACGGGAAGTTTATACGTATCTCTAACAGTTTAGAAATCAGTCATTGGGACGCTATTAGAGTGGACGCCCCGTATATTTTGGGACACCTAAATTTTCACACCTAACATAGTCACACTTGGCTATTATTGGAGGAAACCAGATATCGAAAATGAACAATGGTCTTTAAACCAGCAGGTAGGCAATCGTAGGAATGTCATTTTCAAAATATCTAAACGAAGGCTGCTGTTTTCACTTTTGCCTGTTTCTACCTAAAAACATCTGTTGACTTTACACAAACGTAACTTGTTTTTACAGTTTCAGGTTAATTAACCCATTATCTGCCATTTTCCCTCCTTTGGAATGCTTGTTTTCTAATTATTTTCACCTAAATAGGGCAATTTTTAGCTTTGATCGCTACATCTGGATGTTGAGCTGACTTCTATAAAAGGTACAAATCCTATAAAAATAATTTTTCTGATGAGAACGATAATTAATTCGTTTATTTAAAAAATTCAGAAATAGCTTTTTCGTTCATATTTCATTCATGTTAAATTAATTGAATTTATTTTTGAAAATGTGAAATAATATTGTTTTGTTAGATAATGGGTTCATGAAGCTAAATTAAATAAGAAAATAAAATTTGGTTTGTTAACTAATTAGGTAGACTTAAACAATTGGTTTAAATCAAGATTTTTTTTTCTATTTACCAATATTGAACCAGCGATGTCGTCTCCTTCATTTTCTCGTCTACGTCCAGAGTATGACTTGTTTAGAAACTAGACTATGATGAAACTGGATACCCACTGTATATATATATATATATATATATATGGCAGTCTCAGAGATTTAATTGGAACTGATCGATAATTTGAGACGGAAAAATGTCACATTCTTAATCAAAAAGGTAAAAAAAAATATTTTTTATCATACATCTGGACTTAATGTGAATAAGGAAATGAGCATTACAGTTATTTTTAAAACTACTGTTACGAAAATCGTTCAGTGTGTGTACGGTGAGAACAGTCCAACAAGCAGGATAATGGAGAACAACTCTTTATTCTCGAATATTACGGAAAACACGAGGCACAGGTGACAGGAAAACACAGCACTTGCACAAATTAACAACATAAGCAGACAGAAAATCACGAACAATAACAGTAATAGCACGAACAATAGCGCTCAGCGTCTAACAGCTGACTAACTAGCAAAGCGAACGTGTCTCTAAAGAGATTTTTCGAACTCCAAAGACGTTCAAAGACGATTCTCTCATCTCAGCAACTCCGGGCTTTTATAACTTTCCTGATAGGATGTGACGTCACATAGAATCATGTAGTAAATTCTGTATATCTCCGCCCCAATAGAGATATCGAGAAAATTCTAGAGTTTTTGAGAACTTTCATTTTGTCACCAAAATGGTCGCCAAGGTCGGTGTCTTTGGCCTCCATTCCCCGATAGGTAGTAAGAACCTCTGTAAATCTCTCTTTCCAACCATAAGACTAACAGTGTGGGAAAGCGACATTACATGTTCTTTACAAGACATGATAGATTGTTTTTCAGAAACTGAAATCTTTTATTTATGTGCACATATTTTTATTTAGTTATTTATTATTTTATTGGATCTGTTTGCAGTTACTTTTTGAGCTTTAATAGTTAAAACAATTTATATTTTGCTAATCAAATTCGAAGCTTCGCCGCCACAAACTACATGTAAATACTTCCATCTGTGCTCTTTTTTAATTAAAATATTTTTATTGAAACAACTTTAACCGATAAATTACTTTAAAATTCCGTTGGAAATAATATTTTTATTCAATGATAAGAAAACGAATTGCTTAGATTGTCGCAACGTCGTTGGCTTCAGAATGGAATTAAAATATTTTTGCATATAGTTATGTAACATTTTCTATTTATTTTAACTCAGGATTTTTTGAAATTATTTTTTCGTAAGAGAATTGTTCTGTGTCTAACAAAATGAAATTGTTATTTCATGTAGAATAACTTGTTTTGAACTTCATATTAAATGAACGAAATTTCGACGACTTTGTTTGAATAATAAGCAAATAATTGAAAGAGGAATATAAAATTTTTCACTCCGTGATAAATTGAAAAGTAAATTGCATTTTATTAAAAATAAATGAATAAAATGTATTGAATAAAGCAAAATATGATGATCATACCAAAGAAAATATTTTTAAAATCTATACTTTTGTTACAAAAAGCAATAGTTGATAAATTAATTGAGAACGAACATCATTGGACACAAAGAACTGTGAAAGCTACAAGCTGAGTGAACTCTACTTAAAAATAAATAATACTTTTACTTAATATATTAGAGTATTGTTTACCTTTTTCTTTCAGGATTGGATTATTTTTGGCCTGGAATATATACATTAGTTTATTCACGATGACAATGCAATACTCAAATATTTTCAGATTTTAATTATCAGCTACTCTATAAAATTAACTATATTTTGAGTCCATATGAATGGTGCTACCTGGTAGTGGATTTCAGAAAATATTACTTTAAGTTTTATAATATTTATAATCATTAATTATAAATTCATGACTAAAAACTAGAAAACAATTAAAATTAAAAAAAAACTTTTTAGTACTCTAACAAAAGTGTGTCTTCCTAAATTATTTATATTCTAGTAGATTGCGCTGAAAAAGTATTCAAAGTTAAAATAACTTGTAATTCTTTGAACAATAGACCTCGCGTCCAGAAAAAAAATGTCCAAGATCTGCTCTTCATATCAGTCTTTAAAGGCTTAGCCATTTTTTTCGAGAGCGAATTCTTTACGCAACTCTGCTTTTTCAGTATTCACAAAATTACAATCACATGTATGCTTTTATCAGTATTAACGAAATTAAAATTTAAAGTCTCCCCATTATCAAAATGACTCAACTATTTTAATGGTGCCAAACTGGCAACTGATTTGCCAAACATTACAATTAACCCTTTGACGTTCATTGGTTTCGCAGTGAAACCACACATTGAGCATATTTTTACTGCGAATTGGCAAAAAGTACCGTCATTTTTCTTTCATAACTTAAGAGCCAGATATATAGGTCAACTTATATAAAAATTCCAGTTCAAAAACGTTAGTATTCACAAGGATATCGGCATTGCAAGAGCTCTAAATTGCTTTCGATCTCTAAGAGAAACGAAATGATGAAGGTTCTTGCGCAAATTGATGTGTTTGAATATTCGAAATTGAATCTCCGAGCGTAACATTGAATATTCGAAATTGAATCTTCGAAAGTAATATTGAATATTCGAAATTGAATCTTCGAAAGTAATATTGAATATT
>BGPR01001848.1:97456-138672 GCA_013235015.1 Araneus ventricosus | reverse complement strand
ATTGAATATTCGAAATTGAATCTTCGAAAGTAATATTGAATACTCGAAATTGAATCTTCGAAAGTAATATTGAATATTACGAATGTACGATTTCATGAATACACGCGTATACTAATAAATTTAATTCATAATTTAAATTGCATTTCGATGACAACTTATTCGGACGCAAAATAGACCGTTGCCGTTCATTGGTTTCTCTGTGAAACCACATATTTCTTGAAAATAAAAAATTAAAAAAATTTTCCTTTACATATTTATGATCAGCTACTTCTAACACTCATTTTTGAAATAAATTCAGTAATTTTCAGAACGAAGCATGTAGTGAACTGTAAAGGGTTAAACCATTAAAAACGGCAATCATCTTCAGACAGAATATTAAAATAAAAAGACCTTACACATATAACGTTTTGAACGACTTCAATGAGCATGCATGCCAAATTCGAAGAAAATCGAACAGCGTAACAAGCAAATTTTCAAACAAGCAGACGAAATTAATGCCAAATGGTAGAATTAAAACAGGATCTCGATTCCCTCGGTTACAAATAAAATCAAATTTACTACATTTTATTACGGTAACGTCATTCTTTATTTTTCGCCTGTTTTATCTAAAATCTCATCCAAACGTTTTCCACTGCTTTTATTATTTTAATCAATATCCAAAATTAAATTACGCGTTGATTCTCCCGCCTTTGATGGATCACATACATCTTTTTACGCTTTTACGGAACATTTAGAGCAAAAGTTTTAACAGATGGCTGTAATAACGGCGCACGTCAACTACAGGGGAGCTTGTGCACCGAGTGATCGATATCAAACTTCACAACCGTAACCGCAGAAGTTAGGGGAGCTTTGAACTGAAACGTTTCGGGCTCTCAAAGATTCGAATTTTAGGAGTGAAAAAAGGAATTCCATTTTGGAATTCTAATTAGGGAAGGAAATCGTCTGGTGTTCCAACGAAACAGCAAAACTCGCATATAAATTAAAATGCCCTCGGGAGCACTTAGTTAAAATTTAAATATTAATTAAAAATCGGAGAGGAAAAGTCCCCAACTTTTTGAAAAAACTAAATGGAACAGCGTTAGAGGAAAGTGAACATGCTTAGTTGCTGAGTAATAACTGTGGGTTTCCTTTTAAATTTGCTGGGAAAAGTTGAGTTAACTTTTTCGAAAATTGAAAACGGTTTTTAATGTTGTTCAGTGAAATAAAAAGCAGCATATTTTGAAGCACATTCGACGAATTGATGTATAATGTGTTTTTTATAAAATATTGCACATAATCTTTTAATCGCTAACCGCGCTATCGACATAAATAACACGGTTTCTAAATTAATTAATGATTTCTTTAGACAAAATTTGGAAATAACGGCAGGAGCTTATTACACTTGTGATTATTTGCGAATTCTTTATTTGTTATTAATCTTGTGATTAAAAATTTATTTCTTTTTCAATGTGATCTACCAATGGAATGTGCCTGAGCTAACCTTTAAAATTTAGACGAAGTATTTTAATTAATCTAGCTTCGTTTTGGTAGCCAATCAATACTGCTAAATAAAGTCACATGACTCAAATGAAAAAATTCTATAATAGAATAGCGGTGACAAGGCCTCTAACGCTACAGGAATGTGGGCGTGGCTACTACGCGCGCGGGAAACAAGGGAGGGTTTCCCCCCCTTAGAATTCGAAGAGGGGAGAGAGTGGGCGTGGCTACGTACACAAAGTGGCTCTCCCAGACGGGAAGACTTCTTTTCTTAGAAGTCGGAGCGGGGAACAAAGATTTCTTAGAATTCACCGCGGTTTTCGAATGGGGAAGTGAATTTCTCTTATCTTTGAAAGAGAAAGCATTCATGTATTGTTGGGAACTGCAAGGAAACGAAGGTTAGAAAGAGAGAGAGTTGCACGATGGAGGGCGAGACAAAGACAAGAGACATTAAACAGAATTCAAACCGCAAATATTTATTTAATTAGAATTGATTTATTTTTCCACTTCTCAGAGAGCTTGCTTTTCATTTTTGTTAAAAGGGTTCTTTCGTAATTAATTTTGGAATTGAATATTTATATATTTTGCAAAACGAAAGTTAGTGTCAATTGATTCATCATTTCTGTTTTTCATGCTTTTTTTATTTCTTAAGCACTGACAATCAGATCTGAGATATTGTTGGCAAGCTAAAAGCCTGTCTTAGACAAGATTTCTACTAATAAATAATAGAGTCCATTCTCACCCAACGCAAATCTTGCATTTTACAAACCCGCCGCTCCAATGTAATACTGGAATCCACTACACCTTTTACAAAGAAAAAATGTCGTCATCACAGAACAGTACAAGACAACGTACAATAGTGTGAATTGATTGATTCCAACAGAATATTTTAATTTGTCCATCAAATAATTTAATATAAATTTTTGCTTTCTCCATGTGTTTTCGGTACCATAACGCATTCTGGTATTTCAGTTGCTTGGAGACAATTCACCTGACACTGATATGAAGTGCCATCAAACGCTCGTGTTATCTTCATGTTCTCTCACCTTATATTATAACGTCATATCCTTTATCCTTTTACAAAATGCGGCGTGAATTCCAAAATTAAATTCGCTCGGTTCGTATGAAGCTTATCGCTTGAACATCTATTGACTACGCTACCACTGGATCAGCATCCAAAGCTGTGACATAAGTGAATTGTGAACAATTATACGTGAAATTTGAGCAATGTTTATATCTGGTTGACCAGTTTATGAAACATTTTATATATTACAATTTAATATCAATGATAAATATCGCTTCATTTATTTGAGCAATTTATTTGAAGCTGCTTTTTTTCAAAGCAAGAATATAGATAAGTTTTATGAATTTTTTAACTGTTTAGTTCTAGATCTCATTAACGCATCTTTTATACACTCTGAAGTACAGTTAGCTCATTATTGCCGAAGTCACAATTTTTCAATAATATTGCGTACTAGCAGTACGCGCACGGCGTTGCCCGTGGGATCGGAACTTCAACAAAATAAAAAAAAGCCCACATACAATTACATAAATGAAAGTTTTAAAAACGAAATCAAAACAGAAATATGTATATTATTGAGTTGGTCCGCCTCTTTTTCCTCTCGACCGAGTACCGTTAAATCCAAAACAATGTTAAAAAATTACAATGTGATATTTATTACACCGCAAGCAAAGTATGAAAGGAAAAGAAATAAGTTAAGACACGCTTAAAAATAATAATCGAAGTCATCGAGTAAATAAATCATCTCCTCGCAGAACGCGAAAGTAATGACGTCACCCTGGCCCGTCAGCCAATGAAATGGCCAGCAACGTTCCGGAGAGCTATTGCGTTCGGAAGCTTCCCTAGAGGAAAAATATCGTTCAACTACCAGGAAAAAATTAATTTAAAAAAAAACGAAAAAAGATATTTTAACCATTCTTGTTTTAAATCCGACAGAACCGTTGCAGTTATAAGCTGAAAAATCTTCAAAATGATATCTTTATTAGAACATCGGATGCAAGAGTTTTAAGGATTCAGAAAATTTTATTTTTGAAAAGTGACTATTTTTTAAAAAATTCCCAAAATTCAGTAAATTACGTTAGAACTTCGAAGCTAACTTCATTAGAATGGAAATCGTGTGCTCTTTCCAATGGTTTATCTATTTTTTTCGTACAATTATTCAAAACCATTCTATTGAGAAATTAGTGCTAAAAATCAACCAAAACAACACAAAACATTAAATAAAAAATCTTCTAGATTAAATTTTAAAATTTCGGCTTCGAGGTGCATTGAGTCACCATTACAACTACCTGTGTGCCAAATTTCATAGCTGTAAGTGCGATAGATTCGTCTGGACATCGCAGACACACACACACAAACATTGCCTTTTATAAATATAGATACTGATATTGTATGTCGTGAAACCCACTGAAAAATTACTTTAAAAAATTCTGCTTGAAATTGTTTTGTTTTATTGCCGTTCTAAACCTAGCCTCCCTATTTAGGGACGTAATGCAAAATGCAGAAAAAATATCTAAATCTTAAGTTATGCGAAATTCTAAATAAAAACATATTCTTACAATTATATTTATTTATTAAATGCAAGTAAATTAATTGTTAAATAATTGAACAAATTTACCCTTTTCTAACTATTTGAAAAGGATCAACCGACCACTTACTAAGGTGATGAAACTCATCCCAGGTAAAGATGGTAGAGTACGAGTAGTAGAAGTATCTACAGGAGATGGCTCTTTCCTACGACTGATTCAGAGATTGTATCGATTGGAAGTGAGTGGAGATGAGAGAGAAGTTTGGCAGAAAGGAAATTTCGAGACAGGAAGCAGCAAAATTTGAGTTCCAATATCGTTGCAAAACAACTACATTCGAGTCTGATTTGAAAATAAAGAAAGCTACAATATCAACCGAACTCTTAATGCGTACTGCCATTGACTAAATATAAAAGAAACGAATACCTAAAAATACTTTTTTGTAAAATTTATGCTGAATAATTAATTAATGTAAGTTTGTGATGCCGAAAAGGAAAGCTAGGAATTAATCTGTTAGAATTATATTACATTAATAATAAACTAGCTGCATGGCCCGGCGTTGCACGGGCAATCTTGAATAATGGGATATTCTCGGACGGAGAGAAGTGAGATCATGTGAGGCCTTGGGATCCATATTTTCATATGCCCGGCTCCGTTTTTTTTTCAACAAATATTGTCACTTACTTTCCCCAACAAATGTAAAAATTCTTTCAAATCTAGTCTTTTTATTACTAATTTTCATATGCCCGCCTCCGGTTTATTTTTTTTACACATATCGTCGCTGACGTAAACGTTACGTTTCCCCCAAAACGTAAAAAATCCTTTGAATCCTATACTGTTTAATTAAAATTTTTAAATCCAACCTTTTAATTACCTTATAGCTAATAACCCAGCATTTCTCGGAATCTATATTTTTTCATATTCCCACCTCTGTTTTTTTCCCTATAAATATTGTCACTAAGCTTCCCCAACAAACGTAAATCTGTTTGGAATCCTCTCTTGTTGGATTAAAACATTCAGTTCTAGCCTTTTTACTACCTTAAAGCAGTTTGGTTTGAATGAAAACGCGAGGATTCTTATGCTTATAAATTAAAACAGATTAGCATGATATTTGTTTTGCAAAAGAAAAAATAAAACGAATAATAATGAAAAAAACGGATAAAAATGAATAAATATTTTCCCCCAACAAACGTAAATGTTGCGAAACACCCTACGACAAAAAAAAAAAGAAAAATGCAGGAAAACAATTTTTTCCAATTGTTAATAAATCCAAACACAGAAGAACACAGAAACTCGCTCAAAAAATTAACAACTTCCGTTAAATAAATAAAAAAAAATGCAACACCAGATGCGAAAAATAATAGTAGGGAAAAAAAGAATCCGCCGTGAATGAATTCACCATTCTGCAAATAGATGGCAGCACGTCAATTCAATCATTTTGACTTTTTTAATTAATATCTTTCTAATTAATTGTAATTTCGGATTTTAAATGGCCGAAATGCATTCCTTGGATTATTCCCCATCTTTTGGTATTTTCCGCGTGCTTCTCCGTTCAGCGGTTCGTGAGGAGATAGCCGGACATACATACATACATACATACATGCGTTTGTTTACCTTCGAATTTTAATAGGATAGATGATGTAAGGAATACATTTAAAATAATTATCTGAGGTAGGGGGCTCAAATATCGACCACGTAAGCCATTATTTTAATCAGAGGACTAATTCAATTTCAATTTGTCTAAAAATTGTTCTAATCTATTACCTAGGCTATCTGAAAACAAACTAAATTACAACTCTAATACGTAAGTTCAACAGACAGACACAAAGTTTTATTTGCTGCCGTGACATTTTTTCTGATTGAAATAAAGTGCAAATTATGTTATGATCTTACTTCTATACTATTAAACATGAAAATTAAGGAACAACAAAATTGAAAGTAATGAAAAACAGCTTTTTTTGTGTGCTTTTAGGAATATAGTTAAAGTATTCTTTTAACACATTTTCCCTAAATAAAACATCAAAATAAAACAGAACTTAGGAGTACTGTCAGTGATAGGACATCAACCATGTATTTTTTAAAGGTAATTCTTTTATGATTTAGTGCCCTCTAAGGGCTAGAGCGATAATGGGGTGGGCGAAAATGGGAAAACTCAAGTGGACGATATTAGGGACAACCTAGCCCTCAAACACGGAGGCAATCGGATGGCAAACCAAAAAATAAAGTACACCAAAATGTTGCCAATTATAGTCACTATCACTACCTCAAATGGTATAAAATTATGACTTGAACTTTACTGATTATACTAAAAGTAATGAAACATGATTATTAATTCATCTAACATGAAAATCTGCAGAAATTTCCAGGAAAAACAACACAGATTCAAATGGCTTTCTCAAACAACTGCTGAAGGGGAAAACTTTGTAGTTCCGGTATTGGCCACCATTTACTACTACAAATTAAGAAGAAACCGTGGTAGGCGATATTACGAACATGGGCGATATTTGGGGCCCTTACCATATTTAATTTGCATATGGGTATTACATTTATGAGATATTAGAAACCGAGTTTTGGACCCAGTAGATCAACGTGAACAGATTATCTTCACTGTATTACGAAGCTAAAAACACACAAGGCCGTATTATGTAAATATAAGAGAAAGTTGAGAGAACAAACCACTCTATTCTTTATGAAAAAATATTTAACTCACAGAATTATCATATTCAAAATATTTCAATTCGTGCCAGTACTTTAAGAAGTAACTGAAGAAAAAAAATTTTTTTTTTTATTTAGTTACGAAGTTCTTTCTACATTATAAATTGTCCGCAGTAAAATGTATTACTGTTTGAGCTTTTTATTTATTGTTATTTAGACTCGCTACTCTTTTCTTGTATCAAATTACCTCCATATCATTCTAAGAATGCGCCATATGTAAGGATTCACTTCACTCAAAAAAAATGCGAGCTTAGGAGATACAATCGATTAAGTTAGAATAGTGAGATACGCATTTCTCTTTCTTTTGAACCATTTCTGAATAAATTAAATTGCTCGTTCCACCAACTAGGGCTTCTTTAGTTTGAAATAAACTACCGACTTGATACCTTCTACTGTTGAGAGACAAATTTCGATTTCTGAGGACAAAGCGATAATAAAAACAGAAAACAAACAATTTAATGAGCATATTTGAGTAAGTTTAATTTATTTAATAATTCTACTTTTATTTTGGAAGGAAGAATTATCGTTTGCATGTTAGAAACAAAATTTATTTATTTCGGTTTGATATTTAATTTGGTTTTGCAATTTATTGTGACATGAAAAACAGTTACGTAAATTTCTTCTGCTTCAAAAAAAAGTTCCTCTTCCCATCAAAAAAAAGAATAATTCGTCACTTTTTGAAGATTTTATTTGTTAATTTATTATATTTCCGGATCGAATGAATGTTGTGACAAAACTTTTATCTGACGAAATACTGCATTTATTTTTCTACAATTATGTCTAAGTTTAAATAGAACTATTAAAAAAATTAGTTTATTTAGTCTCAAACTATAAGGCTGTCCCAAAACAATTGCTCTCGTATTTCTGAGCAAAGTTGTCTGACGACTGGATGATGATATATGCGTGTAATTAAACTGACAATGGAATGAATTTCTAGGTGGTAGAATTCAAGAGGGGTATTTTTAAATAATAAAACGAAAATATATTTTTAAAACGTGCTTTTATTAGTATACTAAAAAGTAGAAAGAATTTTTTTATCAAAAATATGGACGTCAAATGGAAATCGAAAAATCGTGGAGGCACTTAAATAATGCTATTAAAATGCACCTAAATATGCTATTATAGATTACTAAATTTGTTGTGACACAGAGTGTGACTTTCCATGTTCTTTCAACTTGAGTTGCTCCTGACTATTGACCAGTGGCAACATTTTGCTGAAAATATATCCGCAGTGTGTTTGAACGCTGGATATCAATTCTCGTGACGTCACAGTCACCGCGCATGTCGTCTAACATACTGTTACAAAAGTATTTCTGTGGGTGTATGGTGTAAACAATCCAACACGCAGGATAATGGAGAATGAAGGTTTATTCCCAAATGTGCAGGAAAAACACGTAGCACAGGTAAGAGGAAACAATAGATATTGCACATATTAGCAACATAAACAGACAACAATTCACAGGTAATAACAGTTCAGCACTCTGAGATTTAGCAACACAAACAGTCAGCAAATCACTAATAACGACAATGACAGCACTTTCAATAGCGCTCAGCTCACCGGCTTCTAGTTCTCACTGTAGACGAAACTCCCAAGTCGTTCTAGTGGATCAACACACTAACCCTCTGATCCAAACGCGGTCCTTATATACTCTCTCCGACAGACCGTGATGTCACATGGAGTTTTCTCGTGTATTCAAGCGTATCCCTTTCCTAATAGAGATATCGAGGAAAGGGTCGCATTTTCTGAAATCATCTATTTGTCGCCAAGGTCACCAAATTTGTCGCCAAGGCCAGGGGTCTCGGATTTGCCGTTGCCCATCACTCCATACTTACCCCTGTAAAGCTCCTTCCCCAACTATAAGACTAGCGAGGCAGGAAAAACGATTTTACATCTTTGCAACAATATAATCACTTATGCTTTGACGTGAGGTAATAATACAAGAGGATATACAAATTCCGCAAAGGATTACAAAATTAAATTGGTGCAGTTGGCCCCTTTGCCGACTGAATGATATGTGGTGTTAACTGTGCCGTGACAAACTTAATTTTGGTTGTGATTGGTCAGGCCAGAAGTTTCCGTACCTTCAACCGCAAAATGATGTAATCAAAGATAGGTATCGTACCTGGGATTTCTCGTAACTAGCTCGTGTCTGTTGGGATTTGTCCGTCATGCTAGGCTGCATCCGTTTGTCGTCTTCTTTTCGGGTTCTCCTGTGGCATCTGCAACGAAAGAAACGAATGGATTGATTAAAATTTCGATAAAGCTTGACACTTAATGCCAAATACAGTAAATCAGAGCTTTTATAATTTCGCGCCAACAAAGCAAAAATAAAAATTAAAGGAATCCAAAACATTGTAGTATGATAATGTTCCACGCTTGATTCGTCTGCCTTTGTTATTATTAATTTTAAAAATTTACTCTGCATAACAACGGTAACGTACACCAAAAAATATTATAACAATTACTAGACAGTTAAAAAAACAATGAAGAGTATCTATGTAAAATATACTTAAAAATATTCTTAATTCATTAAAATTAAAGAAAAAATTGCAAAGAAATAAAATTGAGATCACTGCAAAGCTAATTATTTAACTTTTAAAGTGGTGTAAAAATGGTTTTTCTGCAATAATATGCTCCAAATTTATTGAGGAAAAAAGGTAAAAATTTTCATTTTTAATTAAAATTTTGAAATCCTTTCATAGTGAGCACCTGCTACCCAAGAAATGCCTACATGCCGAATTTGGTAGCTATAGGTCCAACAGTCTGTTCTGGAGAGCGTTTTGAAAGATTTTTGCATCATGCATATCGATTTTCCGCATACTGCAATTTACAGATAGTGTCCAGCCTATAAACAGTATCATGTTGAAATGAATGACATATCTGTGGCGTCCATTTGCAATCTTTGCAATTAAAATTCGTCAAGAACTTAAAACAAAATTCAAGTCCTCAATATTCGCAGAATAATTATTAATTTGTATATAAAATAAATTCGGTATTTGAACTTGGGAATTTTGGCAGTATCACAAAACCAAATTCAGAAATTAACCCTAACACTATGAGTAAAGGCCAGTTTGACTTCCTTTATTTTGGCAGCAATTACGAGTTTAACATTGTTACAAACTTGTAATGTCGCTTTCCCACAATGTTAGTCTTATGGTTGTTAAGATACATTTACAGAGGTTCTTACTACCTATAGGGGAATGGCGGCCAACGATCCCGACCTTGGGGCGACAAATTTGGCGATTTTGGCGACAAAATGAAGGACCTCGAAAATGCTGGAATTTTCTCGATATTTCTATTAGGGGCGGAAATATATAGAATTTACTAGATGATTCTATGTGACGTCACATCCTGACAGGAAAGGTATAAAAACCAGGGCGTTGCTGAGATGAGACAATCGTCTTTGAACGTCTTCGGAGTTCGAAGAATCTCTTTGGAGACTTGTACGCTTTGCGAGTTGGTCAGCTGTTAGACACTGAGCGCTGTTGTTCGTGCTATTAGTGTTATTGTTCGTGATTTGCTGACTGCTAGTGTTGTTAATTTGCGCAAGTGCTGTGTTTTCCTGTTACCTGTGCTTAGTGTTTTCCGGAATATTCGAGGATAAAGCGTCGTTATCCATTATCCTATTTGTTGGAATAATTTTACCGTACACACACGGAACAATTTTTGTAACAATTCGTTAGAGTCGACCTTCCTCTGATGTCTGAGTGAGATTATTTTCCTTAGGCAACGCTGTCATCACCTCAGTGGGAAATATGATTTCTTCAGCGAAACAATAGACGCCTGTCACTGTAAACTAGTCTAATCATCTCTGTTCGAATTTCAGTGTGAATCATTTTCATAAATGCTTCCTATAAGATTACGCTAACCTAATTCATCACAACTGGCCTTGAACATTACTCCCGAATACATTGCGTAGAACCTTGCAAATAAAATTCGTGATGTAGACAGAAACGCCTCAATGAAACATGAAATTAATTGGTAAGTATTTACATCGCTTATCTAAAATAGCAAAGAACAAAATCTAGATGTTAATGACATACGCATCCGCACTAAACGATGCAGATGCGTGTTTTGATGACATGCGCAGTTACTCTTTTCTTGTGACTTAGACGGCATAATGTTTGTCACATCACTTTTAAAGTTACTCTCTGTTTTGAGGTATCGAAATCATCCGCACCTTTGCGCATGCGCCAATCGCCTTTGATTTCACCACAATAGGGGTGAGATAGAAGACGAAGGAGATGTTAATTTTTACCAAGCAACATAAAGAAACGATAAACAATTTTCGAATTAAAACAAAATAATACACTTCAAAAAGAAAAAAGAATGTCAGCATCCGAAAAGAATTGCAGAATGAAAATCGTTGCTAACAAAGAACAGAAAATTGCCCTTCACAGCTTATCACCCTTCTGTGGTGTTTTACACCACAGAGGGGTGATAAGCTGTGAAGATCTGAAGCTGTGAAGCTGTGAAGCTAAGAAGAAGAAGCTGTGTGTGATTTTATCGCCCAAAAGTGGTAGGCGCGGGTTTTTGAAACGAACAGTACGTGAATTGTCTACATTTTGATACCGGCCTCAGAATTTGAAAGAGAATTTATTGTCTAATTTTCAACAATCTTTCAATAAAACCTGCATTGCCAGTTTTCAGAAAATAATAGACAAACAATCCGTGAAAAGAGGAATCAAAAACTTCTATTGGTTCCGAGTAATAACATAAATCAATCTGATTGGAGGACGATAATCCGCTCGTTCGGAGCGACAGAAATTCGCGAGTGAAATATTGCTCCAATAAACAGCTTTGAGAGAGAGAGTCGTGTAATTAAATCAGTACCCTCGAACAAGTAATCGGTTTGAACTATGTGCACAAATGACAGTTAGTGTGATGAAAAGAAATAATTTCTCGATCTTTGGAAGTACTGTGAAAGTAAATTTATATCGTGTCTATTATACCGACTGATGAAACACATTCCATTAAAGCTCTGAGAAACGTAAATGCAGAATATAGGAAGCGTTGGCCTCTCGATTTTTCTCGTACGCTTTCACATAAAGATGACATCAATAATAATGTGTTAAAAATGATTTTCATTAAGTGTTATGCAACTAAGCATTCTCAATTGCCGTAAATAAAATCCTCTGTTTTCAGCATGATATTGTTTATAGGTTGGCTTACAATCTGTAAATTTCGACATGCGTAGTACAAAAATCGTTCTAAAAGCTCAACAGAGCATACCATTTGGCCCATAGCTACCAAATTTGACACGTAGATACTTCTTGGATAGTAGGTGCATACTAAGAGAAAGTTTTTCAAAATTTTAAATATGTTTTTGATTAATTAAAACTTGATCGGAATTTTGACGTTTTTCTCAGTAACTCCACAACGTATTATCGCTCAACACCCATTTTTATACCGCTTTAAAACTCACAAAATTAGCTTTTCAGTGATGGCAATTTTATTTCCGTAAAGGTCTCTTTCATTACTTTTTAACAAATTTTTGAAAATTTGTTTGAATAAAATATTGTAACGATGCTTTTCTTTTATATTGTCATGTGAAACAAAAATAGCAAGATTGTGTTTGAATATTTTAATAGCTCTCGTGCGAGTTAGTAAAAATAAATATTAGAATTTTCAGCTTATTATTAAGCAATGTTTTAACATATTTCAAAACGTTGGATGTCCTTCTCGCATGATAATGTTTTTAGGCTGTCGTTCTTTTTGTAAACATCTTTACAGCAGAATGCAACGGCTGATGAAGACAAGTGAGACGAATCAAGCTTCAAATAATATCATGGTGTAGAGGGACGAGACTCATGTTTATATGGAATGCCGCTGTTGAAGAATTAATTCAATTTCAGGAACCATTTTTATTAGATGGCTAAGTTCCACGACACAGTGCATTAAAAGGTACAAGACGCAAGACAGAGAACAACAATACAAGACAAGTACACAGAAGAAGAAGAAGAGGAATCATGGGAAAAACCCGGATGACTCTAGTAGCGCCACCTACAATAAAAAGAAGAAGGCAGTAAATTGTAACCGCTACAATGGTACAATGTTTCGGACTAGAAGTTAGAAATCTCTTTAATTTTTTTTCATTGACAATTCAACTCTGTTTTTAATTATTTATTTATTTATTCGCAATTATGTTTATTCCCTGACATAACTTTCAAAACATTTGTCGAAGGAAAACGATTTTTTAGCTATCTTGAAATTCAGGACCTTCAACATTAAATAATATCAGTTTGAGTGGCATCTTGATTTTCCTCTGTTTTAAAAAATTAAACAGCGGGAGTGTTCTCTCCATTAATTTTTCGTACACCTACACAGTAAGGTAGGATTTCAAATAAGGTTCGTAGAAAAAAGAATAAAATCTAGCATACATTTGGACCTTGACCTATTTTCTTATTGAGTACAAAATTTGAAACGCACTTACGATTTTGATGTCACAACCACACACCGAATTTCATTTGTCTAGCTTGTTACGTTTTAGACTTACCACTTTCACATGTACACGAATAGATAACCAAGCAGACAATCAACCCCTAGACGGATTTCTTCCTAAATGTGATGCACATCCACAATTCCTTTTATTAAACTACCAGCCGCCTTCGGCGACCTGTTTGATAGCCGGAAATAAGATTTCAACAGAATCTCTTATGCATAATTTTACATTCATGGTTCCCTTAAAAAAGTAGTTTTATACTTCAAATTGCTATAGACATTTAACCCGCGTTCTTTTCGTGGACTTGCATTTGCTCTGTTTCTTGACTACATTAACTTAAAATACACATTTGATTTCAACATTAAATTGGCGCGGCGCATTTTACGTCGAGCAGCTTGCTAATTGGCTTAAAACACCCTGATAAAAATAATTAAAAAATAGCAACGATAATCTTTCAGTTTACTGGATTATTTCATTATATACTTACCATTTTGTGGACTTCATGTACAGATTTCACAGAAAATTGATCAAATAAAAGAAGAAAATAAAATCCTGTAAGATACGCAATTTTCTTAACTTTCAACAACGGAAGAGAATCAAGCAATTAAATATTTGTTTAAACAATGAAAACGGTATGAAATGCGTTGTAACAATGAAAAGTATTGTTGTAAAATACGACAAAAAATATTTCTTAAAATTTATTAAATTTAGAGAAAAAATCATGTGACAACTTCATTGATATCGTTTAAAAGATAATTTTTTTAAATTTTCAGATGATGTAAAAATGACTTTCGTGCTGTATTATTAGCGTAAATTATTAAGAACAAACGCCAAAATGTAGCTTAATTTTAATTAATTAAAATTTACAAAAAACGACTAAGAGGTGCACATTCCCATTCTCCAAAGTATGTTTTTGCCAAATTTCGTTGCTCTAGGTTTAGCGGTCTGTCTTGTAGAACGCCAGCACACACACACATTCTCCTTTATTATTAGTAGAGATACTCTAAATCCCATCCATCTAGGACGTCTCGCTTTAGAGTTAACGTGTTCAAATGCATACGGACAGACAGGCTTCCGTCCCAATGTTGACAGATTTACGCAATTGAGGTATAAAGACCGCGTTCCAAATTTCATTCTTCTGTCCTGTTTCGTTCTTTAGTTATCGTATTCACAGACAAAATGGCATTATTCTAAAAAATGTGTTTTTCGAAGTCAGGATGGTCTGAAGGAGATTCATCAAAATCTGAAGGTCCAATTTTTTGCTAATTACAATTAGTAAAAGAAAATTGTTTTAAAAATCAGATTTTTGGCACTATAGCTTGCTCACATATAATTTTTTAAAAATAATTTCTACGGACGTGACAACGCACTGATATATAAATCCTCAAAAATGTGTACTTTTACAAAGTTATAAAGTCGTTTCCCTGAGATGCTAATCTTGGCGACTTGACGATAAATTTGGCGACCTTGGCAACAAGTTTGGCGACCATTTTGGCGACTTGGCTGCAAAGTTGGCGACTTTGGCGACAAAGGGAATTTTCTAGAAGAACCTCGAGCTTTCAACCTATTTCTACTGGTTTCATGAACTTTCCTGTTGAATAGTAAAGGCAAGCCAAGAAGAGTCAGTTGGAATTTGATCAGCAAGCAAGCTGGTGAGCTAACAAGAAACCTTTGAGCGCTGTGTCGAGATTTACTGGTAGTCTCTGTTGTGAATTTTTACTAGTGCTGTGTTAATACTTGTGCTACGTTTCTTTGCTTGGAATATTTGTAAAATAAAGAGTTTTATTTTTTTAATCCTGCTTATTGGATTGCATTCACGTACACGCACAAGACAATTTCCTTACAGTATATATAAAACGCTAACTTACGTGGCACATAAAAGAGGTTAATTTCTCTTTTGCCGATGGCAACGATCGGTTTTTTTGCAGAACAAAGCCGGTAGCCTCCTCCATGTTAGGCTTAACTTCATAGTCAATGCCTGTTACTATATTCGTTCTGTTGTAAAATAACCTTTTTTCGAAAAGTATGAGTTTAAGATGAAGAATTCACAATATTTCTTACAATATAAGGGAACTTTGAATGAAATTATTCAAAAGAGAAATGAAGAAGATGAGCTTAGGCGAGACAGAGAACGTTTATATCAACGTCAAAATAATTTAAGTCAACGAAGAATCGTGTAAATTCACAGATTGAGGTGATAACAATGGAGCTTACTATTGTGAACATTATTCTTTGGCTACTTTTCTGTTATATGCACACCACTTGGTGCTTTTTTTTGTTTTGGCGGATTTTCTTAGAGCGCTGAATTGCCAGTTTGGCTCTAGAAGCTCCACGAATACCCGAGCGTAAATGCTCTGCGCAGGATCAGATAGTATAATAATAATACCATTCAATTTGCATGGCAACGCATGCGCAAAAATAATCTTCGTTGTATATGCAGTGTGTCCATTCAAATCGTGGCCCCATTATCTAATTTCTACACCGTTATAGACAGGCATATACTTCCAATTAGAAAATGCTTTAAATGATGTAAAGGATTTTTTTTATGTTGCTTGAGTCAATAAATAGGTAAATGTGGAGTTTACGGCACACACCTGTTTCTTGCCAATTTTACTTGGCGTAATTTCATTTGCCGTCGCCAAATACTGTTTTGGATGTGCAGTTCTATTTTTATTGCTCTTTTGCGCATGCGTCACCTGAAAACGAGAGATTGAGCACGCAATGCCTGCGGCATTTTAAGCGTGTACCGGGAAATTTTTTTAACTTAAAAAAACATCAGTGGCTTCGCTTTCAGCATAGCAGGAAACTAGTAGTTTCGCTTTTTCATTGAATGTTAGGAATCTAGGTTTTTAAAAAATTCCGAAAACTAGAATTTCCGCACGCAAAGCCTGCGGCATTTCAAGCGTGTACCGGGCAAATTTTTTAACTTTTAGAACATCAACGGCTTCACTTTCAGCATAGCGGGATACTCGTAGCTTCGCTTATTCATTTAGGAACGAAACACTTAGAATAACATAAACGGTACTGAACCGATATTCGAACCGAAGAATTCAGAACGAAGTTTTATTCAAATTCGAATGAATCGACCAATCACATCGAAGAGATGAACAAAACAGTCCAATCGAAACGAGGCACAATATGGCGTAATGCGCAAAATACCGATGGAAAGATTAATTTCCGCGCATGCGCGCATGTCACTCGTTAAAAATATTATTGCGCAACCAAAACAAATGTTCTCTCATCTCGGTTATTGGCGGCAAAGAGTTGGCGATCCTAAGAGTAACGAAGTAAGTGGGTACTGTGAACTCCACATAAACGAATAAATATACTGTTGAAAGAATTGCGAAGTCTAAATTTTTATACATTTCCCCGGTCCAATTAGTCATATCTAGTAAACTGTTCTTGGTATACTACATTTTAAACAAGAAAAAGTTCCACTCTTCTATGACTGACCAAGTTGTGAAGCTTTGGATATCACTATTTTAGACCATTTCAATGGCAGCCTCATGGAGGATCTGCCAATCGACGGGAAGCGCTTGTTCCAGGTGGACTTTGATAGGCTTAAAAGAATGAAATTCAGAGCTTCATAACTCGTTCAATTTTAGTCGCACAAGAGTGGAGATTTTTATGTTCAAAACGTGAATGTGTCGGGAATATTTTGCTAAATATGACTAGTAGGACCGGGTGACTGTATATAAATGTAAATTTCGTAATTTTTTTCAAAAGTGCATTTATTGACTCAAACAGCATAAAATATAATAATCTAACCAAACTAAACTAAGCCGACACTCAACTTGAAAAAGACATTATAGATTTAAAACGATAAATAAAGGAAATGAATTCTACTGGCACTAGTAAACGACAGAAAATGGCACATTCCCAGAGAAAGAGTGAGAAGAAAAATTCGAATTCTGGACAGCTAATGTTGTAGCTTTATCAAATTTCTTTATTCTGAAGCTAATAAAATATTAGAATATCGAGGACAGGAGCTCTGAATGACTTCTGAAAAACTTCTTCGCCTTTCTTTGAAAGAAAAGCAACGTACAGATATTTTGCTAACTCTTAAAGTAAACATGAGGCACGTGATATCTGCTGTTGAAAGAAATGCAATGCTTCTAAATATTTATTTCAAAATACTGAAATAAAATCTCTTTCTTCCTGGTGAATTTTGTTAGGATATTTGACAGAAATATTTCCCGCTAAAGAACTATAGAAGAAGTGAAGAAATGTTCTATGTTGAGATTTTTTGATGTCCGCCATGATGATAAGTAATGCAACAGTTTAAAGATATTGCTGATTTCTTTAATTTTGAAGGGATTGACTGTTTCCCGTCATTGTTTTGAAGAAACTGGATGATTTGCTGATTTCGTAAGGAATTTATAACGATTTTAAGTGTTTATAAATCAGATGAAAAATATGAATTTTCTACTTGTGTACAGTAAAATTTTTTGATATATAAAAATTTAAGGGAATTCTTTTAACATAAAGCGAATTTTTTAGATTTTTTATGCGCTTTTTTGTAAGTCTTCATTTCATATATTCACACGGTGTGAAAAGGGAAAGAAATTGTGCAAAATTGCCAAATGCATCATAGCAACCATATTTCAAAACCAAAATTCGACCTCTAATGGAGTCACGCAGATGAAGTTTTGTGTTCAGAAAGCATTTCTAGCCCTCCGAGCGGCGCAGACGTCTTTTTCCGTTTTTCTTGTTCAGTTCAAAAGCAGTTAGCTCGCATTTATATATATATTTTCTTAAGCAATCATGGATAAAATATTCTTAAGATTTCAGATATATTATTAAATACAGAAAAGAGCGATTAATTAACTTTAAAAGCTAAGTTTTCTAACCTGATAGCTAAAAGTTCAAAATAATTGGGCGCTCAGAGGGCTAGATGCTCGTACACTTCTTTTAGATTTTTATACAGCTATAGAAAGAGAATAATTAACAAGAGCTAACTTATAGATTTTTATAAATTTACACTTTTTAGCACTCTTTAAATCCAAAAAAAATTGTGGTTTATGTTTGGCTATGAACACGATAACATAAAAATTTAAGCAACTAAAAGAATAAACTTTGATTTGCGGCTTTTACACCAAAACTGTAAATCTCTATTAAGGTTTGGATCGAATCTGCCAAAGTTAAGTCGCGTTTTTGTCCGTCTGTGTTCATCTGAACACCATAACTCCAAAACGCACCGATCTAGATTGATGATATTAAGCATATGGTTTTATCATCGAAATTGTTGATATATGTCTTTTTTCATCCTTCCTGGAGTCGACTCTCTGTCTATCCTCCATTACCCCTGTATAAGGGGGTAATATACCCCCTCGTATACAGAACGCCGCCCCATGCCTGTTGCCGAACCGGTTGAATGGACATGGGACCCCCCCCCCTCTTATACAGGGGTAATGGCAGATCCGGGCATGAAACGAACATTGCCACTCTCAAAAGTTTGTAGTGACGTCACCGGTGAAACAGGTTTTTGATTATAATGGACTGTATTCAACCTGCGAACTATGTCACAGTGAATACAGTCCACGATAATCGAAATTCTGCCTGACCAGTGATGTCACTACAAACTTTTGAGAGTGGCAATGGAACCTGCTCGCAGAGCACTGCCGTCTGATATGGGCTTAAACATGATAATGTAACCAAATAAATCGATGAAATTTGGTATGTATTCTTGGCGCCAAAATTGTGGATCTGCATTGAATTTTTGAATTTGTCAAGTAAAGGTAAGAAGTTCAAATTCGTCTTCGCGATTCTTTTCTCTCTGCAAAGGAACTTAAAACTAGAGACACTTTCTGGAAATAAATGAGAAAATCGAGGGGAGACCATTCTCGACGGTTTATTACCGGCAATCTCAGGGGTGGTCAAGGCCCTCCGTCGGGGATACTGTGCCCCCAGTCGGGGAAAATATTTGTATCCTATCGGGGAAAGTTTTTCTACGGAGTATTCAACTGTAGAAAGAATACGAATTTTTGTACGGCGTATTCAACTGAATAAGAATCTGGCAAAAATTTGAGACCAATTTCATTATCGGCCCCGTACAGCAGGTCGTTCCCCCTGTCGAGGAGACCTCTGTCGGGCAAATCGCCCTCCCCGTCAGGCAAACTCTAACGCCATTCCTGGTCAATGTATGAAAGCCTGCATTCTAAAGAATACCTAAGCATTTTATAGAATGCCGAAACTGGCCTGCAGCGTATGAAACGAATAACATTTCACACATTTCTACGGCATTCTATAGAATGCCAAATGACAAGTCGGCAAAGAAAGAAATACAACTCCGAAACGATTTCATAAAAAATAAAATTATGAGCAATTCAAAACTGCATAAATAATTTTAAGCATTGCACTTAATAAAATTAAGTGTAATGCTTAAAATTATTTATTTTCTTGTTGCAAGAAGTAGATTCGTATTTCATTTTGTTTTCGTTAATAAGAAAGGTATACATTTTGTTCTGTACAACATTGCTTTTTCGATACGTATTTTGAATAAAAGCTTTTTAATGACACACTTTCATTATTTTTTCAAAATAACCTTTGTACTGTTGAGGGATGCACGTCTTTTAAATAATAGCCTTATCATGACTTCTTTTCATACTTTACCTAAATAGCATTTTTCCTTATATAGTATACCTAGGTATTATATGCATTGCCTAGGGAAAGTATATAATAATCCTCATATTTCATACTTTACCTAAAAACGCCCGGCATTCTATAAAATGCCTAGGTATTCTATAGAATGCCGGCGTTTTATACATTGCCAGTAACACACATGCAAAAAAAAATCTCTCGATTTAAACCATTTTTTAAAAATCGAGAATTCAGAGACGACACAAACGGGGTTTTAAACGTTTTTCTTCTGCAGAAAGATTATTCGTAAACTTGAAATTTGATGATTTGATTATAAATAAACAATGAGGGATAATTATCGATAAATAGAAGTGAATTAAAAGTATTGTTCTATTACATTTTTTCATGAATAAATACTAAAGTTTATATTTGTTGACGTCCTGTTTTGAACCGACACGAGAGTTTTGGGATTAATTAAGAATTAATTAATTTAATTAATTTTGAACCGTGGTCAAACGACGAGGAAGACACCTTTACCAGCACTATCCCAGGGTAAGGGCATTTGACTCCGGCTGTTTGGCATGCACCAGGCCCGCTCACATAGCAGTTACTTGGTGGAATCTTGTTCCGAACTTGGTACCCTCCGGACCTAAAACCGATACCATATCATCAGACCACTGAGGCCGAAATATCAAAGTTACATCCCCTTATGTGTATCTATTTTAACATTAGAGTTTCATTATTTTCTTTCGTTCAGCTGCAGTTGAATAAATCTTTATGAAAGATAGTAAGGAATGCCAGAGAAATAATCGAAAATATTTATTTTAAAGTTTAAGTTTAAACTAAAGTTAATAAAAAATTAGTAATTGCTTAATTCTAGCTTCTTTGTTAATACTTACCATTCTTACTTTGTTATAAATCTTATTACTAATATAATAACCCATATCTGTCTCTCGGTAAAACTCTGACGTCATCAACAATAAAACTCGCGTCATAGCACTGCGAGACGTTAAACAGCATTATTTCATTGTTAGAGAACCTAAATTTCAGTAATTTTAAATTTAAAAGAGTAATTGTCGTTCTAATTTCAAAGTTAATAGCTCCAAAATAGTGAAATAAAATTTTCTATCGATAGATATAAAATTTATCTGGTTATGATAAATAGTTCCCGAGAAATTTTAAATTATATTAAACATATATTTCAAATTAATTTCCGTTTTTCAATAGAAAGTAGTAAATTACTTCAGTGGTATATCGTGTGCGTGATATAGTTTGGACGCTACGATGCATCTGATTATTTATGGCAATCGTGATGATATAATTTGATAATATTTTTTGGTAAAGTTTGACAAGCGGAGAAGTGCTTTGTTTTGATTAGAATTTCGAAAAAGAATACCATTGAAATTTTAGCTTTTGACTGACGTTTGACAAGCTGAGAATTTCATAGTTATTGAATTATAATAAAATTGTTAAGCAACGAAAAATACTTCACACGGAATGTTGTTTACCGAGAGGATTTTTTGAATAAAGAAATATGTAAATAAAAAAATTTCCTGTCATAAAACATATGTTTATTTTATTTGTTTTCAATCAATGTTAAATATTTCTCTCGCGTATATCTATTTAAACAAGAATGAAGATGCAATTTGCACCCGTCATACCATGACGGGTAATTTTCTAGTTATTTTATATTGACTAATAATTAAAGCATTCAAAATGAATTAGAAGAGGCAAAATTTAAGTTACACCAAAAGGCACAGGTTAGCCACCCCCACGGCTATAATGCCCAAGTCGCCACTAGTTTTAACACTCAGTCAAGAAATGTTTAAAAATGAAGAATGATACTTACGGTAGAATAAATCACCTTCACATCACTATCATAATCTGATTGAGAGCCTATATTAATTTCCGGATTTGAAATCTTTCAACAGTTTTCAACAATATCCTACCCTCCGAATGTATTGATTTATTAAGTTCCAGCAAGGACAGAATTAAGAGTGTTAAAAGACGAGAAAAGGTTTTAGAAAACCGGAATGGAATCCGTCTAACTGCACGTCTTTGGGTTACGCTGAGCTGTGGTATTTTTTTTCCATTTGCAATGTACGCTCTGAATTCCAAAAAGAAGGGAAAATAGACCCCTCAAAAAGTCCTACAGAAGGAATATTGGATCTGACAGCATCTGCAAATAACGTTTTATCCATAAGTACAGTGACTGCAAATAACGAATTATTCGTATGTACAGTACCTGCAAATAACATTTTACCCGTACGTACAGTACCTGAAATCAATCACTTCCATATTTTAATACGGTTTTCAGATGCAATAATCATAATGATATGATATTCATGTCGAGTCAAGTTCATACGATGTACAAAATGTAAAATTGAATAAAAATATATTTTTGAAATTGATTTTCAAGAGGAAAAAAAGAACAAATTGATATTTAAATAACTTTCCCTTCCGTAATATTGCAAAATCTGTATTTCGTTTACAAATGAATAAAAAGGTATAGAGCCTCAGGCCTTCATTCGAAACATAACTTAAAAACTATTTTGACATCTAATCTATTAATGATATATATCTATTTTTCAATGATTTTTCTGATGTATTAATTTAAATATACGCGATTTTTTTCTTTATTCACACGATAATTTTAAAATGGTTTGAAAGCAAAGTCCCACACTTTCACAGACTACTCGTTTAAATATTATTGCTTTTTTAAAACAAAATATAACAGCGTATCTTTATTTTATATCCAAATCTGCTATGCTAATTCATCATTTTTAGTGCAGTTTCGCAGGTTTTAAAAAACTTTTTATTGAAGTTTCTGTTTGTAATTTTAGTCAAATAAACAATTTATCTGCTAGTCTACTGATTGCATTTTACATAGAGTAATTTAATATCACGAATAATTTTTCCGTTTCCACATTTTCATCGCAGATGAATTTTCAAGTGCAGATGTCAGGCCGCGCTGGCCTAGTGGTAAGGTGTCGGTCTTGGAGCCGAAGGTTTTCCAGGTTCGGAACCCGTTTCCACTGTTTATCCGTCGTGTATTGGGGCTGTTGTACGTTAAATTATACGTAAGGGATCAACATCCTCTCGCTGGTGTGGTGTGGTGCGGAAATTTGGAAAGGGGGTGCTAGCTCAGGTGTCGTCCTCGTCATCTGAAAGCGGTTCGAAATGGCATAGTCCGACCGAAAATAGCTCCGTTGCCTCAAAACGGGACGTTAATGTGACTAAATTGAGCTTCAACTGCAGATATAGGAGATGTTATTTATTTTAGAATGATTTGAATCCATAACAGAAAATAGGAAAGAATATCGTTTATTTATTTCAAGTAAGACTGTTGAGTTTTAACGGTATATGAATTTTATAAGAAATCTTAATACTGATCGCAAAACTTCTAGAAATGTATAAAACTTATTTTTTTACATAAAATCAACCATTTTAAGTGTCTATATAAACATTAAAAATAAAATACATTTTTGCATAAGGAGGATTACAAGTTAAATCTTTTCGTGCTCTGATACAAGATATATTTCTGTACATAACAGTATTAAGACTAATACCTCAGCTTTTTTTCCAAAGAATATAGAAACTACTTAGATAAATTAAAAATATTTAGCAGCATCATATAAATTAGGAATTCATTTTCATCAGTTTCTTGGAACAGTGACCTGTGGATTACCTTTCAACAGCATTTCATGTTAAAAACGTTTAGCAAATACTCTAATCATAAAATAAACCATGAAAAATATTTACCTATAATAAATAACAATATTCTGTTTTAAGGTAAGCCACAAACTCGCACCTCATTAATTCAAAATTATTTATAGGATGGATTCCTTACTTTTTTTCATTTAATGTATCTGTAAAACTTAAAAATATTTCACCAAAAGTATATCGTCGATAGTGCTAAAAATAACCAAGTCAGAAGAAACAGAATGGTAAGTAAAGTTGTTCTCGTTCTTTTAAAATGTCTTTTCCAACAGGGAAAATCTCGTTTATGAATAAGTGTGATGCATATATTGTATACTAACGATATATTGATTTGCGTGATTTTCCTATTAAAGAGTTAATATTTTGAAACAAAAAGAACGCTTAACTCATTTTTCTATTTCTTTTGACTCAGTCACTTTTAGCAGCATACAGACGGTATATTTTGGAAAATAACGTTGAATAAATGCAGATTTCGAAAAGCAGTGGAATTTTACAACTGTCATATCTTTCAATTATGTAACTTGATGTGGAAATTTGGGATGCTTTATTTTGAAATTTTGTGTTCTTAAACTCTCATCTCTTTAAATTTCTTTTTTATAAAATAAATTAACCATCAAATTCCTTTTCGATACACTTTTTCTTATTTTAATCGCAAATTCTTTGATTTGCTATTAAATAATCTATTTTGACACCAAGATTCATTTGTTATAAAATAACATCCTACTAATATTGATCTTTCGGTGACAAATCCCCAATTTCTGAAATGAAATGTCGTTTCTTATGATCATATTCTATCCTTGCCGGATAGAATAAGATTCAAAAAGAAGATTCAAAATTTAATCAAATTTATAAGGAACAAGATTTGTTATCAAAATAAAATGCATATATTTAAGCAATGAATATATATTTATTTGATAATGAAACTCGTTTAACGATTTTAAATTAAAATCGCATTATTAAATTAAAATTATTGAATGCTTCAAATATATGCCTAAATTCAGAACGACCGATTCCAAAATTAGCAGTAATTACATTATCTATATTCTATTAGTCATGAATTCATCTCTAGACTTCAGGTAATTACATTATCTATGTTCTACTAGTCATGAATTCATCTCTAGACTTCAAGAAATAAAGTTATATTTCAAAAAATGCAAACATTTTTCGTATGAGATTAAAACTGTTTGTTTGATGTAACTCAAACGGACAAAATAAAAGCAAAATTTCTTGTGTGATTCATTTATAATGCGAAAAAATACGAAGATATTCCATGCGATTTCGAATAAGAGATAATAACATTTGAATAAATTTGACAATCATATATAAATCATATCAAGATAAGTTTAAGAAACCAAGCACCATGTTTAATTATGATTTTTTTAACAACGCTGTTTAGCTTTTGGCAAATTAAAAATTCATCAATGCAAATTTTATCAAATTTATCACAATAAAACAAATCTACCATTCATTAAGAAAACGTTTCATTTTTTATAAACATTTCGGGTCCAAATAAACCACATTTTCTGTTTCATCGTGAATTGGAATCAAATGTCTGATTTCATTAAGGAAACTTTTCATTTTTATAAACCACATTTTGAGGTTTCATCCATATTTGGAAACAGATATTCGATTTCAATAAGAGAAATATTCCATTTTCATTAACCACAGTTAAAAGCTTCATCATGATTTGGATAAATTTCCGATTTCAATAAGAAAAATATCTTATTTTTATAAACCACAGTTTAAAGCTTCATCCTGATTTGGAAAAAAATATCAGAGATTTCAGAAAACTTCCCTGAAACTTTGAATCATTATTATCAGAATTAAATCAAATATTTAAGCCTAATAATATGAATCACACACAGTAAATAAGAAATAAATGATCATCAATGGCCGTTATTAAAAGCACAAGAACGAAACACGATTCGCAATTGTTTTCGTTCTTTTCTCGAAGCATGCTTCTGTTTATTTCAAATCAATGAAAGCGGCTCATTTTATACATCTTCATAAAATCATGAGTGTAACATTCATCGATTGAAATGTTTTCCACTACGAACAAGAAGTCACCAAATGAAACGACATCTCCCCACACGAAAAAAACCCACTGATTGGTCAAAACACTGCCACCCCCCTGGACGTCGAATCATTCCTTACCTATCACAAGTGTGTTGATCCTGTTCTTTAGTAGTTATTTCCTTGCCTTTCGGTGGGCTGAGACTCCTCGAAGTCCGTGACTGCCTCGAAGAGCTCATGACGTCCTGGAAAGTCACGAAATCCGCACACTCACAACACACAAGCCACAATTAAACAATAAAAAAGACACGTGGCCATATCCAAGCTCCCTGTCGCAAACATTTTTAAGACATGACGTCGGGCGTCCGAATGACTCGGATCTCTAAGATGCTCCGCTCCGGTCTGGGGTGGTGTTGTTTGAAAGGAGAGGTGGACTGCGCATGCTCGGTGGATGTTGGAAGAGGAGAGTCAAAATCCCAAGAGCAGCCCACGGACGCGCAAGAGAAAGAGAGAGAGCATCCATTTCTGTTGTAAAGGGTTGCAGGGTAGGTCTCCGGATTAGAGTGTTTGCGTGTAGAATGGGGGGTTTCGCCAATCTTGGCGATGCTCGACGCATTAATCAAGGGGGGTGAGAGTAATTATTTGGGTCGGCTCGACGAAATGTTGGGGGAAATTAGGCGATGGATTGGCTCTGAAGGTGCAGATGATGCAGAAAATCACCGCCTGCATGCATAGATGGGGAAATGCGAATAGTCTTTTGGGGAAATGATCGAAACTAAAACTAAAGCCTATTTATTCCTATGTCAAAAATTCTTTTGTATTGCAAATAGAACTTCTTTTGAAATTAAATGTAGTGCATTCAGGTAATATTAATATATAATTAATATAGATTTTATTTAATTAACTAGAAAATCACCCGTCATGGTATGACGGGTGCAAATTGCCTCTTCATTCGAGAGATTTCCGTCAAATTTGACGTGTTTAAATAGATATATATGCAAGAGAAATGTTTAACATTGATTTAAAGCAAATGAAATAAACATACGTTTTTATGACAGAAAATGTTTTTTATTTACATATTTCTTTATTCAACAAACCTCTTGTTGAACAACATTCCGTGTGAAGTATTTTTCGTTGCTTAACATTCAAAACAAAGCACTTCTCTGCTTGTCAAACGTTGCCAAAAATATTATCAAATTGTATCATCACGATTGCAATAAATAAGTCGATGCATCGTCCAAGCTATGTCACGCGCATGATATACCACTGACGTAATTTCTATTAAAAAAACGGAAATTAATTTGAAATATAAGATTAATATAATTTAAAATTTCTCGGAAACTATAGATAATAGCGAGATAAATTTTATATCAATCGATAGCAAATTTTATTTCACTATTTTAGAGCTATTAAATTTGAAATCAGAACGACAATTACTTTTTTAAACTTAAAACTACTGAAATTTAGGTTCTCTAACATTGAAATAATGCTATTTAACGCCTCGCAGTGCCATGGCGCTAGTTTTATTGTTGGTGACGTCAGAGCGTTACCGAGAGAGAGATCTGGTCTATTATATTAGTAATTAAATTAGTCTAATTTCTTTTAAGCTGCTCCAGAGCTTTCGGGGCAGGATTTCTTAATTCTGAGGAATGTTCATGATGGTACCCGAACCTTCACCCCACTACTCCGAGGTGAGGACATAAGATTCACATCGACAGATTTCCACATACAATAAGCCTATATAATGAAGCCAACTCACGTGACACCAAAGTCACATGACAAACGTAACTGTCTGCATCAACTGACATCGAACTGCTCGTAATTTTTCACTGCACTGTGCCATCGCATCTGTCTTACACCTGCAAGATGAGTAGTGGATTCCGAAATTAAATTGGCATGGCCCATTTGACGTTTACCAAGTGACGCCAGTTAGCGAAATAGAGCTTGTGAACTACTAGCCTATAATTCTGAATCCTAGGATCCATCACCACTGTTTCATTTACTTTAGAATAAAATTTATAGGATAAAACCTTCTTCGCTGAAAGTTAAGCAACATCAACGGAACAAGAAACGAAACAATGCAGAAAGAAACCGAACGATAAATTTTCGGAACTTTAAGTCCAAGTTCTTATTGGCACCATAATGTCAATTTTAGGGGCCGTCTCACTGTAAACAAGCTCTGTTCAGTTTGAATTGTTTCATTCTTAAGTGATCTCCCCGGTTACTTCAGTTAGATTACCAACCCGTTTAGAAGCAACTTTAGGGTTATCAGGGGACGATTCTCGTTATTAAGCTTTCATCCGAACCAGAATTCCATTTACAAAGTCAGACAGAAAAAAACTACGTAGAAATCCTGAAAAACGATTAAATAAGCAGGCAAAGTAAAGATGCCACACACACAAACCATTAAGTGGAAACGCAAATCAAATTATCCAACATCAACACAACGGTAAAAGGAAAGTCATTAAACACAATCAATAAATTTCATCCAAAACTGCACAGTATTGGTTTTTAAATTATTTGTATGATATAAATAATAACCATTTGAAAGGCATTATAATCGGTATGTAAAATTAAATGAATGAGAACTGTATTGATAACAATTGTTTCTGAGGACATTCCAACAATTTTTGCATTTCTTAGCAAGATTTCAGATTAAAAGTCAAATTTTTAGAAAACGATGAATATCGAGTTCTGTTGAAACTGAGTTTTTAAAACCAGATGTACATTTTGGAATATTTCAAATAAACATTTTTTATTTAAATATAGGGGAAATATTATTATGAAATTAAGGTACGAGTACTCCTAAGGATTAGTGGTACTTTTTTAAAGAACATATGAAAGAAGTTAAAACATCAGTTTATTTCTCCTTTATTACAAACTTGCATTGGATTTTTTATCTTTTTGTGTGACTTTTCAAGTAGCATTCTCTCGAGGGAAAAGGAATATTAAGTTTGAATACTTGGCACATGAATAATTAATAGAGAGCATCAAAGTTTCATGACTCAAAGTAGTTAGTACATTAGGCATCCTCATGCTATGTAGACCTATCTAAATAAAACTCTAGTGAAGAGACGGTTGTGAGGAATAAGAAACATTAAGTTCCCCTTCAATTACCGGATCTCACTCCGATGGACTTCCTTTTAATAGAGGCATCTGAAACATAAAGTTTATAGCTCTAAACTAGTTAAAGTTGATGAGTTGAAAGCAGCTATTGACAGAAATACGCCGAAATACCATTTGATATGCTTAAAGAGGTTTCAAATTCTATCGGTTTGCGTTTTATCAGTATTGCTTGAACAATAATAGCTCCTATATCTACCATTTGATATGCTTAAAGAGGTTTCAAATTCTGTCGGTTTGCTTTTTATCAGTATTGCCTGGACAATAATGGCTGCTATATCTATCACTTAGGATGCTTACAAGATTTTACATTTCAATTATTTAATAATAATGCAGAGGTGCTTCTTTTTTCAGAAGAACTATTCTTTGTTCCCAAGAAATTTCTTGAATTCGTAGCATAAATCATTCCTGTAGCAAACCCAGGTAAACATCACCAATTCTGGAATTCTGAAAGAAGAATGTTTTAATTCACACACATTCACAAACTACCCTATACAGTTTATACTGATAAGTTCACGTGATGTTCTACCATCAAACGAGAATTATCAACGGTCGAGTAGCTCTAATTATGAGGATTCAATGCATCATTTTTGATGAAAAATATAGTTTTGATGAAAAAATTGTAACTGAAATGAAAAACTATTGAATCAACTAACTGAAATCATGAAACTTCTGATAAGATAATGCATTTCTATTCATTAATTTGTGTCAGGAATTGTTCTGGCAACAATCATTCTAATTGTGTATACACATTTTTAAAATGCCTGTATTGTGTTCATTTCACATATATAAATGCTGTGTTGTTTAATAAAGACTGAACTTAAGATTCTTAAACATGAGTGCATTAACGAGTAGCTTAAGGTTTACATTCCTAAAACGGACCAATAGGAAATATAGAAAACCAGTAGAAATGGGCCAATAGAAATTCTCATTTTTGCTTCCATTCACGCGATTTTTTTCCAATGCCAATGCAAGGAAAGAAACCTAATCCCCTAATTTCCTTCTTTGAGGCCGTAAAATCTTGCATTCCGTTTTAAGAAAATTGAGCAAAGAACATAGATTTAGAGTCCTTACACTCCCATACATAGCTTGATATTAATAATACGGGGGTGCTTTTGTTAAATTTTGAAATTGCATGCCATAGACAGAATTCACAAAAATTACTGTATCCATTTTTGTAATATCGCTTCAAATTTTATTTCAAGAAATTTAACTTCAGAATTACTTATTTTCCAAAATCACTGTTAACCGCGGCTTCACAGTAATTGTAAATAAATCGCACCCTTTAGGATCGACTGAACTAAAATCAACCGATACTGTTTAAAACCCTCTGAGCGGTTAGCTATTTTGATGTATTAGCTTTAAAGTCTTAAAAATTTACTTTCAATGTGAATAATTGAATCTTTATTGCGTTTATTAAAGTCTCTAAAATCTTAAGAACAAATATTTTACTATGTTAGTTTAAGAAATTCTACATACGAACATGAATACCTGCTTTTGAACTCAATATGAGAAACGGAAAAATACGTGTAAAATGTTTAGAGGGCTAAAGGAGGTTTAGAAACCAGTACAAGGGAAAACAAGCGTGACAAAGCGTTAGTAAAGAAATAATGCATTCGTGCATAAATGAAATGCCTGATGCAAAATTTGCAAGAACATTAAAGAACGTGTTTCTTCTTTCTGATCCCTTTTCACAGATCTTCAGGATTGCTTATTTTTCAAAATGACAGTTAACCACGGCTTCATAGGAATTGTAAATAAATCGCCTCCTTTAGGGTCGACTGAACTAAAATCAACCGATGCTGTCTAAAGAAGGTTTAGAAACCAGTACAAGGGAAAGCAATCGCGATAAAGTGTTAGTAAAGAAATGACGCATCTGTGCATACAAGAAATGTCTGATGCAAAATTTACAAGAACATTAACGAACGTGTTTCTTCTTTCAAATCCCTTTCCACAGATCTTCAGAATTGCTTATTTTTCAAAACTACTGTGAACCACGGCTTGATAGGAATTGTAAATAAATCGCCTCCTTTAGGATCGACTGAACTGAAATCAACCGATGCTGTCTAAAGGAGGTTTAGAAACCAGTACAAGGGAAAGCAATCGCGACAAAGTGTTAGTAAAGAAATGATGCATCTGTGCATAGAAGAAATGTCTGATGCAAAATTTACAAGAACATTAACGAACGTGTTTCCTCTTTCTGATCCCTTTTCACAGATCTTTCTATCGCATAAACTTATAAACTTACAAGTCGCAAGTGGAGTAAGACTTCGATTAACCGACACTCGTTTAACCGTCAGTTTTTGTCATCGTCATAAAAAGTAAGATAAGGAACCTCACAGCGCAGAAAGCTCGAGCCTTAAAGACGCAGGAGATTGCAGATTTATTTTAGAGTAAGGAAGGTTTGCAGTATTATAATACACTAGCCGCTCTCCGATCGGGTTCGCGGCCAGCACCCACTTTGCTCAGCACTACCCCTGCCACCTCGCTGCTTCCTGGCTATCAGCCACTACTTTTTTAGTTCAGCATGAATATCAGTGGAACAGACAATAAAACCATAGTAGATTTCGTATTCTTTGTAGACAACAGATTCCTTTAAAATTGTAAAATTTTTCAATACACCTCATCAAATTGTAAAGTTTTGTATAAATTTTTCACGAATTTCGGCATAAAAGTCTTCAGATCCATAAATACAGAATGAAATCACCTTAACTAAACAGTTTCCATCACTCACAATAGATATTTTACAATATTTTTGACACGCCATTGTGATCGAACTGTTGAAGTCTATTTTATTTAAAATAATATGGGAAAACAGTACGCCAGCCCCAACCACCAGACCGATTTCGAATTTTTTTCACCCTCCATTTTCAAACGAAATCGAAAAAACACTTCTCCTCTTTCATTGTCTATGGTAAGAATTGCAGAAATTCCCCAGCCCCAACAACCTAACATAATTCGACAATTTTTATTTTATATGAAAGCTTATGACGTCTAGATATGTCATCAAGGGTCGCTTGTTCCTCCCCCCTATTTTCGAACGAAATAAAAAAAAATTCTCTTTCCTACTGCACATTCTCTATGGGGAAAAACCTTTGGACAGTTCGCCAGCAACAACCACCGGACCGATTTCGACAATTTTTATTTCATCTGAAAGCTTATGACGTCTAAATATGCCATCATGGGTCGCCTGCCCCCACCAACCTCTATTTTCGAACGAAATAGAAAAAACATATAGAGAATGGATGGTGGAGAAGTGTTTTTTCTATTTCGTTCAAAAATAGGGGTTGGTGGGGGGCACTCGACACACGATAACATATACTTAACCATGACATCACTACATACCTTGACGTCATAAGCTTTCATATGAAACAAAAATTGTCAAAATCGGTCAGGTGGTTGATGCTGGCGGACTCGATGAAGAATTGTTTACCAAATTATTTTAGATATATAGATTTCTGTACATTACTGATGTTATATTGAAGTTTCTATTGATCATTTTGCAAAATTAAAAACAATGTGTATGTATTATTCACTTTTAAAGGATTTTGTTTTCATTTTTGTCCTAAACCAGCAATGAAATCAAGTTATTGTACATATGGTATTAAGAGATTTCTGTTATCCGTCTATTCGGTTATCCGTCCCAGCTCTGGTCCGGTCGTTTACGGTTTATCGAAGTTGTTCTGCATTTTAATCAGTACAAGAACTTTATGAACAGCCTGTATCATTGTAAATTAATGACACATTTTTTTAAGCTTCTCCCCAACACTTTATTTTTACTTAAGTGCTTTCAAGTTTGGTTTTAACCAGCGCACGGTAAACTCAAGTGTATAAGAACCGACATTAGAATTTACTAAGAAATAATCCCGATCTTCAAGTGTTCTCGTCTGATTAGTTTTGGCAAATGAAAATCCATGACTTATAATATATATAATTCGTATTGAATTGGTGACGTTATTTTTCTTTTCATGTAAGACAAGACAGGTTTTCATAAGACACTCTAAATTTCTTAAACTTATCAGACACCTGAGTATCGAAAACGAAAAAGATTAAAATAAAATTCTTCTACTTACCTGCTATTAAGTATCTCCTTAAACATGATTCTCAACAACTTTATGGCCCACTCAAACCCCTAACACATAAGACTCTTATAGCTAATAAAATCCAAACGACACCATGCTTTGTTTTATGAGCTGCACTTTCCCATTAAGTTTAGCTTTCACAAAATAATCCTATAAATTTTAATTATCATCATATATTAAGTTCTTCAGAATTACGCTGATCATACCACCACTAGAGGGGTGTTCAGTTAAGATCATTCCCCCTCTTGGTACAACCCATGTCTCCGGATCCCCCCTTTTCACCTAACTTAAATATCGCAATCCTGTCGCGCTCTCTACACCTACGTTCCCACCCACACAGTTCTCGGGGATAACGATTTTGACGAAGGCGGAAAAACGTTAAAAATGTATTATCAGAGGGTATGGGGGGGGGCTTTGCAAAGATCGTAGGTTATTACACACGCCTGAGAGAACAGTCTTTTGGTTATTCTATTAGTTTAAAGGGAGGGGAGTTAATTCATACTTCGGAGAATGGGAAGACACTGATTAGAAAAGGGTCACGCATTGTGTATCTCGTGGATTCTAAAAAGTAAAATCTTTTGGTGCAATGTGAGATGAATTTAATAAAAACAGTCTTTAAAAGCACTTTTTATTAGTGCTTTTAAAGTAAGATTAGTGCTTTTTAAGTAGATATTTTTATTTTAATCATTTTTTACTTTACTACTGATTTTTTAGTTTATAATTCTTTATTATAACATATAATGGATTTTAAAATACATTTTTCTCAAATTCACTACCAGTGGCATACAAGTATGGAAAGAACTTTAATTAAATTAACCAGTTAACTGATAATATCGTTCCGAAAATTCTAAAATAGTGCACTTTCATCAACAATACGCACGAGCATAAACTTTTAATAAATTAGCTGATAAGAAAGTGAACGAAAAATCGATTACAAAAATCTATCTTTAAAAAAACATGAACGAAGTAAAGTTCACAATAAATTGAAAATTAAAAATAATCTCAAATATTTAACAAAATACAAGTAATTAATTTTTTCAATACAAACGATTATAAAATATTTATTATATACTGTTCACTTAAATACAAACGACTATAAAATATTTATTAGATGCTATTCACTTATTGTCTGCTTTTTCGTGATATGTCTGGCGAGTTTTCTTCTTTGTTTACCTTTAAGTGCCTGTACTACGTAATTGCGGTGTAATGCTAAGTCAATGGAATCTTCAAAGCGGATGTCCAACCTACCAGCAGGTAAAGTCAAGGTTTCTAATGTAAGTAAACAAACCAGAAAACTCGTCTATTGCGAATATATAATTTTTCTACATTTTCAGATGTAATAGTATTTAAAGAAATAAAATAATCAGAATCGTTGATAACACAAATCGCGTGAGTCAATAATATCAAAATGTTGGGAGCTATGAAAAAACTAATTAATTTTTTTAACTCAGTTTATTTATTTTTTACATGGTAGACTTATACACCTATAATGTGACCTTAAACTGACTCTTTTCATTTATTCATTCATTATATAAATATCCCATTAGAATGTGAAAACAGCATAAACGTAATTTTGGAAAAAGAAATTGACTCATATGGTTCCTACAATCAGAGATTCAATTTGAAATTATACAAAAGACATAAATATTACAGCAATTACTAAATATCTGAAGCACAAACGGCTGTAAATGTCTTACTATTAAAAAAATATTATTTTGCCTTTTCATGATAGGTAATCTTGGAAATGGATATTATAATTCTAAAATTTAGATACTAATATTACACGAAAATTCATGAAAAACAGAATCAATTAAAATTCAATGAAAACTATTAAAATAAAAGTTATTATTTAAAACTAAATTCAAAGTGCAATTTACAATAAAATATAATATTCCATTACCTTCGGTATTTTTATGATAACTACTTGGGAGAAATGCATTTTAAATCGAAATATAAAATAGTATTATAACATAATTATGGACGAGTTTTCTGGTTTGTTTACTAACATTAAAACCTCGACTTGATCTGCTTGTATGTTGGACTTCCGCTATGCCATTGACTTAGCACTGCACCGTAATTACGTAGTACAAGCACTTAAATGTAAATAAACAAAGCAGAAAACTCATCCGTAGATTTTAATTTTAATCGTTAATATTATATAAAAATTAACGATAAAAACAATCAATTCATAATTAATTAAAGTAATTTATCACAATTAAAAATAAAATTAATCCTTTAAAATGATTTCAGAAACTATATGAAGATAAAAATTATTTTCAAGAATTAAAAGACAACTACTCACGAATCGCTTCTTACGAAAAATGATAATTCGATTATCGTCTGCAATTTTTTTTAGCAAGATATTAATTAAAATGGCAGCATTTTGTTAAACTTTAAAGAACGAAGTTTAAAGTCATTTTTCTCAATCTGTTCGTAGATGGAATAAAATTAACAGTTGTAATTCTTTCAGGAAAAAGGCTCTCAAATACTTTTTTAAGAAAATGAAAGTTTATGTAAAGGAGCAATAAACAAAAGTAAGAGCTTAAAATTTATATAAAAATAGAACTAACTGATTAAATTATTAAGTTAAAGGAAAATACACTAAAAGAGCTTCAGTTTACATCTCTCTATTATAAATGATGTTACTTCTAATTTTTTTTAACCTCTTTATTTAAAAATTGGTAATCAAATAGATTTCGACTGCTTAAATCTCTTTAAATTAAAATTGGTTCAAGCATCACTTAAATAATTAATAATTTTATATTTCAAATAATATACTGTATATGAACTAATTTTAGGATCAAGTTGGAACAACTTATGCATGTTGAGTAATACTTATACAGCAGATGTGTATGACAGGTAATGTAACTTTATGTTTATAAGATATCTTGCGGCTTATTTTCGTAAAAGGCCTATTGAATTATGAATGAAACTAATTACAAACACAATTATTAACAGGTGATTTATGATAAAATATTAATCGCTTTTATAAAAATTGCTATATTCAAATTCCTTTTTAATTTGTCATTTTAAAAATATTTAGATAAACTAGTTGATGTAATAATCCTCACGATGTTGCATCATGTAGCATGCTAAGATCTTTCGTTATATAATTATCTGTTTATGAGACAATAAATTTAAAAAGAAACTAATAAAATACACAAAAATACCTAATAATAGAACAGACTGATAAGTGTTTTGTAAAATCAATATCATGAAAGAGGAAAAACAGATAACGGTTGTTTGCAAGCTCACTTTAGAGGGTTTTAAGTTCAGAAAAATGTATTCATCTTGTGCATCGGTGTAGAATACTAAAAATATCTAAAACGAAAGATTATATGGCAAAGAAGAGAAAAAATAATTGTTATTCAAAAGGTTTTACATAGAAATTAAAATTAGTAATTGAGAGTGAAATTGTTCACATTCGGAAAAAAGAACATAAATATAAGAAAACTAAACATGATTCCTTTATTTCTTTTAATAAAAATATGATTCACTCATTTTTTTCCCAGAATTGTTCTCTTATGATGTCCGTTACTAAATACGTAGCTTCAAATCAATCGCTAATCTAATGAATCAGCCCAGTGCTATAATAGAACCTGGTATGTTGATCTTCTAACACAGAATATATTTTACAGAATATATTAAGTTCAATATCTGCACAAAGTGCAACGTGATTGAGACCACTCCGCAACATCCACTTGACTGTATTGCCTTGGTGTATGATTACTTGCTCAAGCGACCGGATTTCGTGTTAGAGGTGATGAAGGCGAACGACCTCATGGATCTGATCTGATTCAGATCAGAAGGATTAGAAAGAAGAAAAATATTTTACAGATGGGTCAATATTGTTACAAAAATCGTTCTGTGGGTGTAGACAGTCCAACACGCACGATAATGGAGCATTAAGGTTTATTCTCAAATATGCAGGAACAACACGTATCACAGGTAGCAGGAACAATAACTCTTGTACAGATTAGCAGCACAAACAGACAGCAATTCACTGGTAATAACAGTAACAGCTCTTTCGGATTTAGAAACACAAACAGTCAGCAAATTACTAATAATGACAGTAACAGCACTTTCAATAGCGCTCAGCTCACCGACTTTCCAGCTCGCATTGTCTCCAAGGTCGCCAAGGTCAGGGGTCCAGGCCTGGCCGCTGCCGGTCATTCTATGCTTATTAGTAAAGAAATAGTACGCCACATAATAGTTTACTCTCTAATTGCAAAATAGAAATTCTTCAAGAAGAATCTCGATTTTAACTTATACCGCATATATCCTCTAAATTTCAATTCTATAGCTAATGGATTTAATGATTTTAACTTAATATGTAATAAAATGATTTAACTTAATATGTAATAAAATGATTAAACTTAATATGTTACGAATTAATTAGATAAATTTGTCTTATTATTAAATAAGTCGTAATGATATTGTAAAACGTAGTGTTTCAAGATCTTTCGTTGTATAACTATACAATGAATTACTTAAACCTGACCACATAAAGCAGCAATCAAGAAAATGCATTCCTGTATAATTAAATATTTTTTAATGCAACGGAATTATTGAGAGTCTACAAAATATTACAGAAAGAGTATACAATTTCCCTTTGTTTTATTTTCATATATGGTACGCTTCGTAAAATACTAAAATGAAAGCCGAGTATAAACAATGGAAAAGTTATAAACACAAACGGAAACAAAATTTTTTCCAAGAAAAATGTCTTCAGTAAATGATTGCATTGCTGATAAAGCTAAGCAAATGATTTCTTAAAAATTTAACTTTTCATGCAGAAAGTGATAAATTATGAAACATAAGGTCATTTTTCTTAATTTATATTCAAAGTCAGACGAATAAAAATGTCTTAACATATCATTTAATCATAAGAATATCATTTGTCATTATAATTTCAAGCATTAAAAATTAAAATTCGGAAGATAAATAAGAAAAACTATTCTTAAATTGTCGGAATCGTTATAAATAATGTATTTCATTCGAAAACGAATACACCGAAACCTTTGTACTCAAAGGCTTCGAATCAGAAACTGCCAGATTAGTCAATTCATGCTTCCACAATAAACATATAAAATGACCATCGCAACTTGAAATCTTGAATTTATTGTGAATCGAGTAATTGCTGCTCGTATTGCTAAAAGCATTTTTTTTACTGATTGAAATAACTGTTTATATTTGACTTTCTGTTTTCTTCAATAATACAATTCTAGTTCCCATATTCAAATTATGTTTCTAGGGATTTTTTCAGTTTTTAAGCTTCCTATAGTTTATTTAATATATCATTTTATGTTAATATTAAATTGATTCATCTCCGTCAGAGATATTAGAGCAAGTCTAATATAATTTTTCTAAATGATATTTTAGAATTTATAACATATTTATTTAAATTTTCAGCTTTTTATATCTCTGCTTATTTAGTAGGGATTACTGAGCGAGTCATTACTTAAATCCACAGACAAAAAATTTCAGGACGAAATGAAGAGGGTTTCTTCAAAGTTAAGCAATTATTTATTGATGATTAAGGGATTATTTATAGGTATTACATAAAAAAGACAAGAATACATTTTTCCAGTTCAACAACACCGGGTCTCTTCTGTCCAAGGGTCATCTCCTAGAACAGGGGTTCCCCTCCGTTTTTCCTTCGCGTACCCCCTTGATTAATCTTTTTATTTTCGCGTACCCCCTGTTGTCATATCCCCCTCCCGTTTATACAAAGAAGGTTTATCAATAATGTTAAGGGCCTAGTGAGTAAGAGTCAGTTATAACATTTGCAGGTTTTATTTTTGATTTTACGTTTTATTCCATTTTCACAATAGTCCTAGTTCAACGTTAAAACTATAAAATCAGCTTTGTAATAATTTCGCTTTAACTTTGTAATAATAGCTAGAAATTATACATTTTCTTTCTTTTTTTTCTTATTTTGAGGGTAGGATTAGGACTTGCACAACTTTCACTTTTACTTTTTACACGAACTTGGTGAAACAAAATTCTGCAAATATTTTTAATCCCTTGTTTTCTTGTGTCAGACATTACCGATTTTGAGTTCACGTACCCCCAACTTCTCCTTCGCGTGCCACGGGTTGGGAACAAGTACAAGTGAAATAATTTTACAAAAGACATCAAAAATTAAACTTTGTATTAGACAGAAAGGCGTAAAAATGCTGCAACTTCCAATAAAATACAAAAGACAGATATTTTTTTAAAAAGAAAAGAATAAGATAAAGTAATAAAGATAATAACATAAAAAAAGAAAAGAAGAAAATATAGAAGAAACAATAGCGATAACAATACACCTTTTGCGCGCCAACGCAGCAGCATCCAGTAATTCCATCAACAATATTGTCCAAAATTTATTAACGAATTACTATAGAATCAAACAACAAAAATCATGCTTTAATAATTAAAACACATTAAAAGAAAATCATTAGAATAGAAGAAATGGAAGAGAACTCGATTGGCGAACGTTTTCAAAGGCCACTCGCCATCGGAGTTCTAATATGGATGAATTTTTTGTCAAGGGAATGACTACATAGTCAAAAATTATTCCCTCTGTTGGGAACCTCTGTCCTAGATGGATGGAGGTATTACCATCTGCCGAATAAATACATCTGTTACATAAGTTATTTATCGGATTACTTTTTGTTTTTATGCCAGTTAGTTAATAAATGCATATAATACACGTGTATTCGTTATCATAATTTGAGTTAGGCCTGAAAGAATTCGGTACACAGTCTGACGTAGGCTTAAAAATTTCCCTTCCATATTCCACAGTTTATGCGTTTCATAACTCAGGATCGTTAAATGGAAACTCGAAAAATGCTATCATAAGACAAATGTTCTCTTCCACATTAAAACAGCCAAAAGACAAATGGTTATGCAAATTTTCTATTCAAAAAGTTTCTCAAAATTCAAACAAAGCGCAAGATATTAATGGCAGTCGCATCCACACCAAATGATGCAAATGCATGTTAAGATGACATGCTCGTCACGTGAATCGACTTCACTGGGTCTGTGAGCAGATTTTCTGAATTCTAAACTTCTTGAACGACGTTATCTGTCTTGAGTTGCTATCACGCAAGAAAATATGCGCCATTATAGTATAAAAAATGAGTAAAAATAGCTTACCACTGGGATAAAATGAAGTTAAAAACTTCAGACGCATCCAAAAGTGATATTTATGAATGGTAATGCTTTGTATTACTTTTGAATGATTTTAAAACGTTGACAGAAACAAGTCACTCTTGAAAACTTTTTAATGAGACATATATAACAGTTATAAATTGTCTAAATTTTAATGAAAATATTATTTAAAAATTGTTTAAATTAATTAATCAAACATTAATAAAAATTCCTAGTATTATATATAAAGGCGCATATGCAGCTATTTCTAATATAATACAGATACAAATAATAGATATACTAAACAAAAGTTAAAATTAAAAAAGAAAGAAAAGTATAGATACGAAACAGCAGATTTAAACATAAACGATGATAATACATCTTTAAGCTTACTAAGGCAACAGCCTCAAGTGATTACATCAAAAGAAGTTTAAAACGATAATATTTAAAACACATAAAAATTAATTTAGAAAGTTAAAAATGTTCAAAAAGGAAGAAATGAATGAGAAATCGAATGGCGAACTTTATCGAAGACCACTCGCCATAAAGATTCCAAATTAGACAAGATTTTCTGTCAAGGGTAAGATTATAAATCAAAAGTATACCCTTTGTGGCCTGAATCCTGTCCAATATCAATATGAGAAACATTCTGAAAGATCAAGATGCAAAATCCTTTATGTGTAATCAAAAGATACTAGAGAGTGGGTTAAATTTAACGCTCTCTGCCGAATTATAGATGTAAAACAGGAGACGCCAAAGATACACGAAGCAACAATGAATTAGAAGCTAGCACCTAGCTCCATCTATGAAGAAAAATTCTAACTAATTAATCAGAATAAAAAAACTAATATTTCAACAGTTATAAAATAATGAGACAGAGACTCATTAGATCTGATGCAGAGTTAAAGGATGTGAAGACACACAAAAAGTATCCTTTGTTAAACAATTGCACTATTTTTCTATCCCCACGCCTTTCTTAATCTGGTCATTCATCAGTATTCTCAATTCTATATCTACTATTCTACACTCCATTCCATTCAATTCGTACTAAGAACTGGTTTGTATTCCACTCATTCCATTCGAAAAATTTAGGCAAGTCATTCACGATGTTCCAAAGTTTGTTTTGATACACCTTATATGAGAAGGTTCAAAGTCCCAGACTTACTCCCACCCACCTCCTGCTCCCCCACCCGGGGGGAATTCTTAAAAAGAAAATAATGTTGTTTTATGAATGATCTCCATGAACGTATGGAGTTAAAATTCATGGTGTCACAGTCATAGATTACATGCCATCTGACATCTAATTGCGCTTCGTATATGTGACGTTAAAATTCGTGGTGCCACAGTCATAGATTACATGCCATCTGACATCTAATTGCGC
>BGPR01001848.1:57320-82118 GCA_013235015.1 Araneus ventricosus | reverse complement strand
TCTCTATGTTATTTGGTTGCGGAGCTATAAGCGTTTAACTTTAGCGCGAAAAGCGTCATAATTTTTTCCTTTCCCGACACACCATTAGACCACTATGGAAAGGCGTAAGTCTGCGTCAAAAGTGCCCTGTTGTAAAGTAAGCTCTACTGACTGATTAATCCTTCTGGTTAATCTGGATAATGAAGGAGAAAATGCAACATCTGGCAATTTCGCTCCAAATATTTAACAAAAGCAATTAAAAATTAATAGAACAGAAGATAATCGAAGTTAGATCTTGTATGCAGATACTGTCCCTAAAACTTTCTGGAGTTCCGATCCTGCTTGAAAAATAATATACAGGCATGCTTCTGGAAGCTCAGTTTATTAATAATGAGATAGAAAGCTATAATTTTAAGATTATTCAAGTCGTACGACTGGTTCTGTTGATCTTTCTGATACATACTTCAGTTTTCGTTAAAAGTGTGAATGTGAACGAGAAGGCTTTTTTATGTTCTTCATTTTTGGTTTTAAGGTTTTTCATTCTTTTCAATCTCTTGCTCTATTCATCCAATAATTGCAGATTTTAGAAGTATAGAGAAAAAAAAATTCAAGAACTTCATCGTCATATTTTCCACTCCAGAAAGGTAACAAACTTTGTTTGCCGTTTAAAGATCTTTTTCTTTAAAAAAAATCATGCATCTATTTTACAACATTTTGTATAAATAACGTTGGCTAAATCGCAGGACACAAGCTTTATATTACAGAATCTGATGATCTGACATGGTCTTCTAATTCAGAAAATAAATTCAAAAGAATGAACTTAAAAATATTCAGAAAATGCAAAAATGATGGATTACTCTGATGAGCGAACCACGCCCTCACTTGACACTTTTAGAATGATTCTTTCAGTTTCGGAGCATATCCACAAGGCGTAATTGTGTCTATCGCTTTTGTATTACTGTTTGTTGAATATTCAGCAGCGACATTTTTATCAAATTACTCCATCAAGATAAAACACGCCTTACCTTGCTGGCTTCATTTTATGAGGGTCTGTTGGAAGACATCCAACAATAAACTTGGCTTCAAAATTTTGTTAGAATATTTTTAAAGAACATTTATTGATGAGGGTGAGGGATTATATTGAGAGGTGGTAGTAGGTGATTAAAAACATGTTTAGACATGAATAACTTCGTTTCAGATGAAATACTTAAACTTATTTGAACAACAAAGTGCGAACTGTTATTTTAGTATTTTAAGAGTCAAAGTATGTCTTTTAATGTTAAAGAATATTCTGTCTTTTAAAAAGTCTTTTGTCCTTTTTCTTGAGAATAATTGTTTTGGAATATCATCTGAAAAGAAATTGCCCTGATCCTATGATTGTTTCTCAAGTCTTTTTATCATTTAAAATATCGAATAATTCTCTGTCACATGCGTCATTGTTTATATATAAATCTTCTGCAGAATGTCTTAGCAACAGGTTTACAAACTTGAAGGAAGGATACTTAACACTTTTAACTCCATATTTTCCGTTCTGGAGAATATCTAAACAAGTAACACCACTTGCTAAACAAAATTCATAAAAGCAGGCAAAGGTAAGTGAGAGAAATAAACAGCCGTTGAAAGTATAATTATAATACTACGTTCAGAAAGTTCCTAAACTTTTTTAATGTTTTCCATACTTAAATGAATTATGCCATTTTCCATTAACAAGCGAATAGTATCTAATGTGATAATAATGTGAACGACTAGCCAGAACATGTTTCATTTCAAATGCGCACAGCGTATGAACACACTCTTGATTAGAGGCATTTAAAATTTTCCATCGCGTGGGAGGCAAAGTCGCGGGTTCTTCATCTCGATAAGGCCCCGGTCCTAAATAACCGGTTTTTTTTAAAGGAAAAACATACGCCGTTTGTAGACAAAAATTTTTATTAATATTGTTTCCACAGGAAATCAATCCATTTGCCAATATTTATCTGTTTATAAAGACTCTTTCAATAATCCGCCAACCAAAAAACACATTGAAGAAGGGGTTGTCGTTTATTGGCCTAAGATGATGAAATTCAGAGCTTCAAGATTTTAGTCTAATCGAACCTAAAATCAAGCTTATATTCCTATCCGGTATTTTTACCCGGTTATTGGATTTTAAAAAATAACCCAAAAAAACCGGTTAAAAGAATAAAAAACAGTTTTCGGTTAAAACCAGTAGGACTTTCCATCCCTACCTCCTAGTGCCAAATTACCTGCAAAAACACTGGAAACGATGGCACTGGAGAAGGGGGTAGAAGGAGACTTGTATTCTGTATTTGCGCCTTTGTATCAACGATGGTAAAAATGCGTATTTGTACATGATAGTTATTTCGAAGAAAACAATCATATTAACAGGTTTCGTCTGTATTCGTTTTTCCATAATAAAATAAATTCCTGAACTTTTTGAACGTAGTAGTATTAAGAGTACAAAAAAATCATCTCATAGTAAAAATTAACAGAAAAAATCAAAAATTCTACCATTGTCATTTTATTTCATTTTTCATCGTAAAAAGCAATTTATTCTTTTAAAACCTTTAATTTTTCTTACTACATCTGTTGCCAGATTTTTGATAGATATTCATCCGTTATTAAAAGTTCCATTTTAAAAATATTCCTCGTTAAAACCTCACAAACATGCTCTTGAAAGGTTTGGTGTGTTTAGTTTGACTTTTATTCAAATAAATCATGTTCAAAACATGACTTAGACCAATAAAAGCAGAAATGAAATTCAGTTTACGTAGAGGTAGGAATTAAAATTTTTAAAACTGTAAGAGAAAAGTATATGTTCATACTCGTAAATATTTTTCAAAACTTCAAACGCTTAATTTAATTGGAAACGGAAACAAACTGATAAACTACAGAGCTCATCTCAAAGGAGGTATTAACTCTCTAATTATAATGTTACAGAATAATGGATTAGGAAAATAATGAGTTAAATCATATTACAATATAATGCATTCGATTCTTGCGTGTTTATTATAAATATACTCAAATTAACGCAGTTAATTGGAAGCATAGAATTAATTTATTTGATGAAAGTGTTTTATTTCGGAAAAATGATACATATTCAAACACATTGTTAAACAAATGCATATTGAAAACTTGGTATTATTTTGATTAAAACTTTAATTAATAACGCTAGTGTATCAAATATTTTTACTGTAATGAAATTTTATAAATTATAGCATATATCTGAACATGAATGTTGTTTTATTTAAGTTTCTGGTGATATCTTTTGTTTTAAATTATTACAAACTTTTAATTAATGAAGCCAGTTCTTGTTCGTGGGATGTGCTTGAAGTTAGGTTCGCCAGCTTAATTTTAGAATCCAGTGAGCATCTTGAAGAAGGAAAAAGGACGATACATCACAGCAAAGAGTAAGACAATGTGCAGTTAGATATTAGAAGAATGTGCAGTTAGATATTAGATGACATACCCATTTACGATTGCCTTGACTGAAATGTCAATTGATTCGATAGTGAAGTAGTTATTTTACGTCAACTATAAACCACTGATCATATGCCTCTAAGGAAATATTTTATGATAAATTCATACAACATGCCTTGACTTCTAAATGAAGATTGGGTTGCATTTTGCCACTGAATTGGCATTATCTAGCCAAATATTAATGAAAAAGAAGTGTCTTGAAATAGCAATATTGGTTTATTATCCGGAAAACGACATTTCTTGAATTCCTAAAGAAATATTACTGTTCTCCAAGATTTAAAATGTCTTAGTGGAAAAATATGAAAATTTTCCTTTATGTTTTAAGTGTTTCATTTTTCCCAGTAAAGTGATTTAAACAAGTGAAAATAGAAGCAAAAAGACCATCCCACATATTTAAGACAACTGGCCCTTGAAATAATTAATGATATTCCAGTAGATACAGTCAAGATGTACAATGATGGTAGCAGGAATGATAGTGACTGTATGGGCAGTGGGATTTATATTACAACACATAATCAAGAGTTAAAAATTGAGAGGAGGAATCCCGATTTCTGCTCTGTCTTTCGCAGTGAACTAATAGCCATAGATGAAGGCCTTGACTCACTCTCATTCGTCTCTTGCAGTAATGAAATTTGGATACTAACAGATAGCAGAAGTTCTATCCAACATTTGGCCAATTGGCATAGAGTAAGAGATAATACAGGAATAAATATTCTTAACAAACTTAAAAATCTCTCAGTATCTTACCGGATTCACCTGCAGTGGATTCCTTCTCATGTCAACATCCAAACTAACGAGATTGCAGATGCACTTGCTAAAGCAGGTGCTGATGATGCTTCAGTGCCTTCTGCACCTCTCACCTACTTGGAGCTGTTCTCTAGAGCTAAAAGCAGGAATAAAACTATCTGGCTCATTCCACCGGAGCATCACTGGTATCGGGGTTCTCGACCAGGCGGCTGTCTATCAAATGACTGCAGCAGACGCGACCAAACAACTCTTACTCGCTTCCTTAGTGGAAGAAGTTTCAGAAGTTTGGCTTTCTCTGATAATTCTAAGTGTTTTGAGATCTGCCCAAAATGTACTGCAGAACAGGCCACACTTGATCATATTCTTGCATGCCTGGGGCTTTCCAAACAGGATCTTGTTCCTAATCCTCTATTGACTTTGGATTTCTTCAGGGTACACAGGCTCATGGACCTGATATAGCTCTGCTGATCTTTGGGGATCATCATCAACAACAACGCAACAACAAGTGAAAATAGCCAAGGATGTCTTTCCTGTAACGATATCTGTAATTTTCTAAAATGAAATTGGATTAATTGAAGTTCTTCATAAATTTTTTGAATACTCATCCTAAAATAGCTAGAAAGCATTTATTTGTGGTTGAATGTTTGTGATCCCTAAATGGAAAGTTGTTAAATGTTCAGCTTAAATTTTTAGTTAGAAAAGCGAGACACTTTTAGGGAAAAAATCGTTATCGAGCCACTAAAATATAATAGCAGCTATTATAAAATGTCAGAATGTTTACTCTTCGATTTTTCTCATATAATTTCACAAATGCATGAAACTGTATCAGACGTGGAACCACACTTTTTCATATCATTAACAACATCTCTGCTTCTGATTTTCTGTCATACCACCACGTGACAGACATAGCCGTGTCTTTCATATTCCTTTTAGTTTCAGAAAGCCGCACCCATCACTTTCGGACGAGTGTACTCGGCAGGGGGTGATGCGCAGTGAATAAGAAGAGCGTTATTCTGGAGTTCTTTGTTAGGCGTGTATTTCTTTTAGCTGTTCTTTCTTGACGACTATGTTCATTATCTTTTGGAACTACACTATTTTGTTTTATAACTAATGTACTGTTTTGTTTCAATTCGAAACCAGCATAATGTGTCTATATATTGCTTAATAAAAAGAAAACTCATCATCCTCCTATAAAATATCAGCATTATTTTGGTAAAATCAAGACCAACTGGCGCATGCGCAAAAGCGCAGGGGTTCTCCGTATCTGAAAACAGACAGTACATATAACTGAACATTATTCTACAACTTTTATCCATATTAAATTGGAATGTTTCACATAACTTAAGCATTAATTAACCAAATAATGTGATACTTTACAAAGGTCAACTTTGTCTTGGAAAACGCTGAACAAGCAACACAAAAGATTTATTCAATTAAATAACATCATTGCGATACGAATGAAGCAATTACTGTGGAGTATTGAAGTTTGGAACAATCAATTCACCTCAGAAATCGAAGAAAATTAGGGTATTGATCAGCACAAAGCGAGTCATTTTTCTCCCCCGTTAAAGTTGATTGAAACGCAATATTTCGAGAAACCTAGTTTTATTCGCGTTCACAGAAGGAAAAATGAGGCGCATTTGAAGAAATCAATACGAAGTGGAAACCGCTTTTATAATTCGTGTTCACGGTAAAAAATTGGATTCCGAAGAAATTCTAGTCTATTCATGTTTTGACGTCAACCGATTCGAAAACATGTCATGGTCACAGTCATTCATTTCACTCCAGAAGAGACACTCACTATATGAGCACTGATCCTTCAGAAGAAGTTTTGCTCGGTGTGAAAATAATTAATGCTTAGTTTGTTATATTTATTATTACTTAATTGTTATTAATTGAGTTGCAGTTAGTTAGAAATTATTATAATTTAATTAGTAAATATATTATTTATTAGAAAATTAAATAGATGTCTTACTACAAAATGATTTTTTTTAATTTAACCTTCGGTCGGGCGCAACTCATCTGCGAGATTAAAAGTTAAATTTTTGCATTGGCTTAAGGATAGCTTATCAAACTGAACTATTCGGTGCTACAAAGCTATATTTGCGGTTTTAAATAACTTTCTTTGAATTTCCTTGCAATTTCAACTAACGAAATGTCCAGGAATTCAGGAGGGAGTTGACGTTCGTTTTCCCGTAAGGATCCTTAACAGTGACAATTGTTGTCGATGAGAGCTTGAAATAATTCGATATTTTTTAAACGGTATATTTGAAATGACGATCAATATCATTGAATTAGGAGCTGGGACACAAGTATACGAACTTTTGAAGGTATATAAAAAGAAATATTGAGAAAATCTTTGGAAATTAAAAATACAAACGCAATCGGGCTCAACTCATCTACCAGATGAGCGTGCCCTTCATATACATAAAAAAACACTAGAGAAAAAACTACGATGTCTTAGTGTGAGTGGTAGGGAGCAAGGAAGCTTGTAGAGGTCAGACACCTTTCTTGTTAAAACCCTCACTTAGGTAAAAAAAAATATATATATTGGTGCTTCATCTCACAGATTATATTCTCACGACGGAATGTTAAGTAGTATTTCAGAAAAATGTTTTTAAAGATTATGACTCGTTAAATATGTTGTGAATGTCATTAACTATTACGGGGTCTGAAATCGGCCATCGCGTTTCTAAGCCTTAAATTTCATGAATTGTATTGTAACACAGATTTGCTAATTTCAGAAAGAATTCATAGTGTTGAATATTGCGATTGGAAATCCTTTTTTTTAATATGAGAAAAATAAAATAAAATATTTGGGTACGTGATGGATTTCAGGAATGCATTTTGAATTAAACTGTAGGTATTATTTCCTACGAATTTCACTTCAAATTCTCTAAAACATATTCGTTTTATCATTTTGAATTCGTTATTAAATTAATTTTTTTAATTATGCACAAACTTTTATTTTGATTACAGTTTAATGAAACATTGCATAAAATTAGGAATATTATAAATCTGGGCGAAATTAGTGTAAGATTCTTCTCAAGGCTCAATATCTTTCAAGTATTCAAGCAAGCTCAAAGTATGTGTAATTTTTAAACTGTCTAAAAATCAAAATAAAATAGAACACTCACATATTTCTGATTTAATGTTCTTATAAATAAAAATTTACTTAAATTTCGTACCATGAATAATATGGGAATTATTTGTTATTCTATATTAACAGTCTGTGGCGAACTTCCTGAACATCCTTGTAATTTTTTTGTCGTTGTTTGCCTCGTAATGTAGTTTTTATTGTAAACTGAGACGAAATATATACTTTCATCAACTATCGTTTCTAATTTTCATCCAGCTATCTCTTCCTAAAGAGATTTTATAAAAAAAACGTGTTTCATGGAATTAAAAAAACGTGCATTTTCTAAACATGATCCTGTCATGTCATCACTAACAGCATTCGAAAACTGTTTTAACTTACCTGAAAAAATAAAATGGTAATCCCATAAAAGTAAAAAGTGCGAAAACCTCATATCTTGTCCGAAGTTTAAACTGGGAAATATTCGCCTCCAAAGTTTCAGACGAGTCTGTTCAGATCTCAAAGTTGGTTTCCACCAATTTAAACTTGGGTCTGTTCGGATTTCATTTCAGTGTTGATCCTTCGGGCGATTAGAATTCGGAGTGAATGGAATTACACAGGTCTCGAAGGATTTCGGAACAGCAGATGTTATCACCCTTTTCATTTGCTGGGATTCCATCGTGAATTTCTGGTGAGACACGGCAGAAAAATATTTCACGAGGAAAAGGTAAGATGTTCCATTAAAGTAGTAAGGCAGGTAGGTGTCTTAAACTTTCAGGTACTTTATGAAAGCGTATTTTGTGGTTTTTAAATGTGAAAACATCTTATTTCAGAGCTTTTAGGCAAACATGATTTCCAAAATTACGGTACTTGATTTCAAGCCTGATGAGAGGGAGGGGCGAAATCACTGTGGCCGGGAGGGGGGCTGCCTGTCCGGCATTCATTTTTTTATTTTCAAGATTATTTCATTTTTATCCATAAGAAATGTGGCCCCGCGTGAGATGAACTATATTTTTACATTTGCTTTCTCTGAAGGATACATGGAGTGGACAAAGTGAAACCGTGTGAAGTGGGCGGAGTGAGACAGTATGGTGTGGACAGAATGAATATACATGAAGTGAACATAATATAACACAACACCACCTCCTGCTACGTGCCTAGAGTCCTTCTCACTCTTTATGAGCGGTTTGAATGGACAAGAAGTTTACCGAGACCACCAATCAACTATACTGAAATCAAGAGAATGGTTACATAAGGCCTTATTATATTCGTAGATTATAATATTACATTTTTGTTATAGAAGTCATTTGCGGTAAAATGTCGGAGAAGCAATAAACGGCTTGAAATGCTTTGAGAATAGTTGGGTAGTACACACGGATCTCCCGCAGAGAGAGAGTTTCGTTAATGGCTTGTCCGTCACATTTTCGGCTCGAGAGGAAAGTTTAGTTTGTCGGAGAATTCATTCGTGACACTCTCTCTTTCTACGGGAGTTCCCTTTGAAGTAGTGTTCCTTAAACATGGATAGACTATCGATAGCATCGGAGCCAAGTCGATAGTGTCGATTTTCTCAAAACTATCGTTAGTTTTCTCCCGGGAAATACTATGGATAGGCGCATTTCCAGTCGATAGTTTTAAAACTATTGACTGGAACTATCAATACTATCGATAGTTTCAAAACAATAGACTGGAACTATCCATAGTATCAATAGTTTCTAAACTATCGACTGGAAGAACACCTATCGAAAATATCGCAGGGAGAAAATTATCGATAGTATCGATAGTTTTGTAACTATCAATAGCTGAACTTATCGATGTTTAAGGAACACTAGTGTGAACCGCTTAGCTGTTATCACTGTACTTCAAGTCGTTTATTGCTTTTCCGACATTTTACCGCAAATGACTTCCGCGACACAAATCGCACTAAGGGTTACCTCAAAGATCCTGACCCTTTTGACCTTACTTTTGAGGTAACCCTTATACAACCATTCCCTTATTATCAGTGTAGTTGCTAGGTGGTCTCGGTAAGCTTCCACTTCATGTCCATTCAGACCGCTCATAAATAGTCACATATAGTGACAGAGGGATACGGTGCGAAGTGGACAGAGTGCGGGGAAAGGAAAGAAGAAACTATAAGATTAGTGAGATGCAATTAAAAGGATTATATTATGAGGGCGGATGGGATCGCTATGGGATTGTGCTATGGGGTAGTGTTGGGGAGGGGAGGCCCGCATGGCCGTATGTCGTCGACACTCAATGGCCCTTCTTATCTGTACAGTATTAAGGCCGTTACCATTTACCGTTAATATACCGATACCATTTTTATTCTTTGTAACATTATCTCGAAACATTAGGTTTTTCTTTTAAATTTATAAAATCCAACACTTGTAAACGTAACAACCTAAACAACTTAAAAGTAAAGCACCGTTTATACGTCTTTCAAGGGACCGAAGTAAAACGACGTATGAAAAGATGTATAATTGAAATTTCACTAAACAACTTTAATCATTACAAATTTAATGCTACAGATGCGAATCCATTTAAAAGTATTAATTTTAAAGTTTTTTAAAGATAGAACTAGTATAAGACGACATAATACGGAAATCAATTAATAAATTTAAAATTAAAAATCTATCTCAAAAGTGAGGAAAATCATACCCTTATTGCATATCTCGAGTACTAATTATAATTATTTTATAAGATTTATGTGCATGCAGGTAGTCGTTTAATTAAGAAAATCTCTAACCGACATCTGTCGTGCTGATTGTCTGGGAGTATAAAGTTCACCATTATGAATCGAATTAAATTCATTAAATGTTTTTTCCCTATTCTTTTGACAAAAGACATAAGTTCGAAGTCTATCAATGAAGCCCATTGCGTCTTTAAAGGAAGGTAGAATAACTTCATCATCGCTTAAAATAACACCAGGCAATTTGTCTTCTATTAATTCATCAACTGCGAATAATTTTGAAGTCATGATATTGTTACAAACATGGAAAGTCGCTTCCCAGCAATGTGAGTCTTATGGTTGGGAAGAGAGTTTTACAGGGGTAAGTATGAGAAGACGGACAGTAGTCACGTCTGGACCCCTGACCTTGGCGACCATCTTGGCGACGAAATATAGGATCTCAAAGGTGCTAGAATCTTCTCGATATCTCTATTAGGAGAGAAGATACGCCACGAATGTGCTAGATCATTCCATGTGACGTCACGGCCTGCCGTGGAAACTATATAAGGAGAGCGCTTGGACGACGGAGTGTTGTGTTGATCGAATGGGATCGCCTTGGAGCGCGAACGTCTTTGGAGTTCTATCCGCTGTGCGAGCTAGTAAGCTGTTAGACGCCGAGCGGTAGTAGTTGTTGATCCATTGGGAACGACTTGAGAGTTTCTTCCGCAGTGCGAGCTAGGAAGCTGGTGAGCTGAGCGCTATTGAAAATGCAGTTATCGTCGTTACTAGTTATTTGCTGACTGTTTGTGTTGTTAGATAACAAAATGCTGAACTGTTATTACCTGTGAATTGTTGTCTGTTTACATTGGTAATCTGTGCAAGAACTATTGTTTCCTGTACCTGTGCTACGTGTTTTCCTGCATATTTGTAAATAAACCTTCGTTCTCCATTATTTACACCATACACCCACAGATAGACATTTGCAACAATATCTTTATCACAGCTTACATACTAGAAAGAAGGAAATGTTAATATTTTAGAACGGAAGAAAACGACGCGTAACCGAAGCTTTGCGTCGTATAACCGAAGTACTTTATCATTACAATAAATACGAATGAATCGGAACTGTGATGAAACGACGTATAAATGAGAAACGGATAAACGATGCTTTACTGTATCTGCTTTCAGCTAATTTGCTGGTAAATGATTTAGGGAGATTTTTGAAGACATTTGTGCACATGTGGGTTGCGACAAAAGCCCATGAAAATTTTCACGCAACTGGTCCAGTTGGAATGAAATTATTACCAAATTTGTTCAAAAATGTTTTTTTTTAGAAATAAAAGCTAGGCCGATAACAGGACTTGGACAGGAAATCTTCTGTTTGAGTCTGCAGGAACTCCCCAAGAACTTTTAAGGTATTGGTCAGACCTGATGTTTTCGTAGCACGGTATATAGCTTATCCAGAAAGTAAGTTTCAATGAGAATTTACGTTGCAGCTGCGCTATAATCACAAGAGTGCGCATGCGCGCCGCTTAATTAGAATAATTTGCAAAACAAAACATCATTGTTAGGGAAGACAGAAATGCAATTTCGGGGTGGTTTATGATAGCGTTTAAGAAAAACGATTCGCCCTCCGCATTCCCATGTGGTAGCCCCAAAGTTAACGCTAGTTAGCAGACTATGGTTGCAAAATATTCTCTCATCTCCTGTACACAGCCCATACCTCGATCCCTATGATTTTCATACATTTTTCCAGTTTTAAGTCTTTCTTTTCTAGAAAGAGGTTCCGTGATAAAAAAAAAAAATGTTGTGAAACAAGCCGTTACCACCTAGTTATAATCACAAATGGGTTCGTTCTGCTATACGGGGATACAAAATGTGGTGCCTCATTATGACAAGTATATCAACATGGATGGAAATTGTGTTTAAATCAAGTCCAAGTTTTGTAATTAGTTAACAATTAAGCTTTCATCCCATTACATTTTGTGTTCTCTTAATTTACTAACTTAGCTTACTTTATATTTATCGTTCCAAATTTGTTTTCGGCAAACTCTGGACAGACAAGCTTTTCCCTGCTTTCCGCATAACCTGTCAAGCCAGAATAAAGCTCTTTAAACCTTTTATTACTCACTAAAAATCATTCTATGCGTTTATGCCACCGATTTAACATCATGAGGATGATGGTAATAACTTTAAAGGGATTAGGAATAACTACATTCCTCGCTATTCATCACTAGGGACAGTAAATAACTGAGTAATTAAATAAATATTTCTAATTAAACTAACTGCACAAGGAGAAACTCTCTTAAGAAAGCAGCTCCCGTCAAAAATGAAAACAACAACTAAGGAAGGTATTCCATCGAGGTGATGCACATGACGTTCAGCTTCATAAATATTACATGAGTTACGTAGGCCTGAGTAAATTGAGGTCGCAATTAACTCACGTAAACAGCCTTAACTATCTCTACGAACACGCCCACACCTCCGCAACACTCTCCTTCTCCCTGGAGAGGGGAGGTCCAGAAGTTTGCTCATCACCGGTGATATGGAATAGGATAAAGAGTGGCAAGGGACGCATTTTCCTTTAAGGCTCGAGGTTGATGTTTACGGATTCTTTTAGGCGGAAAGGATTTTTAAAAGCAGATAATGGAAAGCTAAATATACAGTTCGGGTTTACTCTTGGGTGCTGGGGAAGAAATGCAACAGATGATGGTTGGCTTAAGAGGTAGCGCCGCTTCCTCGTCGTTTGTGGGGAAAAATGATGTGTAGTTAGGAAGGTAGTTTTCCTGTTTTTGTTCTGGTATGTACAGGATCATGGTTGCTGAGAGAATGGGGTTTAAAAATGGCCATGAAGTTTGTGTAACTTAATTTATTTCCCGGTATTGTCTTAGGAGGGTATTTCTAACCAGGAAAAAATTGCGACTGAGGTATTTTTTGGTAAAGATTTAAGTAATTTCAAATGGTTTCTACCCACTTTTATTCAACTTAAGTAGTGTGGTGTTCGTACAGATGGAATTTTGTAATCGATTTTTCACTCACTCCCTGATGAGAAAGAATTTTGAAATTTCGAACACCTGTGTTTTTAAAAGAAAATATATTTTGAAATTTTCAGAACTTAATTATTTGTCAATCGATTAATTTAATTCTATGCAAGTGGCACCATCTGATAGCAGAATTGGGGAAGTTGATTTCATGATTCTATAATATTTATAATATTGAATTTGAAATTATAAACTAAAAAGTGAAGAAAGTAATTAAAATTAAAAGAAAATCTTTGTTATTAAGAATAACAAAGATTAAGATTAAAATAACAACAAATATTCCTGCTCTGTTCATGGGGGATGATATATAGGAAGATAATTAGTTTTCCTGTTACGGTATTCTCAGGATGATAGTTGCTGAATGGATTTAATGAACTTTGAATTTTTCGTGACTTGGTTTATTTTCCAGTGTTGTCTCAAAAGGGTATTTCTAGCATGGAGAAAATTGCTAGCAAGGTATATTTCGGTAGTCATTTGTGCAACGTCGGATAGTTTCCGGAGGAATTATCAGATTTATGTGGTGTTAACAGTTATCGAAGTAGAATTTATTTGAAAATTAAAGCATTTATTGGTATACAATCTAATTGACAAAAGGGCACTATTATTTGACTTTTAAAATCACAGATCATATTTTACAGTTTAAAAACTGAAATTTAAAAAAAAATAATTTGAAGTAGACTGTGTCCTAGCCACACCTACGTGTTTTGTGTCTCTGAGAATATAGCATTTGTAGATTCATGATCTACAATTTGTTTTCACGAATTAATGGTGTTTATCTTCTGTTCCAGATAATTCATGAGTTAAGACTCTAAGCATTAAATTCTCGTCTTTAAATATTTCTATATTCGTTTCGAAAGTTTGTTCTGTAAAGGGCTGTCTGCTGACCTGAAAAACTTTTTTATTCAGGTTTTTTTTTGTTTATTTATATATCTAATTATTTTTGTAATATGCTTATTACAGCAGAAATATAATAAGAAATGCTGACGTATGTATCTGAAAAACATAGCATGATAATCATATAAAATGAGATGAGGAATAATATAAATCGTTGCCATCATAAGAATGAGAAATATAATCATAATAAATAGAAAATACTAATATTTGTTTTATTTATTGAGCAGCACGAAAGCTACCAAAACAACCGTAATGATTGTTCAAAATCGTTTTTTTTTTCTTTTGCACTTAACGAAAAGAACATCTGAAGATTCGTCACTTCATACAATGCTCCTGTAACTTCCAAAGATTGACATACTGACATATTCACGGAGAATAAAAGTCCGTGCCGAATAAAAAAACCAGGAGATTTCCACATTTTCACAAATGTTCGGAGAAGTTTAAATTTTCTTTATTTTATTATTTATTTATTCTTTAAAATCTCCCAACTCGAATATTATATCTTTATAAAACATCCTAATCTATTTCATGAAATATTCTTCTGTAGCGATCCATTTCGGAATTCCCTGAAATGAAACGGCGGCAGATGACAGGTGTTCCTCGGATCCTTTGAGACCCGTGACATTCTATTCATTCCGAATTCTAACTGCCCGCCCGGAGGATCAACATCGAAATTAAATCCGAACAGTTCCACAGTGCAAATGGCGGGAGCTTGGAATCAGCTTTGTGATTGGAAGCAGACTCGTCTCGAATTTAGGGCAGATTTGAAGCGAATATTTCATCTGGCAGACTTTTGTCAGATATGAATTCTTGACACACATACGTTCCGCTCTAGCTCGATCAAAATACTATTATGTTGTCTTACAGAGGAAGCTTGTCTGTTGTGGACCTTCTGAACATTTTTGAATGTACGTGATAGAAAAGTAATTTCGATATAAAACAATTAGTAGATTTTTTATAGTTTTATTTATCTTTAAGGGGACATACGACTGTTAAACCTCGAAAATTTTTGATTTTATGAAAATATATATATATTATTTCCCTGTCTTTTCTGAACAATTTAAAAACAATCCGCGTTAAAAAAAATCTCATAATTATGAAAGTTATAGAGGAAAATGTATCATTTGTTAAACGTAAATATTGAATATGGCCATATCTTTAAAACGTTATATCTCAAAATGTGTTTTTTTATATTGCACGCATGATATCTCAAGAACTATTGAATATTGTTACATAAAATTTTTATTGAATATATATTGTACTACGTTCTGTTATGTGTTCTACAAATTGAACCACATTTTTGTACATATTTTCTCCAAAGAAGTTATTTGGGGGGATAAAAATTTGAAATTTTAACAATTTTAAACATTTTTATTTTAAATTAGTATATAAAATAGAAATTAAATTTAAATGTTAATAAATTGAGGTTCAGTTTCTTAAACAGAATGTTTAGATTACTTAGATACCCAAAATATTGTGTTTCGACAGATATTTTATCCGTAAACATGCGCTCAAGGTGACTATCTCATTTTTCTCCAAAAATTATGCCGATATTTATTACTCTCTCAAAAAATACATACCAATATAAAGGTTTGAAAATGTGCGTGCTATAAGACAAAGGACAGATATTTTTCTAGAAAAAAATGAATTTGTGAATTGCATTGTTTCGGAGATATAATATATCGAATTTGACAGTTTCCCCCCATTTTTTCGAGGTTTAATAGTCGTATGTCCCCTTAAAACAGCGTAATTAACTTTTTTAAGAAATATACTTTTCATTCATTGAATAACCAGGAGAGCCTATTCAACCTTAAGGTTTTAGAGTGTAAGTTGATTCTCCGGGAGAAGACCATTCCAGCAGGCATACAGATATGGTGAAAATGGGTTGAAAATTCACGTCAAATATTGAAGGATCATTTAAAATTTAAACGTTGCCAATTAAAAAAACAAGACATAAATGAATTCAAAATGTGATTCCCTGAGAAAAATTAAAAAAAAAATAATAAAGAAAGAATACACACAAATTATATGGTAGAAGTTACAGATAACAAATACAAAAAAGAGATTTCGCAACTAATTTAAACAAAAAGAAAACAGCACAACATAATTGAAACAAAAAAAAACAGAAGAAATCTATAAAAAAAACCGATGCAAAAAGTAAACAAAAGCAATTTAAAGCACCAAATAAAGGGTAAAAGATACAAAAAATTAAAATTAAAAGAAACCAAGGCACAAAGTACAAAAAATAGCTTAAAAAATGGCGTCATCGATCCACGTCAGGAAACTGATTTCTCAGATTGGACCACTAATTTCTTTAAGCACAATGAAAACAAAAGCAATTTTTGATCCTCAATTCACACCGGCACACATTGTAAGAACCCAAGTATGATATTCTATGTTCGGTATGATTTCTTTTCTTTGATTGTTTCTTCGCATGTGATGCAAAACTATAAGGTGTGCACAAATGAAAAGGAGACTATAGTTATATGTAAAGAAATTTTAACAATATTCTAATTGCAGTTCATGCGGAACAGTACAACTATAAAGAATAGCCATTGACACACTGATCCCAGTGCGTAGGAAGGGAGTGGATGGCTTCAGTGTAAAAACTCCTGGGTTCCTGACGGATCCAGTTCCCATCTCGCCGTCTTCTGATTCTCTGTCAGATGCTTGGTCACCCACTGTGCACAAACTTTGCCATAACCAAGCTTTTTGTGGATTATGTGATGCACAGTTCCTTTGCTTATCGACAGTTCAACAGCAATTTCACGTGTGGTGATCCGACGATTCTGCCGTATGAGCTCATCCACATCCGAAATCGTGGCACTGTTGGTCACAACGCGCGCCTGCACAGGGCGTGGCAAGTCCTTGATGTTTACGCGTCCCGCCTCATAACGCTAACACTATCGGAATATGGTGCAACAAGCGAGATACTGCTCTCCGTACACCTCTTTCATCCTGCGATAAATTTGTGAAGTATGCTTCCCTTCTGCGCGAAGAAATTGGATGACTGCTCTTTGTGCTGATCTGGAGAAATCCATCATGCAACGAACTGCGGAAACAACTCTCCAGAAATGAGGATATTGATGCGATGCCACTAACTACGCAGGTGCGACTGGGAATACCACCACGCCATCTTTTGGCTATCACATTAATTCACTGGGATTTGATATAACGCCGATACAACTAAGGTCTCCTTTTCATTTGGGCACACCTTATACGCACCTTAGCTTTTTTTTAAATCAACATTTGATGCCTTTAACCCATTCACTGCCATCAACATTTAGACCACAGCAGACTCTACGAATATACTACGAGATATCTCGGAATTGGCAGCGAATGGAGTAATGTCCTTTTATTGTTGTTTGTTTCCTTTTCATTTATACCACCTTCAATTTATGAGGACTACTAGTGCTTATTATTGCTTTCTGGGTTATTCCTCTAGTTCAAGTTATTGGTCCTATTGATTTAACCATTTCAAGTTCACTACATGTTTCGGTTGAAAAATTACTAAATTTATTTCAAAATTGAGTGTTAGACATGTATTTGATCATAAATATTTAAATGAAAAAATCAGTATTTTTTATTTTCAAGAAATTTGTGGTTTCACAGTGAAACCAATGATTGGTAACGGGCTATCTTCCTTCAAATTAGTTATCATAGAAATGCGATTTAAATTATGTCTTTAATTTATAAGTATTCTTGAGTATTCAGGATATTCAACATGCATAAAATTCATTATTACTTACGAAGATTCAATTTAAAAAAATATCAATTTGCTCAAGAACCCTCATCATTTGGACTCTCTTAGAGATTCAAAGCAATTTAGCTCTTTCAGTGCCGATATCTTTGTGAATACTAACGGTATTGAACTGGAATTTTTATATAAGATGCCCTATATGTCTGGCTCTTAAGTTATGAAAGAAAAAATCATACTACTTTTCGCCCATGCGCAGTAAAAAAAATGCTCAATGTGTGGTTTCACTGCGAAACCAATGAATGCGAAAGGGTGAAACAGTACAATTTAGGCAACTGTTCATGGTCCCATCTAAGCAACTTTTAGTGAAAAACGAAAGAAATTCCTCTAACCTTATCTTTAAATAATTTTTATAAAATTGTTATAGTCAATTGTTGCCAGACAAGTTTCCTCTGTGAGGATGTAATAACATACTTTTCGAGTTACTTTGAAACAACGTAAAGGCTCTATATCTGTTGTTAAAATAATTAATCGAAGAATCCAAAATCTAAACACTAGTTCTCTAACTGTAACCACGTAATGCTTCATACACCACGTTTACATTGTTACAAAATAACTTGCCTATTTTATGGCTCAGATATTTAATGGAATAGAAGCTATGATACCAGTCCAATCTAGGCGCCGCCAATCCAAATTCAAAAATTCTCCCTTTGAACTTGAAACGATTACTATATTCTCATTGGATGGGTAAACAGAGTGCATTGAGGAAATGTGACTGCCCCTACAGAAGAGTTTATTTAGTAATTAGTAAAAACTTGCGTGATGAAATCAATAAAGTACAAAACCAGCTGTAGGGACAGACTGGTAGTCAACAAAAGCGACTATTCAAGGATAATATATAAAAAGCATTCAAAGTATGCTGTTTTAAATATTCATTGTATGAATAATATATGAACATTGTATGTGTTCTGTATATTTCAATATTATTACTTTGAAGATATTTTCATAAAAATTCGCTATCAATGCACTGCTTGAAATAAATACTGAACCACTGAACTACATTATCAAAGTTAAAAATTCGGCAATAATTATTATTTCATGCAGTCTTTAATTTATAGACAGTGACAAGTTAGATTGACAGCACATGACACCTAAAACACTATTTTGGACTTATGTATGTCTGTCTACTTCTTTGTCTGTAACACGACAGCTAGGCCGCGGTGGCCTAGTGGTAAGGTGTCGGAGCCGAGGGTTCCAGGTTCAAAACCCGATTCCACTGAAGTTCCGTCGGGTATTGGGACCGTTACACGCTAAATCATACGTAGGGGCCAAACGACTCCCGTTAGTGTAGTGTTACACAACCTACTCCGACCCTACCTACCCTGCTGGGTTTAAGGCATTAAAGAGCCGCAGGGGAAAGAACTGACCAGTAGTAGGAAGAGGACGCAAGCCCCACGCGGATTTATTAAAATTTTTTCTTCACATGGGTTGAAATTAAATACATATGGACATATATAAGTTTCTTATTACAAGGGATCACCCGGCCAAGGGGACATACTATTAACAACATGTGAAATGAAAATTATATACTAATAGAAATTAACCATGTCCGGAGGGAACACACCACAATATATTCTTAATTTTGATTATTAACGACATTCCACCCACAAAATACAATATGAGAGATGCAGCTCAAACAAAATAAATGTTGCTGTGGTGCGGAAGTTTGGAGAGAGGGTGCCAGCACAGGTTTCGTCCTCTTCATCTGACCAAACGCCACCCTGAACCTCCGATACCTATGACTACTAGAGTCGCCTCATCGGTTTGAAATGGGCACGAGATGGATAAAGCTCACACACCAGAGCCGACGCCCCCCACAACCAAACGCCCGAAACAGTTTATTGAAAAACAAAATTTACAAAACAATTTACAATTTCCAGAAATGTACAGAATTAAAAATGAGAAATATCATTAGAAAAAAATCAATAACATATAACATAAAAGCAGTTCAAGCAGTTCTATCTGTTCAAGATGTTTCACTGTGTCAGTCTTATTCAAATCACATTAGGAGAATTAGTTGTTGGGTCTGGGACATTTAGTTGATGACACTATGAATCTGGTTTAAACAGGAATTAATATTCATGAATATGTTTCATAATTAATTTAATCTTCTTCCTTCAAAGTTGGTTATTGGTTACATTCTTAAACCATTGATCTTGAAGTTGTATGGTAGGAAGCTTCATATGCCATGATAAAGTAAATATGCATGATGTAGCATAGTGCAATGGGGTACGAATTTCGCCACAACTGCAAAATGGTGAGGGTTCCAACTCGAAACGATGAAAGTATATTGGAAATGGACTGTGGTTGGTGAAAAATAAAATTTCTTCTCAACTCCAGTGAAGTGGTTTAAAAGAAAATTTTGGAGCTATTAAGTAAGTCGATCTGCCCGTATTGCCATCGGTCCAAATTTTCAACCACTCAGTCAAAAAATATTTCTGTAGGAACTTTTTAGATGTGCTATTGGATATTTCAATGTCAAAACATTAGATGATATTTCAATTGCTTGTTTTGCAAAATAATCTGCCTACTCATTTCCAAAATAGCCCAAGCGAGCTTTAATCCAAGATAAATAGATATTCTAGGCCTCCAGTAGATTGGTAAATATTATCCTTGCCATTACATTTCTTGATTTTGGGTTAATAGATGCCAATATACTCGCATTCTTATCTACAAATATTGTTATTCGTTAATATAATTCACTCCTGCATATTAAACCGCGGTTCAAAATCACAAGGTCCTTCCCAAAATAACCCTCGTGTTGCTTCAAAATGGGACATTAATATAACTAAACTAATCCATAATCCGTAACACGATAACTAAAAAACGCAGCAAGCTAGGTAAGTGACATCTGATACATAATCTCTACATCACAAAGTTTGAATCTAATTTGGAATTCAATCGGCTAACTCGATTCTCTACGAAGCTGAGCACAGAACGCGCCATGTTGTTGAAGTACCGGGTGAGCCATAAATTCGTGCAAACTTCAAAAATTCATAATAAAAGAAGTAATGCTCGGAAAAAATTTCGGTTTGCTCGAATATGATCAGAGGGGCATTGGATTTTTTTCCATGCATAAAAAAAATCTAGTATCCCATTCAATGAAATAGGCCTTTTTTGCGCCTTCAGTTCTTTCACCGTGCAAAAATTTCGCAATGCAGTAGTTCTGGATTCACCAATTCTTGTAGAAAAGTTTAACCACCAACTCTCGATCTGGTAACGATAGCATGCTGTCGGGATCGAATGACGAATCCATTTCCCGCCAGGTGTTGTAATGCTAGCATGATTTGCATGAAACGTCTCAGTATGACAGCTGAGCGCCCTCTTTCCTTTACTTTTGGAATTATTTTTTAATGGAAAAAAATCTAATGTCACTCTGGTCATATTCGAGCAAACCGAAATTTTTTCCGAGCATTACTTCTTTTATTATAAATTTTTGAAGTTTGCATGAATTTATGACGCACCAGGTATAAGATGAAATAGAGGTGTAAACACTCCAGCTGGATTACATTTATTTATTTATGACATACTTACCCATAGGGTATGGAGAGTTTTAACGCTCGGCGGGGTACCAAGAAAAAGTGTTTCAGTGTACAAACATTCAAGAAATGCAATCAGTATAAACATAACAAATACAATCGAACACATAATGCAAAAATTCAATAAAATAACATGGTTTACATTTTAAATTAGGTTAATGCATAAAAATCAAAAGCTGCACTTGTGAGTTTAGCAATTAAATTTATCTTTTAATCAACCCGTAGTATTTTCTGCTGTTAAAAGTAACTGTAATTAGCACAGTGGCTTTCAATCATACAGTGCACCTTTCTAATTAGCTTCTGTATTACAATTTGGGATGAAATAAAAGATTTAAACCTTCGCTTCAACTCATATTTCAAGTACGGAAATGAAAAGATTACGTATCATATATTTGACCAGCGAAAGGCTTGATTAACCTAAATTCTGAGTTCAAATGCTTTAATTTATCATACCACTCCACGAATTTCAATTAAGAGCTCTTTGCAGAGATTAGAATGTTGTGCTTAAGATTTTAAGAAATTATTATTACATATGGCAACGGTTCTAATTTTAAACGAAATATATTCAAATTAGAATTAAAATAGAAACTCCTTTACGCAATATTATATATAATTTTTCAACATATCAAAACTAGTATTAGTTGCAAAATGTTGAAAGCCGATTTGCTAATCGCAGGCTTAAGAGTATGATATAAAATATACTAAGAAAAAACATTGGTGTATCAAAGAGTTCCAGGATTAACAGTGTAGAGCGCCAACAAATGGTTGCATGATGTTGTGCTTGCTGCAAAAGTGTCCTGCAATCTTGATTATGAACACAAGTTTCTTTAGTGCAAACTCGAATAGGTTGGCGTACTTTATGCGCCATTCCGTTTTTCCCAACTCTACGCTCATTTAATTATATAAAACTTTATTTTGTTTGGTATAAGAAGATCAGTGGTTGAATGGATGGCTGATACACACATTTTGTACCCGAATTTGAGTCGCTGCTCTGTTCGTGAATTGGACTGTCCTCCACGTCAATCTCAGAATTATTTTTATGGTTGCTGCATTCAGTCACTTCTCACCCGAGGTCTGATGCATCAGATTCGGCCTCAGCTGTAATTTCCTTGTTTAATTCTTCCAAATCAGCCGAATATTGCTCGGGTGGGATAATTTTCCACTGTTTCATGGTAGCCAGGTTGGCATGAAGAGGGTGGCTAGTTTTCCACCTTCGCTAGAGTTTATTCGGCTTATCAGTACATACCAAGTGATACACGATATAAACCTTACTTGTCCGCAGAGGGTTAAGCAGTGTGCCGGTGATATACAGTGTTAACAGTGGTGTTTTTGTGATAGCAAGTCCTCATAGTAGTCTTTAACCCTCTGAGCGCCTCAATTATTTTGAACTTTTAGCTGTCAGGTTAGAAAACTTAGCTTTTAAAGTAAATGATTCGATATTTTTTGTATTTAATTACTAGCTGATATGCCCGGCGTTGCCCGGGATAAAAATATTTTCAAGTCCAAGTACTTATAACACTTTCAATTTAATAAAAGTGTTTTTCGCTGAAGCGTCTTTTGTTGATTTTCGTTAATCAACTGACCCTTTGGACCAGCAGTGAAACACCTTTCTTCTTTTTCTCTCCTTAGTTTGAACCACCTGGCAAGAATCACGTAGTCCTTCATACTCCATTTTTCCCACCCCATCATTGCTACGGCAACAGCAGAAACTCTTTTTTCCATTATACGGACTGCAATTCCCTTCTCTTTAGTGTTTTTATCACTGACTGGAAAAAACCGCATAGTGTTCTTTCTGTTTGTCCTTAGGCCCTCTCCCTCCCGTAGGGAGTGGGCTCAGCATTCTTTAGCAGATTTCACACACTCATTATGATCATTAAAAATTTGTAAAATTAAATGAAGCATCTCGGAAATAGAGTAATTAACATCATTGTGTTGTGGTGCAATCATATTGGAAGAGGTATATGCTATGAAATAAAAGCTAAATAAAATTTCTACCTTTCTGTTAACATTTAAAGAAAGCAATATTATCAATTTTATCATAACTTTCACAATGGTAAAAATACCGGAATGAAGGATTTGATAAAACGATCAATGGCTTCAATTCAATTACAATAACAGAAAGCGTTGCTACAAATTGTGTATGAAATAAATTTGAAATGTTTATTAAATTAAGAAAAAGAAGGCATAAAATTTAAATTGAAATCATTAAAAAGATAATTTTCTGCTCTTTAAGATGGTATATAAATAATCTACGTGCAATATATTTTTCTGAAATTATTGGCGAGAAACTGAGATAAAACGCCGAAAATTGGTTATTTTCGTTATTTAATTAAATATCTTAGGAAGTAATTTTTTTAAGTTTGAAAACGTAGAATTAATATAGAAATGGACTTCAGAATGGCATGTGCAAATTTCGTGTCAAGACTATTCACCGTTTAAGAGGAGTTCTTGCGATAGACAGACTGTTAGAAAATCTTTTTTTTTCCCTTTCTCCTTTTCCTGCAATAGGAACCGGACTAAGTAGCCTTGAAGGCTTAGCACACACTCATTAGAATCAGTTAAAAATTTGTGAAAATTAAACAAAACATCGCGAGAATAATTCACTAACGTCATTCTATCAATGTGTGACCGTATTAAAAGCTGTAAATTCTACGACAACCGGAAACCGGAAGTGAAAAGTCTGCTTTGTTGTTTATGCTCAAAGAAAACAATATTTTCTTATATTAACTTTAACACTGAAAAAAGCCCGCGCGCGAAACAGTACATTGGCTTGAATTTATTTCGATAAGAATAAAAAGTATTGTTAGAAATTCCGTTAAAAATAAAAACGTTAATAACAACCAGATAATCTTTTTGAGTAGCTTAAAGAAATTTACATTTTCTTTTTTGTTTTCCTAAAAAAAATTAATCTGGGACATATTATATTTTACGTATAAAAATAATTGCTGCTTCCTTATTTACGAATTAGCAGAGAGCAAGTAATGTAATCGTCAAAAGCTTCTCTAGATTTCCAAGAATCTCCACGTCTTGCGAGTAAACCTCCCTTCCGAAAACACCATTTTTGTCTTGGAAGTATGTCTATTTGTCTGTCGTTCTATGAATACGATAACTGAAAAAGTGGAGTGAGCTAGACAGATGAAATTTGGTATGTGGTCTTTTCACCAAACTTGTAGATTTCTATCAAATTGTGCACTCAATCCGTCTCCAGGAAATATGTCCGTGGTCATGTGAACACGATAACTCAAAAGCCAAAGAGATAGAAAATTGAAATTCGGCACATGGTTTTATTATTGGAACTGTAGATATGTATCAAATTTGGGGCCAAATCCGTCCAAGGGCTGACCGTCTGTCGGTCTGTCTATTCGCCTCCATGTGAACTCAATACAGTAAAACTTGGATTGACCGTCAGTTTCTGTTATCCGTCATCGTTTAAAAATTTTCCATGAACAAATAAACATCTTTAAAACTGTTCACGGATTACTTTTACACCCTACTGTTTAAAGCTTTAAGTGACTGTATTGCATAATGGCGGAAGCGACTGTATTGTATGATGGCGGAAGCAACTGTATTGTATGATGGCGGAAGCGACTGTATTGTATAATGTCGGAAGCAACAGTAATGTG
>BGPR01001848.1:31570-57310 GCA_013235015.1 Araneus ventricosus | reverse complement strand
TATTGTATGATGGCGGAAGTGACTGTATTGTATGATGGCGGAAGTGAATAATGGTTAGTGACGGTGGAGTTGACATTCACTGATTTAGCGCGCCAAACCCATAACTAACCAGTCACTATTGTATTATAGTATTAATACATTTCTGTACATTACTACTCTTTTATTGAAAGTTCATTCTCATTATTCGTTTTGTAAAATTAAACACAATGTGTATGTATTATTCACTTCGAAAGGACTTTATTTTCATCTTCATCCCAAGCCAGCAATGACATCACATTACTGTACATATGCATTAAGAGATTTCTGTTATCCGTCACAGCCCTTGTCCAGACTGTGGAGATTAATCGAAGTTTTACTGTAACTCAAAAACGCAATGACTTAGATAAATAAAATTTGGTATGTAATCATTTCGTCATAATTGTAGATCTGATCAAGCTTTGGACTCAATTAAATGAAAGGGATGCGTCCAAATTACATACTTGGTTTTCTTTTACTACGAAGCGCAAACTACGCCATATTGTTTTAGCACAGCAGAAAGTCTACGGAAGAACACTCCCGCAGGTTTTAACTGTAATAAACCTTAGTTAAAATGCATATAATTTAAAATAACAACACAGGGGGAAAGTTTCACTTTTCATACTAATTACTGGTATTTGAAATATTTTTAAATCTTCAATTTTTATAAAGCATGGATTAGTTTAAATAAAAAGAAAAAATCTCCATTGTTTGCTTATTGTAATTTTCTTCTTCATCATCAACCGACGCACGAAAGATTTTATTATATTGCACAAAAGCGCATGTAAAAAATGTTTCTGAATCTTTAGGAAACTCTGTTCAGCATTCATTTAATAGCCTCAAGCTGTGATGTCTAGATTTTATTCTTTTCAGAAAGAATTTTGCAAGATTTCGTAATCATTAAAGGATTTTTTCTGATGTTCCTTATTCAAATGCATCCTTTTTTGAATTTTATTCTTCAGGATATTAAAGTTTGAATATTTCAGCTATAAATAGTACGTTAACTTATAAATCTTAACTTTTTTACGTTTACTGGATTTAAAACCACTTCATTGTCTTTATATTATGCCTCAGGCTACTTGAGTAAATTTTTTGTTCAAAATATTACCGTATGAGCATTAATGCAGTTTCAATCAATAAACTTAACAGCTCTGAAAGAATAGCAGATTGCATTATGTTCTCCAAACAATTCTAAGTTACATGTGAAGGACAGAGTAAATAATTTTACAACTAATCACGCGAAAAAAAATCAATGAATAGATATTTTAGATATTTTTTATTTTTTTTAGATATTTTTTTAACTCAATAAAGTCGTGGGAGTTTTTTTTTGCCGTTCCTTGGAAATATAAATAAGCAGATGTGTGTTTCCCTTGATTTTCGTATGCTTCCTCAATATCCACCATTTTGAGTTTAGCTTCTAAGTATAGTGAATAGAATCATTACTGTATTTAGGACTTCTATCGTTTGACCGATTAGTTCCAAATTGTTAGACAAAGCTCCGATTTCGGTGTCATGATCACATGTGGGTTTGTTTGCATGATCCGACTCCACAAAATGAGAGGACGCTGGTGAATGACTAAAAGGTTTATTTTACAAACAGAAACAACTAATTTAAATGAAAATATTATAACAATAACATCCAATTATGGTTAACCTCTCTACATGGAGGGCTCATAGACTCCGGGATATCAAGATGGACATTAGACACTGAAGTTGAGCTTTAATAACAGGAAGGAGGCAACCTGAAAATTAACCAAAGTCAAGAGAGAGAGTTCTTGTTGAAGCTTCTCTATATAAACCCATCGGTGGTATCTGCGCAGTCTGACGGGGTTTCCACAAGACGATTCCAAATCCAGCATAACAGGCATAACGTAGACTGGCAGAATGGTTGTTAATGTTGCAAAAATCGTATGGTGGGTGTACGGTGAAAACAGTTCAACAAGCAGGATAATGGAGAATGACACTTTATTCATAAATATTCACAGGTAACAGGAAATGAAACGCAGGTAACAGGAAAAGCACAGCAATTGAACAATTTAGCAACACAAGCAAACAGCAAATAACTAATAATAACAGTAATAGCACGAACAATAGCGCTCAGCGTCTAGCAGCTGACAAACTCGTAATGCGTAAAAGACTCCGAAGAGATTCTTCGCGCTCCGAAGACGTTCCTCCTTTCAGTTGTCTCCGTTTATATACCGTAGTTTGACTGATCGTGACGTCACATGGAATCATCCAGTGCATTCTGTATATCTCCTTTCCTAATGGAGATATCGAAAAAGTAATCGTACTTTCGGGATCTTCTAGTTGTCGCCAAAATGGTCGTCGCCAAGGTCAGGGGTCCAGGCCTCGCCGCTGCCGGTCATTCCATACTTACCCCTGTAAAACTCTCTTCCCAGCCATAAGACTAACATTGCCGGGAAGAGGCAGTGCATGTTCGTAACAATAACATCGAGATTCGAACCTCCTGACCTGGAACCGCTACACACATATCGAATTCCGTTAATATAAATTGCTGAATTCCTGGTTCAATTGCGTTCACTTACATATGAATAGACAAATCAGGAAACAATCAAGAAGCCGACGAATTTTCTAAAAAATATTACATGTATGCAATTTTGATGATAATATCATATGCCAAATTCCCCCATCTTCCTCGTTTCGTTTTTGAGTTGCCTAGTTCATATGCATACGGACGAGCAGGCAGACAGACTTTCCGTTAAAAAAGTTTTCTCAAATTTCGATACAGATCTGCAATTTTGCTGCAAAGACCGCATACCAAATTTCATTCGTCTATCTTGTTCCGTTTCCGACTCATCGTATTCACAGAGAGAGAGGAACGTAATTCTAAAAATGTTTTTTTCATCAAAAATCTGGACGTTCAGTTTTTGTACTTTTACTTTGTTTGCTTCTTGTATGAAAAAGTGAAAAGTTGAAAACCCAGTCATTCAAAACCTGGGATTGATTCACCAAAAAAGCTGTGATTTACTTTTATAAAGCGTATATCACACGGAGAGCTATCGTACGCGGTTTCCTTCAGCATGAGGGCAATGCCACTCGCCAAAATAGTTTGTAGCACGTGACCTGTCAGACAAGATGATGGAAATCGTGGACTGTATTCAACCGGCTTGAAAATACACACGATGCTGACGGAAAATCGTCAGCAGCGATAATTCAAACCAATCGGGTGTGACTTTGACGGTGACGTAGTTCGTCCCAAAGATGACCGAAATCCTGTCTGGCCGGTTGTCTCAATGCGTCACGTGCTACAAACTTTTTTGGTAAGTGGCATTGCGCTCATGCTGATGAAAACAGCGTACAATAGCTCTCCGTGTGACATACACTTAAGATACCACAGATACGTGCTGATTCCATAACATTCTATCTAGATTTATTCAGGGCCGCGGTGCCCTAGTGGTAAGGTCTCGGCTTTGGGGCCGGAGGGTTCCAGGTTCGAGACCCGATTCCACTGAAGATCCGCCGTGTATGGGGCCTGTTGCACGTTAACAGGTGTCGTCCTCGTCATCTGACCGAGGTTCAAAATTACGAGGTCCGTCCCAAAATAGCCCTCGTGTTGCTTCAAAACGGGACGTTAATATAACTAAACTAAACTAAACTAGATTTATTCAAGGTCTATTTAAATAGTGCAACTGTTAAACGTTTATTCATGCGGTTGTCAAACCTCATTTCAATTCTCAATAAAAGTGGATATTTTATAACCAAATTTCATTAGGACCACGTCTTATGTTCATGCGCATGCAAAAAAAAATGTTGATCGAATTATCACACCGTATCTTGTGTTTGGTAGTAATGAATACAAAAAAGGCACCTCTCAACTTTTAAAAATAACTGTTTCTCAAGGAAAATGAACGTATCCTTTTTTTCCCAACAGGCAGACAGTCATTTCCCCTAGATTTCATAGGCATCTTTTTGTTATTGTGGAAGGAAGACGATATAGGTATAATCTGGCATTCCTGAACTTATGCACTACTATATTGGAGGGTTTTTTAATCAATCTAAAATCATTATTCGATATCCCTTATTAACATGCAATTTCTATTTACTCTATGTAGACCAAAGGTGCCAGACTTGCGGCCTGCAGAGCTTCAGTGGCCCATGATGAATACCTTTGAAATCCATTAAGGTCGTGGTGGCCTAGTGGTAAGGCCTCGGAGCCGCAGGGTTCCAGGTTCGAAATGCGATTCCACTAAAGATCCATCGTGTATTGTACCCGTCGCGTATTTGGAGAAGGGGTGCCAGCTCAGGTGTCGCCTTCGTCATCTGACCGAGGTTCAAAATTACGAGGTCCTTCTCAAAATAGCCCTCGTATTGCTTCGAAACGGGATATTGATATAACTAATTTTGAGGTCCATTCGACCTAATAGTATGTAACAAATTTGTAATAAAAATTAGGCAGGTAAACTTTTTAAATTTCCCATTATGCAAAAATATTTCACTCCAATTTGACATATGGAATTATTTCCATGCTTGGATGCGCTTATCGGTTCGAGCAATTATTTTCACTTATTAAAAGTAATAATACTACTTTCAAATCCCGATTTACTGACCTTTGATTAGTTTTGAAAGTAATCACTGTAGACAAGATATCCCACGAAAAAGGAACGATAGTAGCAGAGAAGAGATGCCAAGCGTCGAAAAGCAACTTTACCGCTGCCCTTATTCTTTTTTTATACTGCATATTCTAAATAAACATATGTTTCTATAACAATTGAAGTTATTTTCCCGCTCTAATTAAACATGCATTTCGTCTATTTGGGCTCGTGCTAGCATTTAAATTTGACGTCCTGACCTAGGCTACACTAAGAAAATGAAGCGGACACGTAAAGTTTTGAAAGTAAATCTGTACCTAACAGTCAAGAGAAAAAGTAGTAAGAAAACAAAACCTATAAATATGCAGGGTGCTCACTAAAGTCCCTTACCACCCTTTTAACTACCGAATGGCTACAGCTATCTTCATAAGAGTGGTGTCTAGACGTGGTAAAGTGACTGTGCGCTAGTGGATGAAACGACTTACAGCGCCACCTGGAGGAAAACGGTGGAAATAGCGTTATTATCTCTAAAACGGTACGAGATAGAGGGAAAAAGCGAAATACAAAGTTGTAGAGCACGAGAAAGTTGTTGCCACGTGACAAAACATTCTTAGAAAGAAAGAAACCAACTAGATATCACGAGATACCGTTATTTTTCGATGTTCAAACTTCTCTCCGTCGGCTGCAATGCACATCTGGACCCATTCTTGAACTTTTCGTTGCAGATGGTGTAGCATAGCGAGTGTTACGTTGGCACAAACATCCGTATGAAGCGTTCTGTTTTAGCAATCAAGACCATAAGGTGTCTTTTTGTATTAAATAGATGATGCTATACAACTTTGTAATTCACTTTTTTCCTCTATCTCGTACCGTTTTAGAGATAATAACGCTAACTCCACCACTTTCCCCCAGATGGCGCTGTAAGTGGTTTTATCCACTAGCGCACAGCCACTTTACCATGCCTGGACACCACTCTTATGAAGATAGCTGCAGCCATTCTGTAGTTAAAAGGGTGGTAAGGGACTTTAGTGGGCATCCTGTTTACTAATAAAACAGACATACTGCGATTAACTTTAAAAAATCCACAGAAAGAAAATAACGATATCATCTTCCCTATTCCGACCGTTTTTTAAATGTTTTTTGTTCCGCTATTGGTTCGTATTGTTCATTTTATTTTATTTATTATTTTTATTTTTTTTATTTACGCCTTTGAGCAATATTTAATAATTAATTAATATATGTAATTTTTTCAGAAAATAGCGAAAGGACCATCACTGATATTTTGTTCCACTTATAATATCAAAGTCGTTACGCAGGTTTAACACTGAGAAAGCCAAAATTGAACATCTCTATAGGGTATGCAGAGTGTTTATTCTCTTATACCTGCAATTAGTGAAAAATTAACATAATTAACTGATTCAAACTGATTCTAATTACTATTCATGCCAAAACAAGTAGTTTGTGACTGCGTGATTAATAAGATCCTATTTTCAAACATATATCAAGTACACTTATGAAAGGATTACATATCATAAATTTTCATAGGAAAGCTAAGTCTAAGGCTTAATTAAAGTTGTGCCTGGATATATTATTTTAATTTAATGAGATAATCTACAAATTTCCATTAAGAGCTCTTCTCTGAAAACGAATAGGTGCTTAGCATTTTCTGCGAAAATTAATATATAAAAGCTTGAAGAGCTATTACTAAAGGGATTTATTTATCTTAAGATGAGATTTCTAAAAAAATTATTGGCTCCTTTAGCATGTTAAAAATTGTTGAAGCATACTTACTTAAGCTTAATAATAATAATAAAACATAATTTTGAAAACTTTTTTCTGAGAAGATGAATTAAGTGAATAAAAAATTATTTGGTAACGAAATCGGTGACAAGACATGATTTTGCTATAGCAAAAATGTTATTTGATGGCTTATAAATATTGTTATGAAGATTTTCAAAATACACTTTTTTCAGTCGTCTTCCTGACTGACTTAATTTCGTTTAACAACAAATCATTTTAAAGTGAAAACTTTGCAATGATAAGCGAAAATATTGTTTACCCCCAAAAATTATTCAGAAATATTTTTTTTTTCACCTTTTGATTCTAGTATTCCATTTGCATGACCATGTTCACTTCACTTAAAACTGCCATGTAGCAGGATTATTTAAAGTAATTTTTCGCCATTTAGCTTAGAGGACGGCGGCATGGAAAACGTGCAGTTCCGTCTGGCTGACGTTTCCCAAAGGGCGTGGCATCTCAGGGCCGGAGCATTTTTCCTAGTTAAGCCTAACTGCACTAAAGTTGGTGTCAAGCCGACATGACAGTCGGTAGCTAAAAGCCACAAGAGCCGGCACATATTTGTGATATTGTTGCATGCATATTGTGTGGAAAGAATGTGGCATGCAGATGGCACGCCCGTGTGAGAGTCGTCCTCAAAGGGTTAAATGCAGCAGAACATCTATTATCCGAGCTGACTGGGACAGTAATGACCTCGTAAAATTTTAAATCATGGCTAATTCTCTTTGGACAAGGTTCTCCAGAATCATTTATATTTCAATTTATAAAAACAAATATACAACATTTGTATTAACATTTTAACAAACTCTTTTAAAACTTATCAAACTTCTCACTTGAATTCTTTGAAGGAGTTTTGATAACTGGATTCATGAACATTTTTATTGATTTTCGATGTTTCCTTTGCACTTTCCCAATGATTCTTTAAGAATGTTCCCAAAAAATATTTTTTCCAGCTCAACAACTGAAACTTTCCGACACATTTGCAGTGCCATTTTTTCATATTCTTATTGAAATGCTTAAGAATGGAACTTATTTTTTCTCGAAATAACTTCTTGAGTTATAAAAGATCCTCTTCCGATAACGATCTTTTATAAGCGTTCGCATCGAGAAAATCCTCCCAAATCGGCTCTATTGCCAACTTTGACCCCCTTTTCTGAAAAATTTGTAGATTTTATTAAAAAATAAAAAAATCCAGTTCGATTGTCTGGTACCGGCTCGGTTATTAGAGACCTCGGTTGATAAAGACACGGATAAACGAGGCTCTATTGCAATGTTTTAAATTGCCTAACAAGTCCTTTACATACAACTATAGATATTTATTAAATACGTATTCTTATGGACATGGAATGTCGCTTCCCGGCAATAATAGTCTTATAGTTGGGAAGAGACATTTACAGAGGTTCTTACTAACTATCGAGGGAGGCCATCCAATGACCCCTGACCTTGTAGACAATTTTGGCGACTTGGCGACAAATTTAGCGACTTTGGCGACAAAACGAAGATACTCAAAAATGCTAGAATTTTCGAGATATCTCTAATAGGACCCGAGATCTGGATTTCTCCAGAGATTTCCATGTGACATAATCACCCTGTCAGGATGACTATAAATACGCGGCAGTGTTGTTCACTGGAACGTCTTTGGAGTGCGAACGCCTTCCAGGAATCACTTGGAGTTCCGTTTGCAGTGCGAGCTTCTGAGCTCTGCGTTATTGAAAGTGCTGTTAATGTCATTTTGAATGATTTGTTGACTTTTTGCTTTGTTAATCTGTACAAGAGATTTTGTTCCTATTACCTGTGCTTCGTGTTTTCCGGAAAATTTGTGAATAAACCGTCATTTATCCTGCTTGTTGAACTGTTTTCACCGGCAATTTTAATTTTCACCGACAATTTTTGTAACAGTATCAATGCCTGGTGTACGCTTTTACTTTTTTTAAAACTTGTCATGACTTTCATTGCAAAAAAATCCTGATATTTCTGAATTGAAAGACTAGAAATGATACAGATTAAAATGGTAAGATCTCAGTCTTTCAACCAATTATAGTCGTTAATTAAACACTTTTATTAACTTGATTAGTTCATGTGTATAAAAATGGAATTTTGAAATCGATTTTTCTTTCACTTCCTGAAGCTCTAGAGTTGAAATTTTTACGCTTATACACTTATGTGTTTTCAATGACAATACACTTTTTAATACAGTCGAAGCTCTTTATAACGACCACACATTATAAAGACCGTTCCATTATAACGACCAGTGATAAAATCCTCAACTGTGTTTACCTATGCACTATGTTATTTCACTTCCGGTATAACGACCGTACAGTGTCGTCTAATCCCAATACAACGTCCAAGCTCCGTAGATGTAGGAGTCTTCAGTGTTACAGTTCAACTTTGACAGGGGGAGGAAAGAATTACCACTCGACACAGCGCGGAAATTAAAATAGCCTAGAATAAAAAAAAATATATTTCAAGTGCTATTGAGACTTTAAAATGTTTTTTGAAAGGCAGAATATTATTTATCACCTTTAACTGAAATGGAAAATTATGTTTTACAAAAAGCACATATGCAGAAAAGACAAACAACCATTTCTGATTTTTTCTTTAGAAAATACATGTTTTGTAAGTATATAACACCCTTTATTTTCTACTGTAAAATCCGTTTTAGAAATATATTTTTAATTGATAACATTTTATTTTTAATACCAATGATAAAAAATAAGTTGAGTATTTAGTTGGAATCTCTTTAAAGATCGCCTATTTATATAGAACTGCTGAGCGTGCATATGTACAGTTGTTAATTACATCCAATATAACGACCACTCATTATAAAGACCTTTTGCTGTGGGACACAGTGGGTCGTTATAACGAGCGTCGACTGTATTTTCAAAACTTAATTATCAGTTAATCATTAATTAAATCAAATTTTGATTGTCAACCAATAGCGCCCTCTGTTAGGGAGTTTGAGAAAAAACTAACCTCAAGGTTAAAAAGTGGGGTTTAGTTTAGTTATATTAACGTCCCATTTAGAAGCAACATGGGGGCTATTTTGGGACGGATCTCGCAATTTTGAGCCTCGGTCAAATGAGGAGGACGACACCTGAGCTGGTAAACCCCTCCAAACTTCCGCGCCACACCAACGGGAAGACGTTTGGCCCCATACATATGATTTAGCGTGCAACAGACCCAATACACGAAGGACCTTCTGTGTAATCGGATTTCGAACCTGGAACCATCCAGCCCAAAAGCCGAGACCCTACCACTAGGCCACCACGGTCTCGATAAAAAGTGGAGAAAAAAATAAAAACGTTTCTGCTTTATACTAACAAATAAAAATGCGTTTTTAAAACTGTTTTAATGAGATTTATTAAAATTTATTCCAAGATATGATGGAGATAATCGTTTGAAATAGTTTTTTTGCTAGACTTCTTTTCATCAATTGGTAAAATAAACAATTAAAAAAGTCGATTTAATTTTTTTCAGGTAAAAAAATATTTGATTTAACTTGCTAAAGCTCAGTGAAGTCAAAAAGTAGAAAAGATATTTTGCAGCTTTATTTCCTTCTCTATTGTATCACCGAAACTGTTCCTCATCCGATTTTATTTTTTCATAATTCAAATACAGACTTTTCTTTCCGATCTTCTGTTGAGTGTTTTGCAGCCATGAAAAATTTGAAGAACATGGCGTTGCCTGTAAAAAAATTACAAAAACTGTAGCAGCTGAGTAATAACAAGAAATATGTCTTTTGACACCTTTAAAAATTCGTTGAGACATCCTTTAGCAGTTTAAAAGCAAATAAAAAAATTAATAACAAGTGTTTTAAAACATGAAAAATGTTTTCCGCTAAACTTGCTTAGGAAAATAGTTTTTTTCCTCTATTCATTAAAAGATTACTTACTTTCGTTTTTTAAATCGTGTTGATGAAGATGGGACTTTTTTTGTTGAAAAATATGTTTTACCTATCATAGGAAAATCTTCGTCTAATATTCATATGTGCCTAGTTAAAACTATTCATGCTTTTATGTAAGCGACTCAAAAAAATTATTTTTATCCCAAAAATGTTTTCCTGTTTTCCATGTCATTTTACTAGTTTTAAAAATATAAATCTTTTAAATTTTTTCTAGTCCGATTCTTAATTTAATAATTAGTGATAAGAAAAGAGCTATTTTCGAGTGTTAAGCGAATGTAGCGAATTGTTGTATATTAACCACTTAACTTAATAATTTTCTTTGCTATCTAATAAGATGCTCCCTTCTGTTTTGGAAAGCGGTTGTCGTTTTTATTCATCTCAGAAGGCATATAATACTTGAGATGTTCATGGATTCTAGGTAATTTTTGTGTAAAATTATAATGATAATGATTAAATTTTAGTTTTAAAACCAAAAATGCGATAATTCGATGCACGAGTATTCTCGGGCTGTTAAGTTAAGCGGTTAACACTCTGGCTGCCGCTGTGACTCACGGCTGATTTACACCTAATATCGAATTAAATGACCCCTTCTCTACAATAGTTAGGGACAGTCGATATGGGGTCATCTAATTAGGTATTAGGTGAATCCGAATCACAATCGGGAGTCATGGCAACAAACGTGTTAATTTAAGTAAGCTTCGAATAACATATTAGCCAACAATATTCTATATACAGTCGCTTCTAAATGCATACGAAATTTCCCGTAAGTTTCCGATTAATAAAATTTACTCCAATAGAATTTTTAGACAGAATATTACGTTTCTTTCTTCTTTAAAACTATGCGAGGTTAAAAATGGAACTCTTACATATTTAATATTTTAAAATCCAAATAGCGGGGTGTTGAAATAATTATAATATAATAAATATTATTATTTAATTAGTATTTCGACTGATTAGAGAATTAAATATAATTACATTTAATGAAAACTAAAACAAATAATTTTGCCACATAACTTAAAGATTTATCTGAAGAGAATTGACGAAATTTCCACCCTCAGCGAAGAAAAATTGAAATCAGTTCGTTATGTGAAACTTTCCCCAATTTAACTTCTTAAATCCCTCCCCCCTCCCATTTGGAAGCCGTCAGAAACTGCTGCGCTAAAGTTTCCGCTTTTGCTATTGATCTTCATTCTATGTCATGAATTTTATTTTGTGAGCGCAAATGACGCGGTTGCAGTTGGGGGTAGAGGGGCAAGACTGCCAATTTTCTTTGCGCTCTCGCCTAACGAGATTGGGCGCTCTTCGAATGGAAGGTTTCGACCCAAAGTTTATGTATAGAATTTGTCACAAATAGATGTCATTTATCTCTGTGACAGTATTGATTGCGACTATATTGAGGAAGTGACAAAGATAGACGGGTTGTTCAGATACTCCGGTAATAAACTCAAAGGGTTGTTAATGGACATCAAGAGGAAGAAATGTTGGAATAGAACACGGTATGAAAAACGACGTTAAATCGGTAAAAATCGCAAAATTATGTGTCTACTTTAGTTAAGTAATATTAATATCTCGTTTCCAAGCAAGAAGTGGGCTATTTTCTTCCGAACTTCACATTTATGAACAGTGGCGTAGCGACCGGGAAGAAAGGGGGTATAGATGCCCTGGAGTCAAAACATTAAAAACTGGCATAAACGGAGTAAAGTAAAATATGATGAGAGAGGGCTTAACGATAATTACATGCCCCAAGCGCTGTTTACGTTTGCTAAGCCACTGATGGCGACTGGAGTAATAAGAAATCATATTATTCTCTGGTTGCCATTTAACCTCGCTGTGCCTCTGGCCATGTTGACAAAACGTTAATTCGTATGTATCACTTTTTAAAGTCAAATAGATAAGGGGTGAAAATACTATACTCTGGGCGTCATTTACTAGCTAAGCCTCTGGCGATGATGGGGCGCCACTTATCCTCCCTACGCCACTGATTCTGAATCGCATCAGATAATGAAGACAACACCCGAGATGGCACCCCTTCTCCCATAGGGAGCACTCTTAGAGGGTTCAGAGTTAAAGTGGACCAAATCCATGTTTTGCCCATTTTACACTAATTCTGCCCTGGTAGGGCAGAAATGTTATATTTTCCGTGTGATGCTGATTCAAGTCCATAGTTCAATGTGTTGGACGAAACCTCAATTTTCTGTTCTTCACATTTGCATAATGTTCATTTTATCCGCTTTTAGTGAAGAAGAGGATTTGAACCTTGGTTTGTTATAACGTCATTCCAAAGATGGGAATGTTTAGTTCTTGCACAAGTATATATAGCAGAATTGGAGTGATGTCTTATTTATGATAATGGATTATCATGATATGCTTCCTTTATGACCTCGAGTTGAGTTCATTCATCAGTTTTAAATGTTTTTAATAAAATTAGTCTTCTCAAAATTGTGGCTCCTTGTTATATCATCGTAAAAACTGCTGCCACACTCTGCACCACCATCACAATGTGTATCCACCAGGCAGCAAGAACAATTAGAAGTCCACTGTTTTTCTAAATGCAGCTAATCGACTTTGAGAACCGTTTTCTCAGAAATGAATCGCATCAACTTGCTTCACTTCAACTCTGAACAATCCATTCGATCTTCGACAGATTTAACGTGCAGCAGCCCGTGAAACGATAGATTTTCTATGGAATCGACATCACTCCAGTCCCAAAGCCGACATTCAGCCATTAACACATTCACTGTCACCGACGTGTCCAGAACCTATTATCTAATTACATGACCCTTCTCTACTTTAGTAGAGACATGGAAGAAGGGGTCATCTAATTAGATGGTTCGAATCTCGTGGTTAATAGTGGCAACGAATGTGTTAATCAAGAACAATTTCGGATAAATATATAAAAAGCCTTAAAATAAGTAAACTATGCAACAGTTTTTTCGCACCATCTTTTCTTCTGCATAATACTCAATTTACGTAGTGTTACGCCTATAAGATTGCGAAAACGCATGCCATCTGCATCTTACTACATTTTTTAATAGTGTAATGTCTTCCTGTAAAATACGCCTGGATTCCGAAATTAAATTGAAGTGGCAAGCCTGAATTGACTTGTGAATCTGCGAAACTTACCTCTGTGATAACATTTTATGCAATCAGCGAAAGAGTCGTATTCTGTTAACATAAAGTCGTAAGTTATTTTGCTTTGATCCTTATATTTTCCCTAATTTGAACAGCTTTTTCACGAATTCTTATGTTATCGCTAACTCCAGCGTTAATCCTAGCTATCCTAACAAATTAAGTTATTAAAAATACTTTGAGGAACAGATCGAAAATGAATTAGTGTAGCATTCAAATGCAATCTTGATTTTTCCGAACAAGAGTCGTCAATTTACTTGTATTTATGATCAGCTTAAATATCCTTCATTTTAAAATTTCAGCATTTCTCTGAATTGGTGATGTTCGCATGAATTATGAAGCTTACGGATCGATAAAGAATAAATACAATGCACATAAAAAAATAAGTTTATTTGCGTGTTTCATATACAGAGACCAAAATATGGTTTACAGTAATCATTGCAACATTGGAAGTAATACATACAACTCAGACTTGAATTCTACACAGATAGCAAAATGTTAACAGCAAATCTGCTTTTGCTATTTAAATATTTCAAAGCAGTTAAAACAAAGCATTCACCTATGGCTAAACACAACGATTACTCAAATCATTAAAATAGACAATATATTATTACAATAGAAAGACTCAAAATCATTCAGAAAGCCAGTTTATGTATTGGCATTAATGAGAGCAGTAAACTAAAAAACCCGAATTAAAACAGTACCAAGCTATTTTTATAGCATTAATAAAATAGATTTAATCAAAAGTGTTTTTTAAAAACATTCATTTCTATATTAAAGAGTAGAAAACTTCCAATTATTTTCTACTTTTTAGACTTGAAATCTCTAATTAAATTATTTATAGAAAAGCACACTACAGAGAAAACCCATTTACAAAGTGCAATGAATAACAAATGCACACAGAACAAAAGTCGAAAATTATAAAACTTATGGAATCTTGCAATCATTTATTTTGAAATTCACTACGAGGTGGCGCCACTCGCTGGGAATCAAAATTTAACTTAATGGATAAACTGATTAATTTCTGAAAACATTAAAATGCTGTATTGTAGAATTATACAAAATTTTAAATCTCTAGGATATCAAAGAGCGATGCATCGATTACAAAATTCCACCTTTATAAACATGAAACGAATCAAGTTAAATTTAAGTGTGTAAATAGAACTTAATTGAAAAGTCCCAAACATGTAAACTATTGCCACTCGTCGCATCCACTCCGTATTTTCCAGAAAATAAAATAGCAATATAAAATTGAAAATACTATCCATGAAACATTTTTTCAAACCTCAATCGTGCGAAAGCGTCGCATTTTCTTTTGAAGCATATTGATCACCATGTTGATCAGGCATGGTGATCAAATAATGCTATTTTTAAAACTGTGGATTCGTGATTGGCTGGCCGGCCGAGCCAATCAGTCATCCTTTTCTGAAAACCATGGGAAGAAAAAGATTCTTAAGGAATCCTTCATATGAAATGCACTTAAACTTCCTCCTATGCACGATTATTTACTGAAAATAAGACGGGACACTCAATAAGATTTGTATTTTAAGACATTACGATAATAAGTTTCTGTAAACTAACAGATTGCTAGTTCATTTTATATTAAAACTAATATTTTTTTTAATTAGTCAACAAAAGTAATTTTTTATATTAAATTAACAAAAGTAATAAACGACTCTGAAAAAGGTTTTGTAGATGAATGCAACAAGTAGACAATACATTTTAATGTTTTTACGCATATGATAGAGAAAATACGTCGGAAACTTTTCAAATTGTAACTAACACATCACATTAGAACTGAATTGCAATAGGGCATAATTATAGTCTTAAACTTCCAAGGAAAACACTTAATACCGTCATTCTCGAACACCTTCAGTTCTGAATCTTTTATGAAAAACGAAATATATTAAGTATTTTTATAACAAAGTTGTTAATCAACTACGTTCACAGTATTAAACATTTACAAAATTGGAAGCATTTGGTAATCAATATTTAACTTTCCGACTAGATACTTTTTAAAAAATCAGTATTTAGATGCAACGTTTGCAAAACATTCAAATACCGTTGAACCAAGCGAATTGTTATTTATATGCAAAGGTTTATTAATTTATTTTATAATTCAACGCTCTAGTACTACTAAGTAACTACATTAGCTTGCGGAAATCGCAGGACTCGGAAGAAAATAGACTTGCGTCCAACCCTCGGGATTGGTAGCCAGAGATTTAAACATAAAAGTTGATTATTGCACAACACACAACTGAGTTTCATGTCGAGTTATATACAATTTTTCAGGGCTTAGTTGTGTTTTTTCAGTTCTTAGGAATTTATATGAAACTTTATAACAAAAGTGTCCAACAAGGTTATAATCACACATTCTAGGTAACATAGCGCTAATTTTTTACTTCGTTTTTACACAGTATATTTTTCCCGTAATGTGCTCATTGTTGACTACATCATACAAAATAGACACCAAATATTTTATTTACTACAGACTCTTGATCATAAAATTAATACTCTCTGAAATGTTGTCTCAAAACACGACTACCTCGTAGAAACAAATAGAATTCTTTTCTTATTTGAAGTAGCTTAAAAATCAACACTTTACATGCGGATGTCACGAGATCCTTTAGCATCAAAATTAGTCACTTGCAAGAATGAAACCACTTATTTGGCAATTATACAAATATTTGGAATGCGTCGACTCGAGAGCTCCGCATCACTCAAAAAAATGAAGCTAGGTAAGCTAACTAGATTGGTCAAGATTAAAGACCTTTCTATTCTGTGTACTGAGTTGAAATGTTAGCCATTGAGAATTTTTCTTTAAGAGGCAATCAAATTTAGATGGATTGTTGTAAAAGTTTTAAAAGGAGCTTCAAAAACCATATAATGGCAGATGACATAATAAAAGTCACTTAAGAAGAGAAAATATATTCTCAATATTAGTATTTATACCATATGAAGTATTTTTTTTTGTCTGGTTACTCCAGCGATTGAAAAATACAGAATTAGTTTAGTTACATTAACGTCCAGCTTTTAAACTACGCACTTGCTATTTTGCTATTTAGATCTAGTAATTTTAAACTGCGTCAAATGACTAAAGCAAGACGCGAGGCGGCACCTCCTCTGCTAACTTGAGCATCGCAGCAGCGAGAGGACATCCGCTCCTCAACCGAATTAATGTACACAGGCCCATATAAACGGAGATTCTTCCGTGGAATCGGGTATTGAACCCGTAAACATCTAGGCACGAAGCTGAAAATGTCTCCCACGAGGCCAGCCGATGGGATATGGGTTAACAGAGTACTTGAACTCGGGGTTCTCCACCTCCAAAACATTGACTACTGCTGGAGAAAAGTGGCATTGAAAATACAGTTGCATAACAAAATGACTAAGAAGGAGAATGCAACGAAAACAATTCGTTTCAAACTTATGCATCGTTTCGCATATTTTTGTAACATTTACATTTCTTATTGATACTGTTATTTAGTCAAGTAGAGATATTTTCAACCAAACTGGATTTTCTGGTGCAAGATCCTGAAATAGCGGTTGGTGGTTGAAATAACTGTGGTTGAAATTTATTCACCAAGAAACAATCATGATCAAATGATCGAAAACGAAATTGACAGATGTAATCAATTAAAATAATTGACCGAGATGCAAAGCAGCAAAATGATAAAAGTTGAATTTTATTAATGATGGGAACATCTTCAAGATAAGAAAATGTGAAGTTTATGTTCGACAGTTGATTTAGATAAATAGCAAATCTGTTCGTAATGCAATGTGAACTATCAAAAGGTATGGTTACTAGGAGAAATAATTGCTTATTTGTTTTACAAGTGTTTGTTTTAAAATATATATGTAGCATCTCGATAATGCAGGGAAAAATAACTTGGAGACACAGAAAACAAACGAGTGTTATGAAGTTTTAAGCCTTGTGAAACTCGAGCAAATCAACGATTCATTTCATACAGAACCAGATTGTTTGTCTAGGCGTAAATTGTTCAAAAAATCTGAATAACCATTTCAATCTTCGGCTCATTCAGCCCAAAATAGTTCTATTATAGCCAAAACTTTTCGGTAACAATTTTAAAACAAAATAGAAATCCATACGTCAAATATATATGCTTAGCTTCAGTTAATCAAAAATATATACTGATCTACATATAACTTCTCCAATACCTTCCTGATTTGATTAAATACAGAAAATTTTACTTATTCACTTTAAAAACTAATTTTTCGGGCCTTAAATCTATTGGATCAGAATAGTTGGGCAATAGGGTTAATGAGCCTTAAAGAGTGTCAAGAAAAATTTGGCGGTTTACAAAACGAGCTGCCTTTACAAACAATTCATGTATTATCCAAAGAAATTTCCATAAAAATATTGCTGATGTGAAACATATCACATGATCAGCATTGCTGATAATTTCACTCTTTCATCTCATAACATTTTCGGTATTTTTATAACTTGTCAGTATCAAAGTGTTAAAATGATGCATGGATGTTGGAGCGTCTACTGGTTTTGCTCCAAACAAAAATACAAATGTAGACCAATTCACTCTGAAAGTCCTCCAGGAAAGCAACTTCTCATATTTGAAGCTAAGTCAGACTTCAGCCACAGATGCTTCCCCCAAGACCTCCAATGTCGTCTTGACCATCAGAAGATACCACACTTCCCCTTTATCACGAATCCTTAAATGATGGATTTGGTCAGATACACTAAACCAAGTTGGATCACATAGCGATAATGATAAGTGTTCCATCTGGTATAATATCGCAACTTCTCCTAAAGAGGCAAGCAGAGTTGTTGGATGGCCTTGCCTGCAAAACACGAGTTCCAAACGAAGGTTGATGATGGTTCGATATCAAATTGTCCTGGTCAACTTTAATATAATCCACCTCGGTTTAAACCTCATGTAGCCACTGAAGGAGATCTGAAAAAAATTGAATTTATACAGATTAGATAAGAATCTATCCGCTACAAGCAAAAACTGCATCAGTAATGACGATATTGACATTGATAACCGAACAGTAATCTAATTCGCGAACTTGCCTTCATGAAAATTTATTTGGGATTTAAGCATCACTGATTTGCTTTGGTTTAATAGCACAAGGAACAACTTGGCCATACTAAGCCAAACTTTTCTTGTTCTCGAATTACATACAAAATTTTAAAAAAACATTGCAACTGTTAGAACTAAATCATTTCAATTAGTTGAACTTCGCTTAAAATAGTCTAGTCAACGAAGGCCAAAACTCGACGGAAAGAAAAAAAAAAGTGTAGTTTTGAAATTTGGCGCAGTTTTGGGGGTAGTGTCCTAAACACCCCACCACACCTCCCCCCCCCTGGGAGGCGCGCGGGGGGCCCCGGGGGGCTTACAGGGGGGCGTTTTCAGTTTCTTAAATATCTCGAAAACGATGGGTTCTATAAAGAAACAAATTACAAAATTAAATTATATGAAATTTCCTACAAAAAATCCTACTTTGTAGCATCAATAGTTTAGGAGATACAGGGGGATTTAAAAGTTAATATTTCTAAAATTCCTTATTGTAAGGGTAAAATCGATTAAAAGTGCTGAATCAACAACCCTCGTAATAGCCTCATACCTATATAATAATTATACAAGGGTAGTATTGCATGTGTCGGAGCGGGAGGGCGACAAATCCATTTGATGAACAATTATGCTCCCTTCCTCCACAAGTTTCCTTCTACTCGTAGTCCAGTCAACGAATTGTAAATTTAAAAAAAAAGGCGTTTTGAAATCCGGAATTCAGCACAATTGTTGGGGAGAGTGCCCTAAACGACATACTAAAAGTCCACGCTTGTGGAGGGTGCTCAGGAGGTACGGGGGGTTTAAAGGGGAGACCGCATACTAAATGTCATACTTCTAGCTTATTTAGGTTTTGAGTTATTACATTTTCACCCAAGTTCATAGGTAAACTGACGACAGTCGAGCCTTTGACGGACTTGGCTCAAAATTAGAATTGCATCTAACAATATTATTAATGAATACATATACCAAATTACATCCAACTATCGAGCTGCGTTTTAGAGTTATGTTTACAGTCACACGGAAGGACGAACGAATAGACTTCCCGTCAGACGCGGCCCGAGGTAAGTTTATCAACTGGGCAAGGCAACAATATGGAACCCCCACCCAAGTAACTTTTTTTCTTTTTAAATTCTATAATGTCTCCATTCTAAATGTCAAACTTTTACTTAGAAATATGCATGTTTTATCTGCAGAGATGACTTTATAATATTATGGTGAGAATTTTTAAACTTCACCTATACTCAAGATTATATATAATGGTCTTACTGGAACTAAAATAACATATCCAACAAATTTTAAAATGTACACACTTGATTTCTCAAGACTTAAAACATTTTTTCATAAAACTTCCGCTTTGGCGCCACCCAAGAATATTTCACCTGTATTGCCCGGGACTCTGCCGCCTCTGCTTTCCAAGCACAAATTTCGTTTCCAAGCACAAATTTTTTCAAAACGTTAAGAAAACTTAAATTTTCATCCGTCTATCACCGTGTTTTTGAGAGTAATCGTGTTCACAAGCAGACAGACATAATTTCAAAAATAGTTTTTTCAGACTCTAGTTGGTCTAAAACGTGCATATTCATCAACATCTGATGGGTTTTGGCGATTACAATACTTTGACTTTGTATACTTCATTTACGAGAAAGTAAAAATAGATTTTAAAGTTTCATATGCATACACAGCGTCATTTCCAAAGAGAATCTTCGATTGTTCACTTATTTTCGTAATTGAACTTCTTACCAAGATCTCGAACTTCCAGCACTTCGATATCATCTCTGAGAAAACGCCTCATTTGCATCAATGGTGAAAGGGAATGGTCGATCTGGAACCGATAAGGGCAGTCGTTCTTCAAATGGAGAATGAAGTCGTGTCATTATACTAAAAAATGGCGCATTAAAGGAACCGGCTTCCTCTGTACAGCATTCGACTTCATCTGCAAAAAGTAAATTCACGTATTAAAAAGTTCACATTCTTAATATGATAGTACGTTTGACTTAAATGAGCACAATGTAGAGCAGAATCTTTCATTTGCAGTATTTGAAAAAACTTACTTTAGAGAATCCTGTAGAAATAGAATCCTGTGGTAATCGGTAGGATAGTGTTCCAGATCTTCCGGTAGAGTTCCACAAGACTAGAAAGTTGCAAGATTTCAGAAATGAGGGGAAAAGTAAAATCAAACAATGATTGATAATGGGCCGGAAGGAGCCGATTTTCCCGCCGCTGAAGGTATAAAGAACGTTATCCGCTATGGTGGAATCCAGTGAATCAGGTTCATTAAATGAATCTAATAATGTTCCAAAATTTAATATTTTCTGATGTCATTTGTAGTTATTGCAAATTTGAGTTGACCGGCTCAAGTCTTCGACGTTCCTTCTTACTCAGCTGTTCGTTCTCACTGTATGAATTGGTTAATTCAAATTTTGAATCTTCCTATTGATGATCATGTTTCCTAAATTAATCTCTCAACAGCTTAAAAATGTTCAGTAATTTAATATTTCAAACATTCTGATGTCAGTTATTATTGCGACTGTGTGTTCAAAGACCAAGATTTCGATGCACTTTCATTCCAAGTCGCTCGTTCTCGATGGACGAGTTATTCAGATTTTGAATCTTCCTATTGATTTTCGAACACCAAATAAAATTAGTTTCGGTTTTTTCCACGAGTTTCATTTTAATTGATTGATTCTCTTATCCTCTTTTAGAGTTGCTTCAAAATATTTGAGTTCAGAATTTAGTTCCAAGAAGTTTACATAATTTGGTAAAGTCTCAAATTCGTATCAGAGTTCTGCTAAGTGTTTTAACCTCAGTTCCCAATTTCATTTATAGTTCTAGATCACCACCACCATCAGATCTTTTGGTTCAGATAGGTCTTGGGTAAAGCTGAAGGCAGTCTATACAGAAATTTCAGAGACCGGGAAACGTTGGAGTTTCAAAATTCCACACCACTTTCAGTCTTCCTGTTTATTATCAGCATACGGGCGCAGGGAGTATTCTACATGGCTTTTCCTTAATCTCATTCGAGTATATGAGGCAAGACCATGCAATTTTGAAGACTTCACCAACCAGAATCGGCTCCAAGTATATTGAAACACATCTATACTACTTATTCAGACTGTCTTAGGCAACGGTTTTAACGCCTTCTAAACACTTTCAATACATTTAAAACATTTGAAGAAGTAGAAATGTGTTCATTCACAAATGACTGAAAGGGATAACGAAATTATCAGATAAGAGGATGCCTGCGGAATAAGAAACGATTCCACATCAGTTGAAAGAAACCATTTCAGTATTCTCATTAGGGTTGTAAACTAGTTTGAGTGGAAATTGAAAAATGGAATTCAATTAACAGAAAAGGAAGTCCATTGATTATTTTAATGTTTTCATAATAACAGCTGCTAATTTCCGAGATTAACAGTTTATTCCATTCGTTAAAGATTGATGTACTTTAGAAAAAGTAATTTAATTAGGCCTAACACGATATCATGTCAGGGCAGTTCGAAAACATCTCGAATGTTTCGTCCCATGGTTTGCAGTTCAAAGAATTTCACCCCGCTTCTTCTGCACGTTTCCTTAATTCAGTTGGTTAGAAAAGAAATTTTTTGCTTGTGTTCAGAACATGTCACCAATCAAACTGCAGTGAGGGAGTCGGATGACAACCCCTGGTTATGAAAACAAAACTAGCTACTTGCAGGAATAAATTCCCCTACCAGGTTGATACTTATATCCAGATTTATACAAAGGATTTATTTATGTATTAATACACATTCGTTTAATAGGAGATTGATATTTAGGGTTGAGTCAAACCAGATCATCAATGGGAATGAGATACAACATATTGTTGCATCAAACATTTAGAGGTTTAATAGAAATTATGGAAATTGAAAGAAAATGCCTACTATTACATTTTAGCATTTGAAAGCAGGAAAAAGAAACCCACTCTCAAAAAATGGAATGCGTTAAAAGTACGTGAAGTTTCAGAACATTTTGAAAGGATAATTCAGGTAATGATTTTATTATTTCAACAAAAAAAGGAATATTCGCAATTCAAACGGAAAGAATAAATAGGAAAAATTAAATAAGTCGGCTTCGAGTCGTTTTTGGAGTATCAACAGTTGTGAAATTGATCCGATGATTTTGATTGCCAGAATTTAGTAAAACTAAGAGATTTTTGTCTTGAATCGGTCCGATACTTTATAAAATCCAAAATTGCCAAATATAAGGAATTGAGATTCCTAATCGTATAATATCTAGGTTTACTGACAAATTCTTCCTAGGGCCTAATATGAAGTATTGTAAATCATCAGTTTGCAGTCGGCAAGATACCAGATTCCGAGGAAATGTTTTCAAATTTATAGACTTTTTTTATTCAGGACAAAGTCATGAAATCTCAAGAGCCAAGTCTTTCAAACAGGGTTTGTCATTTGCTCTCCGGAATTTTCCTATTTAGACTCAACCTGTGAAAACTTCGCTTTTTCCAATTTTAGCACTAGATGCAAGATTATGCAATTTAAGCTTCATAGGAATTGGGAGTTCCGAAGGCAGATATCGGCAAGAGCATAGCGAATTCATTCATTAAGCAAGTTCTCAAAAATGAGAATGGTTATAAAAATAATCTATTCTTATTCAGGGAGCCATTGATTACTATCCTTGAAGCTTTAGGATATTTTGTCAGTTACTATACGTATCCTACTGTAAACAAACCATAAATTTTGTGCACCTTTGGCGTAATTGTATGTTTTGTAATCGAGGTGCTAAGACTTAGCTTCCTGGGTCCTGATGTCACAAGATTGGCATGATTTGAAAAACATACAATCAAAATGTATATACAAAGATAAAACAAATTGTTTTTTTATGTCTTATCTGTTCTTTACTGACCAGGAAAGACATAAAACAGACTACTATATATACAGTTTAGAATTATACATTTCTCAACGATATAAATGATAACACTAAGCCATAATGCTTTTGTAACGACTGTAAACGCTTGTTCGACTCATGAACATACGAATTTTACTTTGTCTGAAATACGAGTCTTCGCTTCTGGTAAATTAAAAGTTGATTGCATTTCCAGAAAATTAATACTTTGTTATAATATCTACTTAACACAAATATATTTGATGTTATTTTCGGCATTAATTTTACGATAGTAGTTACCACAGTAAAATGAAGGATGTACATCAGCTCTATTTCAACCAAATATTTAAAGCTATTCTTGAAAGTTTCTCCATGGATATAAAGTACCCCCCTTCGTGGTTAGATCAAAGGATATTCTAGACACTTCAACCACTGCCAACATCTCAATTTTCGTATTCCTTACTTTCATCAAATTGCCACTATGCAGTTTTACCACTACTTTCAGACACCCAAACAGGACCCACATATGATCCAAAGTTTTCACTTTACATATTATTCACGGAGCCACGCTTCATTTTTTTGCACTCCACATTGTCACCACGCCCATTTTTCACAGTACACATCGACACCACTCACTTCACACCACACACATTATCCACACTGCCACTAATCACACCACACACATTATCCACACTGCCACTATTCACGCCACACACATCCACACTGCCACTATTTACATTTTCACACTACACATTATCCATATAGCCACGACCCACAGTTCTCACACTCCATTAGTTATACAAACTTCCACAAACCACATTTTTCACACTCAACAAATTACAAATACTACCAACACCTTCATTTCTCTCTCCGTCCGTCATCTACGAAGCCACATCCAAGAACTTTCGCAAGATCTATAAACCGAAAAGCCACATACTTTTCTCGCACTGAATACATTAACCACAAAAACACGATCCACACACACATTTCTCACTTCGTAAATTACCCACACAGTAAATACCCATATTTCTCACCCTACATACAATACCCACAGTCTCAATCCACGTTCTTCAAACTCCATGCATGACCCACAACAAAATGCAAAGTTTTCGCCACGCATTACCCAACGCCAAGACCCACAGTTTTCACGTCACGCATTACGCACTTCCAAAACTCAGTTTTCATGCCACACATTATCCACAACCAAGAAGCACAATTTTCACGCCAAGCATTACCCAACTGGCAAGACCCATACTTCACATTCCATACATTACCCATACAGCTTCGATCCATATTCATAATACTCCACACATCACCCACTGCCAAAACCCAAAGTTTTCACGCCACGCACTACCAAGACTCCAATTTTTACCCCATACATTACCCATTGCCAAGACCACAGTTTTCACGCCACGCATTACACACTGACAAAACCCACAGTTTTCACGCCACGCATTATACACTGACAAGACCCATACTTCACATTTCATAGATTACCCACACAACCTCGATCCTTATTCCTCATACTCCACACATTTCCCACTGCAAAATCCAAAGTTTTCGCCACGTATTATCCATCGCCTGCTCCAGTTTTCATGCCATGCCCACTTTTCACTCCACTCATTACCCACAACCAAGAAGCACAATTCTCGCCTCATGCATTACCCACAACCAAGAAGCACAATTCTCGCCTCATACATTACCCACAACCAAGAAGCACAATTCTCGCCTCATACATTACCCACAACCAAGAAGCACAATTCTCACCTCATACATTACCCACAACCAAGAGGCACAATTTTCGCTCGCACAATTACCCATTAGTAACAAGCACTGCCATACCCACAGTTCTCAATGCTTACATTACCCAATTCCGACCAGAGACAACCTATACATTGCACATCCAATTTTGAAATACAGAACTTTCACTAAACATACTATTAACACGCTTTCTCTTCATGCAACACACACGAGATAAGTGACAACGGAAAGTAGACATTTTAGAATCCTAAAGTGAGGATTTTTTGAGGATTGATGCGGCACCAATTAATTTTGCTTTTGCATTTAAAAATATGAAATTTAATGCCAAAATGCTTTGTACGCCGAACGATTTATCCTCTATACGTCATGACTCTTTAGTATATTTCCCTTAATTTCCCTTTTCGTATGTGGCCACTCACAATTTACTATATATATCGCCAAACCCAATATATATGCCAAGTACGTATATGAAGTTACATAGTACATCCCTTTAATTGCCAAACTGGTTTCACAATCCCAACATATGGAAAGATTTCTCCTTCGTTCTCGTAACACTATATGACGGTTTCTTGCCTGCAGTTTGTTGCATCGTGCTACTCTTTCTGGCATTTCCTTCCCATAACAGCTTTCCGACCAGAGTAATGGTAATAAAATGATGGCCACCAGAGTAATGGTAATA